>BSBK01000283.1:222500-705000 GCA_027943335.1 Chamaecyparis obtusa | reverse complement strand
CTTTCAAACCGTTCATCCTAGCACCAAATGGTTTGTTCCATTAGCTCCTTTTGGGTGGGTAAATGCTAGTGACAACCCTGTTCCACCCATGGAGTCACTAAAACATTCGTGACTATGCCAGACCAAAGTGTCCCTAAGGTGCACTAAGCACAGTTGGGAAGTGATCTTTCAAGGATCATATCTTAGATTTCATGAGAGGTATCAGTGAACCATCAAATGATACATGACCATGTTTCTGAGGCCTACAATAACCTCTATCCATTCTGGGATATTCAACTTTGTTTGAATTTAGCACGGCAATCTTGCTTGATGCCAAAACTTATAGTGAGGATCAGTTGAAAGTTACACCACTAGGTATCTTCCAAACCATTCATTTTGACACCAACTAGTACATTTGATACCTTTTTCCAATGGCCAAACATCTGAATTTTGACAGTAAACTGTCGATTAAGCAACACCAACCCGCATCACAATTTTGTAGTCAGAAAAATTGATGGTTCTGTCAAGCGTCGTAATTATGACAACCTTGGGCATCGCTAAAAGAGGGTGCCAACATAGCGAGCCTACCATCGGACCTATTTGTGGCCATCATAATTGGGACACCTACCCATCACAACAAATAAAAAATGACGGTGACCCGTCAGAATCTTCCGATAGGTAGCCGTTGTTTGTAACATGTTCACCAATGGAAATGCTTTTAATGCAATAGATATCCATCATTTGTGGTTTGTAACGATGACTATGTTGTACGTGTGATAGACAAACATTAGACATTTACGATGGATATCTGTCGTTTATGGTTGTTTTTCGATAGCAATGTTGTTAATGCGACAGATGGATGTCAGATGTTTCTGATGAAAAACTATCACTGCTTTAAAGACATCGTAGTTTCGATGACAATGATTTTTTTATAAAAAATATATATATTTGTCAATCAAGTTGGTATCGATTCAAAATGGTGTTCTTGTAGATCTGGTTCCTACTCATGATTTGGTTATGGATCATTCAAAGATAACTTTTCAGTAGATTTGGTAGCGGCTCATGGATTATTGAGTCGAGTCTAGAGACTTGGATTTGGAATGGATCCTACTGAATCAAGACTTGTGATAGCGACTACTCTAGCATAATTTAGAGATAACTTTTTAGTAGATTTGGTAGTGGCTCATGGATTATTGAGTCGAGTCTAGAGACTTGGATTTGGAATGGATCCTACCAAATCAAGACTTGTGATAGAGGTTGGTCCAGCATAATTCAGAGATAACTTTGCAGTAGATTCGATAGCGTCTCATGGATTATTGAGTCAAGTCTAGAGACTTGGATTTGGAATGGATCCTACCGAATCAAGACTTTTGATAGTGACTGCTCTAGCATAATTTGGAGATAACTTTGCAATAGATTCGGTAGTAGCTTGTGGATTATTGAGTCGAGTCTAGAGACTTGGATTTGGAATGGATCCTACCGAATCAAGACTTGTGACAGCGACTGCTCTAGCACAATTCAAAAATAACTTTGCAATAGATTTGGTAGTGGCTTGCGGATTATTGAGTCAAGTGTAGAGACTTGGATTCAGAATGGATCCTACTGAATCAAGACTTGTGACAGTGATTGCTCCAGCACAAGAAGCTAGTGCAACGATCAGAGATGCATTTTTCCTGATGTGTTCATGGGATATATGTGGACTTCATTGCATTTGGATCTGATTCAAGTGACTTCTTGACTTCTTTGGTCCAAATTTGATGTGCGGGTTCGTGGTGTGGTCTATGGTGTTTCTTTGCGACTGGGTTCTTGACAGAGATCTATTGATTTGGTAGCCATTGAGATGGATCGATATATATATATATATATATATATATATATATATATATATATATATATATATATATATATATATATATATATATATATATATATATATATATATATATATATATATATATATATATTTGTCATATGTGGATTGAGATCTTAAATTATTGAGCTTCTCTTTGTTTCGATAATAGTTTAACATTCTCTACTTAACAGGGCCAACCACGTGAAGGTGGAAGCTCATCTGACCCCTCCTAGGAGCCTCTTATGACCCTTTATGACATTTTAAGATCTCTACGATGTATTCTTAGGGATTGTAAAGGGTCGTAAAGGGTCATAAGGGGTTCTGGGACATAATAGCAGAGAAACATAAATGTAGGCATCATGGTCACAATTTTTTGGAAACACAACATAATTGAGTGGTATACCCAGATGATGCAACACAACTAATCCTCCAATTCCATGTCTACATTGCGTAAACAAAACCAAAAGATAAAGAATAAATTTAGAGAGCACAGGAGGAGAGCAGTAACAACCAAAATAATATAGGGACCTGTATTACTTTGGTCATTCTCGCTCTCCTCTTCTCCCTAAATTTATTTTTTTATCTATGGATTTTGTTTACCGCAGTGTAAAATTGGAACCAGAGGAGTGATATATAGTTGTGTTGCATCATTTGGGTATACCATTCAATTATGTTGTGTCTCCAAAAAATTATGATTATGATGCCTACATTTATGTTTTTCAGCTGTTGTGATATCTACATTTATGTTTCTCATTTGTCATGTTTATGTGCTTGTTCTTTATGTGTATCTACTAGAAATTCTATAAAAAAATTTAGTATCTACAATAGCCCTCTATTAACCACATTTACACATATGGTCCCAACAAAGTAGTGCACAAACTACATAAAGAAGGCATCACAAAAATATGATTTCTTCTTTCGCCATTGAAGCAATCTTGGTGGCACTAGCTACCTCTCAAGCCTTGCACAAGTTGCACTCATTTCCTACATCAGGTATAGATGTAGATGGGGTGGATGTAAATGTGGTTTGATCGACCCACTGAAAGTATTGACATCTAGTATTTCCTTGACAATACCAAATGTACATCAATTCTTCATAAAATGATTAGTTGTCACATTATTTTTAAACATAAAATATAATTACGTATCTAGACCTTTTTCCTATTTGGGCAAACCCAAAATTGATGCCCAAGATTACTTGTTGTGGATGACATCTTCAACATGCATGGGCCAACACCACATTGACAAATAGGCACATTGACTGAAGTCATCGACACTATTTTGACAAATATTGCATTATCACAAATATTGCATTGTCATTATTTTGTTCATTCATACTAATTATAATTACAATAAAAAGAAACATACTAATGTAGACTTGCACATTTTTTAGCTAAGTCAAAGTCTTTGGTTTAAATCACTAGACACTCAAAACAAAATGACAAACCAAAAACAACCATGCAATTGTAAAGAAAGGTAATTTTCTTAATCACGTCACTAATTTGTGCATGTCTAAATACTGGTGTCTTTCAAGTGATTTGATTCTTGTCATGCCCACTACAAATGAGAATAGTCTTAACTAGTGAGGTTGTTTAAGCATATAGAACAAATATCACTGCTTACCTCATGTATTTTCCAAGATCATATATCACTTGTTTGATGTTATTATCGAAGTTCTTTGGGAGAGATAGGGGTAGAAAATATTGCAACAATTGTTAACTGATCATTTCATACAATGAAAATTGAATGCAATTACACAAATATATTGTAAATACAAAAGACTATGACTTACCTTGATGAAGGTATGCCAATCATGTGTTTTCATCCATGATCCAAAATCATTTTTCTTTGATATGAGATTGCTTATATCTGCAGAAAATCCTATAGGAAATCAATTTTTTTGGATTACTTCTTTTATGACATTACTTTGTTGCTCTGTTAATAACCAAGGAAGATCACTTGCATTAATCTGGTCTCCATTGCTATTTGATTCAATGATATTTTTCATTGCATGATTGGAATCATGAATGTCACTTCAAATTTTGCTAAGTTTTTCTTTGTCACGGCTTCCGTCCAATATTTTTCACAACGTCTCTATTACATTCTTTCCAATATGCATAGTATCAAACAAATGCACAATTTGTAGATTCTGATAGTAGGGAAGCCTACTAAATTCTCTGGGATAACATTTTAGTCCCTTTGGAAGCTGGTCGGTGATGCCTTCATGACCTTCAAGATCATCAACTACATAATTAGCCAACAAAACACAATCAAAATATATAATTTTCAAACATCGACCATTACATGGAATGATATTACCTTGAATTCTATTATATTCCAACTGCCATAGGTGAGGTGTCATTCTTCAGGGCTTTGATGTAGTCTTTTCTTTCCCATTGAAAAGATGACTTTCTGCACTTTGATACTTATGATTTTTGGGGAGGAACTACCTATACTCATGAAACACCTATTTTCTTAAGCTTTTGGAATGACAGGATTTCATCTTTGGACCACACATTGGACATGAAAATTTTCCCTTTGTTTGAAGACCTACAAGATAATGATAAAATTGGATTAAATATGTATATTTTTAGAATTTGAATTATTCCGTACAACTAGAATTCACCATAACATACCACAGAAATGTGTCAACCCTAGAGCATAATGAATTGTCCACACAAGTATTGCATGGAATTTAAATTCTCTTTTTCCAATTAGTCAAGAGATGTCATACATAGTGAAACCATTCCACAACACCAACAACTTGTCGATAAGAGGTGCAATATATACTTTCATATCTTTCACTTGGTACTTACCTAGTTGAATTAACAACAATATTAGATAATTATTGTGGCCATTTCACTCCAAGACTTATAATTACATGTAGATAACTATAAAATAATAAGATACCTGGAACAATCATTGCCAAAAAAATATGCTCCCTCTTTATTGACATCCATGGAGGAAGGTTATTATTTATAACAAAAGTAGGCCACACCGAGAAAACATATCTCATCTCTCCATGTGGATTGACACCGTTTGTTGCCAGAGAAAGCCTGAGATTTTGAGGTTCCTCTTTAAAGTGTGGCCACTTTTCCTCTATGTACATAAATGATGAACCATCTGTAGGCATTTGAATAATGCCATCTTGACTCCTGCCGCATGCATGGTAATCCATAAATTGTGCCAAGCTATTGCACCTGAATAATCATTTTAGATGTGGAATAATGGGGATGTGACAAAGAACCTTGCAAGACACCTTTATTGTCACTTGATCATCTTGATATCTACTCGTATGGCATTCAAGGCATTTTATTACATTTTTTTTTTCTTTATAATAAATAATATGATCTTCAGGACAAGCATCTATTGTTTGATATTCCATTCCAATATGTTTCATAGTGGCACATAATTCTCGGTACGAGCGAGGGAGAACATTTGATGGTGGTGATAGAAAGTCACCTATAAATCTACAAAAAATAATATAAGTCATTACTATAAACAATCTTAATGGTACATGTTTCACCTTTTATAGACTATAATGAAATATATGACAAACCTTAGCGTATGTGACATTGCTATGTTGGATAAACCATTCATAACCTTCAAATTCACCAACAAAAATACAACAGAGAGAAGAGTAGATTGGGAGAATTTGTAAAGGGCCATGCCCACCTTCTCAAGTAGAAGTATATCATGGACATTTTCAATGTCATCCTCATCATAATCATCATCATCATCATCATCATCATCATCAGCAGTAGCAGTAGCACTAGCAGGACTAGTACCAAATGTGTCAACAATCAATGCATTCATACCATCATCTTTGAATATATTTTCTGGTGCATGATCATCATCTTCCATGGGATCATGATCTTCAACTTCAATACTCACACCTCCATGTTCCTCTATATTCACACTGGGGAGATCGACCTATATAAAAATGATAATAATCAAACCTCCTTCCATGGTTCATATGTATATTAATTGTGAAAACAATATAACAAAAAACTTACCACTGGATTATAATCAAACCCCCCTTCCATGTGACTATTCTCCCTACAATGTCTCTTTGTTGTTTTAATTTTTATTCTTCTTGTCTTTAATTTGTTACAACTCTTGCATGGACAATAACATTTGTCATCGGCTTCTCTTTGAAAGTTAGACAACAATCTAGTGATTGTCTCCCTATTTTGATCGAATTCCCTTATATTATCTAACATGATTCTTAATGTGTATATCTGCAAAACAAATTGGAGATGCCTCCTTTTATTAGCTTCATGTCACCTTCTCATAGCTTCTCATTTTCTGACAGATTTCACCAAAAGCTTTGTAGGAAACCAAGTAAGGGGTATTCTTGAGTTCAAACACATGGATTTGCTACAACTGAATTATAAATCATGAATTCACTATAAAATTAAAACTGAATAGGGACATAAGTAAGACATTTAATTCATTATTACTTCATCATGATGATAAAAATTTCATTGGTTCAAAGCACATAGTGGTGCAGGGGCACCTAGAGCACATAAGGAGTTCACAAAACCTATGGAGATCAAAAAGACATTAGTGAACATGAAGATATGCAATGACATCAATTGGAGCATTTTGGAGCCTATAATGACCTATAAGGTTAATACCTGTAATAAATTGGCAATAAGCCCTTAAAGGCCTAATAAGCCTTAGGACCAATTTAGGAGTCTAGGATGAGTTTTTGAGTTGCAAGCTTATAATAGTTCATATTTGGTTTTAATAAGGTTTAATAAGTTTATTTAGATCATATCCCAAGGTCTTAGGATTCAAAAATCTTAAGAAATGCTTCATTCACAATGTTGTTAATTCAAATTTTTGAATAACAACGGTCACTTGTAAAAGGAGGGAAAAGGGGTTTTTATGTTTAATTAGTCTTAATATAATTTTTCAACCACCAAAGTTGGTTGAACAGACTTAGAGGAAGTTATAAATTTGAGGATCAAGCCATTATATAGTAGATTGGAATGAGAGACTCAGAACTGTACGGACTGCTACAACAAATTGAATAAAAGTTTAATTTTCTTGCAAATTTGAAAGGATTTTTGGTATGATTCAAAGTTGTTAATGGTTGAAATGTTTTCTACAATGTTTTGATCCTTATATTTCATGACTTTGAAGTCATTCATGCTCTGAGAATTCTATTATAGTCGTTGTTATTCCATTTTGGGACTATACAGTCATTGAAAATTTGAATTAGGACTATTTTCTTGAGTTTTTTAATTATGAATGTCATTCTATGAATGTAGATTACTGGTTCTCATAAAATTTCATCCAATTAACATGTATTATAATCCTCTAACTTTTGAAATGCAAGTATGATTGACTATTGTGGTGATCACCATAGGGAATACTAAGAAACTAAGTGAATTTGGAGGATAGGCTGAAGGATAGAGAGTTCTGGCCAAACAAGGATAATATTTTAGATTGAAAGTGTATAGAAATGTTAATTAAAAGATGAATCAACTATTATTTGTTGCAGGAAACCTTGGGAAATGTGACATTGAGGAAGCCCTAGATTGAAGGGTTTGAGGGCACAAATTGGGGCTTTTGTATCTAGAAACCTCTTGGAGCCAAATTGAGTTCATATTATTTTGATTTGAACCTATTCATGACACTATGCAAAGAATTGGAGCCTGGGAGTTTGACTGGTTAGTACTTCCTTTGTAAATGCATGAGTTTTAGGCCTTAAAAATATGAGAAATAGTGTAAGCAGTCATATACCTTCCAAAGAAACCTACCCTGTCCTTTTGGCATGTTAAGGTAATCCATAAAGAGTAATCAAATATATAATTTTTTTGCCTGGTGTTTTGGGAAAAGTTGAAGTTAAAGCCTTGTGAAGGTTGTTGCAGGGCTACAAGATAGGGCTAATAGGCCTAGTGGCAGTTTGAAGGAGTTTTGAAGGTTTAGAAGTGTTGGGTCTTACTTGGAACCAAAAAAACTCTTGAATACACCTTAATACAGTCTAAAGATACCATTCCCATCATCATTTACCATTTGCGTTAGTCTTGGTTTGATTGTGATCATTTGGAGAACTTGAGGGCTTGGGGATAGTACCTAAACCTCTGAAATTTCTAAACTCTACTTGTAAAGCCTCAACCACCACCCTTACCTCTGCATCACATAGAAATTCAAAATAGTAGGATATATTAATCTTTATGAGGTCAAATTCAAAATAGTAAGTGCATTATTACTGATGTCCCTATTTGATCTAAGCATCAATATAACAAACAGAGCACCGACCAATCAAATAGGGACATGAGGTGTTCAAATAGTGAGCTCATAAAAAAATATATTTAGTCTTAATAAAATCTTATAAAGAAACATATATTGTGTGAAGTGTTTGATCTTTCTTTATTTGTTTTGTTGTTGATATTCACTATGTGGTACTCCCCATTTATGATCATTTCATCAGGAAATGTCTTGATGGCTTGCGGGCTGCAAACTAGGGCATCATGAATTATTTATGAGCTCACTATTTGAGCACCAACCAATGGAACATGAGGTGCTCAAACAGTGAGCTCATAAATAATGCATGATGCCCTAGTTGTAGGTAGTTATCTCTTCTATAATGATGGAGGAGTGAAAGGTAATGATCAATCAGGTTGTTGCTATTAGATCATACATTAATACACTTACTATTTTGAATTTGAGCCTGGTTATTGTTGTCATTGCATGCTTGTTGTTGTTGTGCACCATATATTATTTTATACACTATTTATTTCATTGAGACTGTGAGCTATTGTAGTTGACTGTATTCTTTTGGGGTCTGATCTATTGTAGTTGTTTCTTTTTTCTTTGAATCATTGTTTACAATTACTTTTGATGCAATATTTGTGTGAAGAAAAGGAACAAAATGTTGAATGAGTGTATTTGACGAAGATAAACATGACACATTTTGTTAGGCTGATTGGGTTGGCTTGGTACCATTTTCATTATAGAAGAGATAACTAACTACAACTATATTTCATAATTCCTCCTTTAAAATCATAGGTTAGTTTAACTATTGGATAATGAGCTGATAGGATTTTCAAATAGATTTGAATAAAAACTAAGAGTATTGAATTTTATCATGCAATGTTATTGTTGTCATTGTATGCTTGCTGCTATTGTGCACCATATATTGTTTTATACACTGTTTATTTCATTGAGACTATGATCTATTGTAGTTAACTGTATTCTTTTGGGGTCTAATCTATTGTAGTTGTTTCTTTTTTCTTTGAATCATTGTTTACAATTACTTTTGACGCAATATTTGTGTGAAGAACAAGAACAAAATGGTGAATGAGTGTATTTGACAAAGATAAACATGACACATTTTGTTGGACTGATTAGGTTGGCCTAGTACCATTTACATGGCCTGGCTAGATATTAAATAGTGAGCTCATGAAAAATGTAAGATGCCCTAGCTTGTAGCCCATGAGCCATCAAGACATTTCCTCATGAAATGATCATAAACGGGGACTACCACATAGTGAATATCAACACCAAAACAAATAAAGAGAGATCAAACACTTCACACAATGCCTTGAAGGTAATAGAAATGATGCCCTAGCTCTCAAAGCTCGTAGGTCATCAAGAATTCCAAATGAAAAGATGTAAACAATGCCAGTATTAAATAGTGAGCTCATGAACAATGTATCATGCCCTAGCTTGCAGCAGCCCGCGAGCCACCAAGACATTTCCTCATGAAATGATCATAAACAGGGAGTACCACATAGAGTATTATTTTACTATTGATGTCTCTATTTGATTTAATAGCATCAATATAACAAACAGAGCATCGACCAATCAAATAGGGACATGAGGTGCTCAAATAGTGAGCTCATAAAACAATATGTTTAGTCTTAATAAAATCTTATAAAGTAACATATATTGTGTGAAGTGTTTGATCTCTCTTTATTTGTTTTTTTATTGATATTCACTATGTGGTACTCCCCGTTTATGATCAAATAGACAAAGCTCGAATGCCTACCTCAAGTGACAGTGCCCTCTTCCCACATGGTGCTGACCTCTTCGTGCATGCCAAACATGAATGCCCTCTTTGCGCCATGCAAAAGTGTAGTGCTGTCTTTGCGACAGCTCTTCAAATTCACAAATTACAAATGACACTTTTTTTTTTTGTTTATAACCAAATGGGTGTCGCAATTTATGAGCTCACTATTTGAGCACTGGCCAATCAAATAGGGACATGAGATGCTCAAATAGTGAGCTCATAAACAATGCATGATGCCCTAGTTGTAGGTAGTTATCTCTTCTATGATGATGGAGGAGTGAAAGGTAATGATCAATGAGGTTGCTGCTATTAGATCATACATTAATACACTTACTTCTTTGAATTTGAGCACGGGCATCATGCAATGTTATTGTTGTCATTGCATGTTTGCTGCTGTTGTGCACCATATATTGTTTTATACATATAGAACAATAGATTTGGGGACTTAGAATTATGTTCAATCCTTAGTAATGGTTTGGGGAACTAATTACTAGATGAGTGACTATAGTACCCTATTTTGCATTATTAGATGATCTTGTTTAATTTGTGTTCATTTCATGCAAAGATACATGTAAAGGAAAATAAATTTTTGCATCTAAAGATTACATGTATATATATATAAAATATCTTGTATATACTATACAAGGAAAATAACTTTCAAAAGAAAATGAAAGAGTAGAAGCATACATAAGAGGATGAACATAAATAATAAGGGTGCCAGACATTGCTTGAAGTGATGAATTTTTGACCTAGGTATGAATCTAGTGTGCCCCTATGTGATGCAGAACCTGCAAAGAAAAGAGAGATGGGGGTTAGATAAAAAATATCTAAGCAATGAATGACATCCTATTACTAATCCCCATCTACAATTATGCATGTGCATAGTCAAGCCATACACTTCTGAAAGAAAAACCAAGCTCACAGTCTCAATGAAATAAACAGTGTATAAAACAATATATGGTGCACAACAACAACAAGCATGCAATGACAACAATAACATTGCATGATGTCCGAGATCAAATTCAAAATAGTAAGTGTGTTAATGTATGATCTAATAGATGAAACCTCATTGATCATTACCTGTCACTCCTCCATCATTATAGAAGAGGTAACTACCTACAACTATATTTCATAATTCCTCCTTTGAAGTATATATATGGACATGAGGTGCTCAAATAGTGAGCTCATAAACAATGCATGATGTCCTAGCTTGCAGCCCGCAAGCCATGAAGACATTTCCTCATGAAATAATCATAAACAGGGAGTACCACATAGTGAATATCAACAACAAAACAAATAAAGAGAGATCAAACACTTCACACAATGCTTTGAAGGTAATAGAAACAATGCCCTAGCTCTCAAAGCTTGCGAGTCATCAAGGATTCCAAATGAAAGATGTAAACAATGCCAGTATTAAATAATGAGCTCATGAACAATGTATGATGCCCTAGCTTGCAATCCATGAGCCATCAAGATATTTCCTCATGAAATGATCATAAATGGGGTGTACCACATAGTGAATATCAACACCAAAACAAATAAAGAGAGATCAAACACTTCACATAATATATGTTATTTTATAAGATTTTATTAAGACTAAATATATTGTTTTATGAGCTCACTGTTTGAGCACCTCATGTCCCTATTTGATTGGTGAGTGCTCTATTTGTTATATTGATGCTATTAGATCAAATAGGGACATTAGTAATAAAATAGGGACATCAGTAATAAAATAATACACATATAGTTTTGAATTTGAGCTCATAAAGATTAACTTTCAGAAGAATATGAATGAATGCAAACATACATAAGTGGATAAACATAAATAATGAAGGTACCATACATTTCCTGAAGTAATGAACTGTTGACCCGGGGTTCAATCTAGTATGCTCTTGTATGATCCAAAACCTGAAAGGAAGGAAAAGATGGGATTAGATCCAAAGGATCTAAGCAATGCTTGACACCCTATTACTAATCCTCATCTACAATTATGCATGTGCAATGTGAATAAAAAGTAAGAGTATTGAATTTTATCATGCAATGTTATTGCTGTCATTGCATGCTTGCTCCTGTTGTGCACCATATATTGTTTTATACACTATTTATTTCATTGAGACTGTGGGCTATTGTATTTGACTATATTCTTTGGGGTCTAATCTATTGTAGTTATTTCTTTTTTCTTTGAATCATTGTTTACAATTACTTTTGATGCAATATTTTTCTGAAGAACAAGAACAAAATGGTGAACGAGTGTATTTGACAAAGATAAACATGACACATTTTGTTGGACTGTTTGAGTTGGCTTGGTACCATTTTTATTATAGAAGAGATAACTACCTACAACTATATTTCATAATTCCTCCTTTGAAGTCATAGGTTAGTTTAACTATTGGACAATGAGCTGATAGGAGTTTCGAATAGATTTGAATAAAAACTAAGAGTATTGAATTTTATCATGCAATGTTATTGCTGTCATTGCATGTTTGCTGCTGTTGTGCACCATATATTTTTTTATACACTATTTATTTCATTGAGACTGTGAGCTATTGTAGTTGACTGTATTCTTTTGGGCTTTGATCTATTGTAGTTGTTTCTTTTTTCTTTGAATCATTGTTTACAATTAATTTTGATGCGATATTTGTGTGAAGAACAAGAACAAAATGGTTAATGAGTGTATTTGACAAAGATAAACATGACACATTTTGTTGGGCTGATTGGGTTGGCCTGGTACCATTTTCATTATAGAAGAGATAACTACCTACAACTATATTTCATAGTTCCTCCTTGGAAGTCATAGGTTATTTTAACTATGGGACAATGAGCTGATAGGAGTTTTGAATAGATTTGAATAAAAACTATGAGTATTGATTTTTATCATGCAATGTTATTGATGTCATTGCATGCTTTCTACTGTTGTGCACCATATAATCTTTTATACATTGTTTATTTCATTGAGACTATGATCTATTGTAGTTGACTATATTCTTTTGGGGTCTGAACAATGTATCATGCCCTAGCTTGTAGCTCGTGAGCCATCAAGACATTTCCTCGTAAAATGATCATAAATGGGGAGTACATACATAGTGAATATCAATAGAAAAACAAATAAAGAGAGATCAAACACTTCACACAATGCCTTGAAGGTAATAGAAATGATGCCCTAGCTCTTAAAGCTTGCGGGTCATCGAGTATTCCAAATGCTAAGATGTAAACAATGCCACTGAAATTGATTTAATGAGAAGACAAAGCTCAAATGCCTACCTCAAGTGCCAGTGCCCTCTTCCCACATGTGGGTGCCTTCCTCTTCACGTACGCTAAACTCAAATGCCCTCTTCGCACCATGCAAAAGTGTTGTGTTGTCTTCACGACAGCTCTTCGAATTCACAAATTACAAATGACACTTTTTTTTTTTTTTTTGTTTAGAACCAAATGGGTGTCACAAGTACAATGATATCATTGCTATTATGACACCATCAGGGGCACTTTAAAAAAAAACACAAATTGTAGTGGCGTCGCAAATTGGTATCAAAATTTGACCCCAAATGTTGTAGTGACCAAATGGTCTATGCCATTAGCTCCCATTGGGCGGGTAAATAGTAGTGACAAATCCATTCCACCCATGAAGTCACTAGAATGTTTGCGACCATGCCAGACCAAAGAGTCCCCAAGGTGCACTAAGCACGATTAGGCAATGATTCTTTGAGGCTCGTATCTCAGACCTCGTGAGAGGTCAGTGAAATGTTAGATTCCACATGACCATGTTTATGAGGCCTACAATAACCTCTCTCCATTTTGAGATATTAGACTTTGTTTGAATTTGGTATGGCAATCTCGCTTGATGCCAAAACTTGCAGTGAGGCTCAGATGAAAGTTGCACCACTGGGTATCTTCTAAACCATTCATCCTGCCACTGAATGGTCTATGCCATTAGCTTCAATTGGGACAGTTACACTGGTGACAACCTTGTTCCTCCCACTGAGTCACTAAAACTTTCACGACCATGCCAGACCAAAGTGTCCCCAAGGTGCACTAAGCACAATTGGGTAGCAATCTTTCAAGACTTGTATCTTAGACCTCATGAGAGGTATCAAAAAAATGTTAGATGCTACAAGACCATGTCTCTAAGGCCTACAATAACCTCTCTCCATTCTTGGAGATTTGATTTTTTTTTAATTTGGCATGGAAATCTCGATTGATGCCAAAATTTGTAGTGAGGCTTAGTTGAAAGTTGCACCACTGGGTATCTTCCAAACCATTTGTATTGGCACCGAACGGTCTATGCCATTAGCTCCCGTTGGGTGGGTAAATGATAGTGACAACACCATTCTTCCCAAGGAGTCACTAAAATGTTCATGACCATGCCAAGCCAAAGTGTCCCCAAGGCGCACTAAGCATGATTGGCCATAAATATTTCAAGGCTCATATCTCAAACCTTGTGAGAGGTATTAGAAAACTATCAGATGCTACAAGACTATGTTTTTGAGGCCTACAATAACCTCTCTCCATTATAGGAGATTTGAATTTTTTTGAATTTGGCATGATAATCTTGCTTGATGCCAAAACTTATAGTGAGGCTCAGTTGAAATTTACACCACTAGGTATCTTCCAAACTGTTTGTCTTGGCACTAAATAATCTACACCATTAGCTCCCATTTCACCCATGGAGTCACTAGAATGCTTACGATCATGCTGGACCAAAGTGTCCCCAAGGTGCACTAAGCACCATTGGGTATGTCAGCGAGCATTCTAGTGTGTTGAGAGGCAAAGTGGGGTCATTCCTAGGGTAATCCTACCCAACCAGATGTGATGGAAGCATTGGTTTGTGCCCACAATGAACAAATGTTTCTGCTCCAAGTTGGTTATACAAGGGACATCATCGATAGGGTGGGTCAGGTCCTATGTGTCCTATCAATGATATTGGATATAACTTTGAGCATCATACCAAAGATATCTTGTAGTCCATCAACAACCACATATCATTGGCAATAATTCATGAGACCATTTTCTTAGTGAGAACTATTGATTACTAGAAAATATCTACTACAAATTATCATCTCAAAATTTATTAGGATTGATAGGGACCATATTGGAATTCATCAACAATGACATAAATATCTATTGTGATTTCCATCAACAATCACCTTATAATTCATAACAACAAAATTATGGCCATGTACATATACAATATCATACATTGCATACTCAATGATAAATATCAGAGTCACTGCATCAATATAAATAGAAATATCAAATTTAGTAGAAATATATATAGCTAAGATCAATGATATCTAAATTGCACATGATAGTGATGTCATACTTGTGTGAGAGAAACATCCTAAAACCACTAGGATAGACAAACAAACACCAACATATCTAAATTTTAGACATCTACACCTCAATTATATCTAGATATAAGTTTGGAAGATAGTACCATCGATATATCATTCATAGCGATATCATTACTCCATAAATCCTAATGTGAATAATTATTAGAAGGCCAAGGTGGAAGGATTCTTGAGCCATATCTAGATTGCAATAGTAGTTATGGTTGTTTGAATATAACTAAAATCTTAGACTAGTTGTATATCATTTCATTTTTATCTATTTTTGTTCTCATATCTTGTTTGGAATATTATAGTGGTATTAAAACCTTGACCCTATCATCCTGTTGGGTTGAGGTTAATGAGAAATAGGAGACAAGAATACATAGTTTATCAAAGGAGAGGGAATCATTCCTTTGATATAATGGGGATGCACATGCAAATATGATGACCATCTTTAGAGAGTTGGCAAGAGTAAAAATAGATGATTGATGAGGCTCTCAATCACTTGGTAGAAGTAAGATGAATTGAGTTAATAGAGAGAACAATATCCATGGACATAATTTAATCAATGGGAGATGACACACAATAGTCCAATACAAGGTTGATGATGCCAATCTTCTTCTTAAGGACTTAGAAGGAAGAAAATCATTTTTCCTCATTGGTTTTGTTGTAAGATCATTTCAAGTAGGATTGGATTGATGGAGGGTTCAAACTAGACATGTCTCTCAAAGAATACATACACCTAAGGATGAGATATCTATCCACCAGGGGTATTAGACACTACAACAATGATCTGAGCTATAATATTAGTAAGCTAAGCCTCCCCTTATTTTATGGATCTCGAAGATTAATGGCATGATATTGGGTGAAAAATAAAAACACAAATTTTAAGCCTAATTATTTTCCCAAGGATGATACAATCAAGTATGAAACATTACACCTTTATGAGATTGTTCACGAGTGGTTGCACCATGAGATGGTTATACTAGGACATGATCAAAACACTTCATATGCAAGCTTCAAGGAGAGAAGCATTGAATAATTTGATGGGAAGGGCCTGAAACTTAACATCAAGGAGTTGGTACAACTAAAGCAGTGGAGATCCATGGATAGATTTATTGCCAAGTTCTAGAGGCTTTCTATTTTAGTGAGTAACATTTTAAGAAAGGAGATTGATAACAATTTTCATGGATGGATTGATGGATCCCTTCAGGGGTTAGGTCAAGGAACTAAGACCTAGCACACTCAAAAAGGAAACCAAGAAGGCTCAACATATCTCTAAATCAACCCCATAAATACAATGTAGAACATAAAGCATGAATTCACTTAAATGATGAATTAAACATGTAAACACACGTAGCACATAAAATGTATACATAAATTTTCTTAAGTCATGAAGCATACATGTAACACATAGATTATGAAGCATACACATGAATTCACTTAAGTCACGCATGTAGCCCGTACACTTGAATTTAGGTTATGAAGAATGTACTTGAATAGACATGAATATAATTAAGGCATAAATCCTACAAATTAACTTACATACACACAAGTATATTTACATACTAACAATGAACAAATGAACAAACAATGAACAAATTGGATCAAATGTCAAGTTTCATATATATCAAAATGAACAATAACTGTGTACATATAAAAAAATGGCATAGATGCAAAATCAATAATAGAGTTACAAAAATGTGGCATCAACTATGTCAAGGTTGATATATACAATAAAAATATTGAATATATACAAAAATTGGTCATTCAATAACCACAAATAGATCTGTATATCTCTATCAATATCTACGACTCTATTGGATCATCAAAATTGAGCCTCTTCAAAGCAGTAGTGGCTCGCTAGGTGTCTGGACAAGAATAATTCAAATGCCAAATCATATATATTTTCTCAAAATAACATCAAAATAACTCAATACTAGATTGTAATTTGTTTGCAATTGAATTTTTGGATACCTCATCTCTTTCATCTACAATTGGGTCATTCTCTAAAGATGATGGTCCCCATCTTGCGTGAGTTGGACTCCTAACCAAATGTAAAGGTAGAGGATCCATGGGAAGTTGTGAAGAGGGCTGTAATGGGTAAAATCAAATCAATACAAGTTAATAACATATATGTCAAGAAATGCTAAAAAATAAATAAATGCATGTACTCATATCTAAATGCATATGTTTAACATGTATATAGAAAAAATGCATACCGAAACCTCAAATGGCTCTCTTGTACTCTTAGGAGGCATCACCACTGATGAGACAACTATGACCAATTTCTATATGAACAATCATAACATATGTCATAGTCATAGAGGAAGGATTTCTAAAATATTTATAACAATCACGAATGCAGTTGAAAGTAAATATAAAAAATGTTACCTCTTCTCTCTCTTGAAAATCAATGACATTAAGTGCATTCATTAATTCTATAAAACCCAATTGTTTCTATATATAGAAAAAATAAGTTAGGTACATTCATCAATATAGACTACAAGTACATGTTTAATTATGAATAATACATTTCAACAAATAAACTTAAATTTTATTGAATTACCTTTTGTCATTTGGGTGTCCTCGAGGATTTCTTTCTCTTTCCTAGTGTCCTCAAGTTAGGTGAGGTAACCTACCAAAACAAAAATTAACATAAGAGAAACAAATATGATATCACATGGGTTCAATTAAAATTGTAACAAGAGATGTGCACAATATTATACCGCGAAGCTTTCAAACTCAAAGTCAATGGCAGAAAGTGTGATATCATCAACTTCAGAAATCTGAGCAGCCAACAAGCCCTATAAAACACCAAATAAATATGTATATATTAACAAAATATATTCAAAGAAACATACATATTATTCTATTTTTATGAATATTTTAAAAAATTTACCTTAGGTGTCGAAGATACATGTGTATGTCTACTTGAACGAACACTCCATGGTGTGCTTGTATCACATGTTGCACTTTGCAATGCTTATTATTCATGTATCAATTTAAATTATTCTCTAAATAAAAAAAATATTTACTTTTATAAGATTTAGGTGATTAATTAATAACATGTAAAAATAAATAAAATAAACCTATCTCTGCTCTCTAGAAAATACCATCATCATCAAGTCATTTGTGAGGGTTGCATCCTCGGTAGTGAGTGGATGGAATCTACCCCTACAATGTGTACATGAATGGGATGCTGAACCATCCTTATTCACGTCAGTGTCTACCCTAACACATATAGCCTAACAATTGGGGCACATATGCTGAATGGGTTGGGTTGATCCAAATGGTGCATCTAATGCCAATAGAGGTAGCGCAGGTGCTGATCCACCCTCTTCTCTGACAAACTATGTGCCATTCTTAATAATGACGTCAATTAATGATGTGGCTTCATTAAGAGTTTGTAAATATATAGAATCCTTCACAGCTATTGGTACTGCAACACAAACCATGAGTTTTTTTAGCTAAATACCTCCTATGTTGTGGTTGTACCACCCTATGGGTCCCAGGTTTATCCTACACAAAGCCTCTCCCTCTACCCTGGAACTATTGGATGTCAAAATAATTTGGCTTCTCCTTGAGGATAAAATCACAATATAGTTTTCTCAAAAAATATAGAGGCACCTCCCAATTATTACAGGGTGCTTCATCAAAGACCATTTACCACCTATCCCAAAAAGATGCTTTCATCCTATTGTGAACAAACCAATGTATAGGAAACTGAGTCGTATTTTATTCTAGGGTATTACTAGTAATAGGATCAGTGAAAAGAGAACATGTTTCATTTTTAAGTATGGCCTTCTTTTTCACTTCATCATATGGCAACCCATCCGCATAAAATTCTCAACATTTATCCCTCCATGAATCCCATTTGGTAACCTCCCTAGAAACCTCATTTGCACTATTGGTCATTCTTTTTAGTCTCAAGGAGAGGGTTGAGTGGTGGTCAATACTAGAGGACCTTAACCTATTAACTAATATAGAAATTTGGGCACTATTTTCTGTAAGGCATTTTATGAGATCATCTTGTGTGGCATCTACACGATCTAATGAAGGACGTGGAGGGTTTACAGGTGGCGGTGGATTTTGAGGAGAATTATTTTGAGGTTGTGGAGGAGGATTTTGTGGTGATTTCTCATTTTCAATGTTTTTGGGGTTTTCTTTTGTTTCTTATGCATGAGGTATTTTTTTTTTTTAATGTTTGTAGCTTCAATCGTATGATCACTTAGATTACATATAATACTTAGATATTGATTAATAATAATATATTGTATTTGTGTGTGTGTGTGTGTGTGTGTGTGTGTATATATATATATGTTATATTATTATTAATATATATTATTCTAATATATGATTGATTAATGAAACATTATAAAATGAATATACATGTCCCATGAAGAAAAATGTCTCTCATAGCCTCATTTCTAATATAAATAAGAGAGATTTTTGCATTTGGAAAATACATACCACATACAATACATGTAGTGCTATTACATTTGCAGTGATCCTAAAATATCAACATGGTATTAGAGCCAAATTGCAAATGTGAAAAAGAAATGATATGGAGGAGATTTCATACAGAGAAGAGAATCATTGGAAACTACATTAAATTGATTTAGGAAATTATAAGACAAATACTATCTATTTCGAGGATCAAGCTCTTCAATTAATATTCAGTAAAATGAATGCATTGTCACACATTGTGAATTAAATATTTGTATATACAATCCCCATCAGGTGTGTTAGTGCGGATGGAGGATTATTAAGGAAGACATTACTATCAGATTAAGGGAGTTATCATAAGCATCAATCAGTATTGCTCTGGGTTATTCATGTCAAGCATTATTGTCTGAAATATTATTGTGGCAATCTGAGAAATTGCGAGTCATATATGTGAGAGTAGTGAGACTGTGCTTGGTATTGGAGTTCCTTGAATTGAATAGTGAACCCAAAATAATATATTCTGTAGGACCCTCAGGTGGAAGGAAAATAATAATTAAATAAAGAATTTCACCCACAGCTAGTGACTGTCAAAACTATTTTCAGAGCCATATTTTCACTTAAAGAAGTGATCACAGCTTATGAAATCTTGTCGCATGCTAATGGATCTTCTATTGTTAGAAAATGTTGAGACCAAGGAAATTGATTTAGATATGAATTGTATGGATATTAAGGACCTTCAATGAAAGCCAAAATCATTATGAAATTGCTTGATCTCTACATTGTGTCACAGATGACCTGTTCTTGCCATCAACAATATATGGATTGACAATTCTGATCACTGCGCACTAGTATTTGGTTTCTCAATACTAGATTGACAAGAACAGTTCCTCCTAGGCATGTTTTATATCTTGTCAACAATAGGTCACCTCCAATACAATCCCAAAAAATTGATTGAAGTGTGTGAAGTTTCGATAACAATCAACCCAAGGAAATAATAATGAGTCGACATCAGCATTAGAGAGAAATTACACTAAGATATCTATTTAATCGAAAACAAAATGGGCTAGAAATTACAAAAAACTCCAATGGATGCCTTCATCTAATATCTACGGAATAAATATTGTAATTTTCCCAAAGATCACTGGGTAACATATAAGAATTGATTTGATAACAAATACAGAGTCTGATGTCTACTCAAGGTTGTTTCGGTGACTAGAGAATTGGAGTTATCGCGGTGCTTATTAGTATTTGATCAAGTGCTAAGACAGGCAATTGTCTTTGGAGATCACAATTCCTTGAGAATAATAGTGCATGGTGTAGTGAAATAATAATGAAGCATACATATTTGATCATTGGAGATATTATCTTCGGCGTATGTATTCCTTATCTACACTAATGTTCGGTTGTTAAATATATACCATAGGCGGAATAATAATATAATTGAAGATGTTCGAAGATTAATATCCTAAGGTTGCAGACTATATGGTTATGGCAAAACTAACCTATGTCCTATGCTTGCCGCTATCATAAAGAGAAAATATTATATTCAATGATATATTTCATATTGGCAGAGGTCACTAGAACAACATGATCATTCTTGCATCGGGCTTCTCTATTGCTACATGGACTCCAAGAAAGGATTGAGTTTCATGTTGGTGCTTGTTCATCTCAAATTTATTATCAGATTAAATTTTTGCCACAGAGATGGCCTCACCTAATTATTGTTACTCGAAATGAGCCTTCATCACATTTCTTGCTGGATCAGGAGATTACATTAAAGGTGTTGTTGGCCTTGCCTACTGTTGAGTGTGGTCTTTCTCATGCTATCTTCTGAAATAAGTTGCCACTCATATTCTTTCTTGATGTCATTCAACCAATCTAATAGTCAATGTATTATTTAAATACAGAGAGAAATATGGGTTACATGTGGATGAAAATAAAGATACAACAAATGTAATTTTAAGTGAATTGATGCTATATTATTACATCCATGCCTGTCACATTACAAAGAATGGAGAAATTAATAAGGCACGAGAGTTAATAGAATTTTTAATTATCTACTAAATGTAGGAGTTATGAATATGCATTCGTATTATGTCTTCATTGCCCTAGGGAGAGGAATTCATACAACTCTCTATTCTAGAAGAGTCAATGGAGGAAATTATGCATGTTACCGTAAGTTGGGAAGCTAGTGTATCATAATCTCAACACAGTGGACATTGCCTTGGAAGATCAAAGAAGTAGAAAGAGGACTTGAGAGTTGATTGTAGTTGATGTAACACTCTTAATAAAATTTGTAGATCGTAAGGTCCATTATTATCGGAATGTGATTTTTGTTGCTCAGTAGTGCATCCATCTAACAACTGAAGGTCATTGTTTGAAGGGTATGCATCTATGTTAGTGGGAGCAGGTAAAGAATATCCTTTAAATTTCATGAGATTAGTATTTTTGAGTTCAATTTCTAAATATTATATTTCTAATCTCTTATTTTCATATCTATGTACATAGTATAAGAGCTACTTGCCTTGATCTTTTCCTTTCTCTCTAAGGATGTGCATGCAGGAAAAGAAATTGAGTAGATATTAGATTCAGAGGGAGTTTGACAATGTCAAGATGGATACATGAACTTGAGCTTCCAAGGGAGAATCTGTAGGGTCTACATCTGTGAACTTTTGAGGATCCAGATTTAGAAGAAGTCTAATGAACCATCAAAAGAAACCTCAGACGAGAAGGTTAAATTTTGATGTTAGTACTCAAAGATTCAGAGGGAGACAATACAACATCTAGAGGATATGCCTTATTTTATTTCTAAGGATCTTGGTCATATTGATAAAGAGGGAGTAAACCATATCAAGATGGTTTCCCTAGTAACTAGGAATTATGATTCAAATGATGAAATTCCATGTATGCAAACTAGAAGGCTCTTATGTAGATATATAGATCATGATAGATGGTTGGGAATTCAAGAAAAGAGCGTAAAGCAGACTAAAGAACAAAGACATGACTTGCTCACAGAAGGTTGATATTAGATTCAGAGTGAGTATAATAGTTCATCTAAAAACAACCTTGGATGAGGAGGCAAGGAGGTTGTTACAAGACCTTAAAGGAATCATCTAGAAGTCTATGATCATGAGATTGAGTCTCATGTGTGCTGGCTAAAATGCTTTTAAGCTATCTCCTACATAACTTGGGTTCACCTAAAGTAATGCAAACTATATAAGAGATATAGTGCATAAGTATGTTATTCAAGGTACATTATCCCTACAGAACATATGGCTGATATTCTCACCAAGGTTCTTGCTAAAGGTAAGGTTGTGTACCTTTGAGATAAACTTGGCATGTTGGAGAATGAAGCCTTAGATGAAAAGGAGTTCCATCTATTATCTTGTATGTTATTGCATTCTTCTCCTTGAGAGAGAAGTCTAAGGTGAAAGCCCTTGTTTTCCACCCTTTGGGATGAGTCATGATGGATCCACCTTCTGGCATGAGTCAAGGTGGATTTCATGTGTGTGACTCCAGCACTTATGGGCCCTACTATGAACATTGGAGAAAGGTGACGACTTTTTGACAATGAATACTTGTATTTGATGTTACAAGGTGATGATCTTGTAAGATGGAGATTCATTATGGTAATAGTTATATGCCTGTGCACAAACCATAATAGGGTTATATGTAAATGGAATTTAATGTTCCTATTTACTATATCCTTGTATCATGATCTAAGGTGATATAAAAATTAGGTATCATGATCAAAAGTGATTCCTTATATCAAGGTGGTATGAAAATTAGGTATCACGATCAAAAGTGATTCCTCATATCAAGGTGGTATGAAAATTAGGTATCACAATCAAAAGTGATTCCTCATATCAAGGTGGTATGAAAATTAGGTATCACGATCAAAAGTGATTCCTCATATCAAGGTGGTATGAAAATCAGGTATCACAATCAAAAGTGATTCCTCATATCAAGGTGGTATGAAAATTAGGTATCAAGATCAAAAGTGATTCCTCATATCACATGTTAGGTGATATTGAAAACTAGGTATCACATGTTAGGTGATTCCTCATATCACATGTTAGGTGATATGTAAAACTTGATATCACATGTTAGGTGATACTTCATATCATGAATTATTCTAATATATGATTTCTTAGTATCCATATGAATCATATTAGGATCCTTCTGAACTTAGAATTATATATTGATTGGACCCTATGAAACATATCACATAGTGACATGTCTCTACGTAAACTTAGTATCCATATGACAGACATCATGGGACGTATTGTCATTAACATACCATGCATATTTATGAGCTATGGTGAACATAATGTGACTTGATATTCTTGCATAAACCATATCTCTTTATATCACAGTGGGGTGATATCTCCTCTCTTTAAAATTAACGATTTATTATCTTGATGGATTTTATCTTCTCTAGCTAAGAGGGAGTGCTGATGTTTTTTATGGCTATAGTTAGGGTCATATGTGTTGACAAGGGAGACCACAACACATTCTATTTAATCATCCTCCCTAGCTAAGTGGGAGTGTTAATGTTTGTAGCTTCAGTCGTATGATCACTTAGATTACATATAATACTTAGATATTGATTAATAATAATACATTGTATTTGTGTGTGTGTGTGTGTATATATATTATTCTAATATATGATTGATTAATGAAACATTATAAAATGAATAGACATGTCCCATGAAGGGACATGTCTCTCATAGCCTCATTTCTAATATAAATAAGAGATATTGTTGCATTTGGAAAATACATACCACATACAATATAGGCAATGCTATTACATTTGCAGCGATCCTAAAATATCAACAGTTTTATTTTTCATTTTGGGGAATTCTTTGTAGAATCTGTCATAAAAAAATATATAAAAAATCAATTAACAAACCCTACTTCAAATAAAATACAGAAAAAATAATCAAAACACTAAAACCTTACCTTTTCGACGTGGTGCCATTGTTGGAAATTGATGAAAAATGAAAATGCAAGCAACACACGCTTGGGTTATGATGAATTTTTGCTTCCCCAATTGACTGTTCCTCTTTTTTTGGCATTGGAAATGTTCCAAAGCCACAAGTTTTTTGGAATATAATGTTCTTCAAAACCCATACAGGTTTTGAGGATCTACTGGCTCATTTTTTTTAATGTGGCTACTAAACTGTCCACCATCTTGGAGCACTTACCCATTTGTCACCCTCTTCCCTGCAGTGCCAACAAAAAATTTAACAACATTATCAACTATAGCATCAGTGGAATTTAAAATAGAACTTCTTCTTCTTCTTCTTCTTCTTCTTCTTCTATGTTGAAGGTCGATTATGCAAGCAATCAGCCATCCTAGGTCCAAAATTTTTAAAATAAATCACATTTTTGACAACGTAAAAAATCTCATATTTCAATTTTGATCCTAAAAATGGGTCTCCTCCTCCTCCTCCTCCTCCTTCTCCTACTCCTTCTATTGCTCCTTCTCCTTCTCCTTCTCCTTCTCCTCCTCCTCCTCCTCCTTCTACTTCTTCTTCTTCTTCTTCTTCTACTTCTTCTTCTTCTTCTTCTTCTTCTTCTTCTTCTTCTTCTTCTTCTTCTTCTTCTTCATCGTCGTCATCTTCTTCTTCTTCTTCTTCTTCTTCTTCTATGTTGAAGGTCGATTATGCAAGCAATCGGTCATCCTAGGTCCAAAATTTTTAAATTAAATCACATTTTTGACAATGTAAAAAATCTCATATTTCAATTTTGATCCCGAAAATGGGTCTCCTCCTCCTCCTCCTTCTTCTTCTTCTCCTCAAATATATTAAATAAAGTTTTCATAAACATGTCTAGAATTTTCATAAAGCATATTACCAATTAAGAAATCTTGCCATAGGTTGTCAATTTCATGCCCAATGGAGAGGACTCCTCATTTAAACATATCTTCATACTTGTTCCCTCCTAAAGTAGCTGCCAACCCTTAAACAAAGGAATTTCACATTTGAATTGATAATAAACAACTATTATGAAATTTCATTAGCCAAACATTATATTATTCCCTAATTTATTCAAAAATTTTCAAGGCCCACTTAAGCTCAATGTCAAATGCTCAAATATGGAAAGTGGTTCATCAATCAAAGAATCTGTTCAGAAGCAAAAATAACCTCTATAGGAAAATAGATGATGCATCTTTCTCATTCATAAAGGTGGTCAATATGGGTTCTTGCCTACATGGCCCTTATAATTGCATGGCATTTACTTGGTTTGGCTCTAATGCTTAATATTAGAAAAAGATTTAAGAGCATGTGGAGTATGATAGGTAATAGGTAGTCCATTATTAGCTATTATATCATATAAAATTTCTCAATTTTGATCAAGATTACTTCACTAATATTATTTCTTCAGACTACTTGCCAAATTTATGCTCTAATGACATACTACAATGATTGTAAGGAATTTCAATTAGCGATGGGAAAACAATCTGACTATGCAATACACCCTACTTTTTCTCATTTGAAACACATTTTTGATTCCTCTGTCAAAAGATGAGAATCTTAGCTTGATACTTTACATATGGTCTTTAAGGTTCATTCATGGGGCTTGGTACTCCTTGGCTATCGAATTGGTAGATTTAAATAAGGGAAAAAAGGAAATACAACAGATAATGCCTTTTATCATATTGAAAATAATATGGGTAGTTCTCTTATCATCAAATTCTATTAGCTGTCATAAATGTACATTTGTTTTTAAATATTCATTGGTTTCTGAGCAAGTAGTTCTCCAAACACTTTCAATCTTATTGTTGCACTAGTCTTTGTTTAAAATGATTAACATGCATTATAAGAGAGACAAATTCCATTATATCACATTAATTACTTGTCTTTACCCCAAAATTACATGAAGCTAAATCCTCCTCAGTAAACCTGAATAAGGAAGTTGGGTTGGTTCCAAAGACATTTCTAATTAATAATATTCAATCAAACATTCTTTTTAGATTTAATTATGAATATGTTTGGTTCAAATAAAACTAATTACATTTTGTTCTTATTGTTAGTGTACTTTTTTAGTAGACGTAAAATTAATGGATAATTAGAAATCAACATGTCCAATTGAGTTTGGAGGGTGTGCTTGGAACCATAAACATGGATTGGTCTGGTTACACTACCATCACTTCTAGAATATAAATCTCGATATCAACTTGCAATCCTTATTATGTCAAGTTTATGTTCTTCTTTCCTAACACGAATATGAAAATAATTTTTAGCTATTAGATTTGCAAGATTTTCTATTTTTTAAAAAATAAAAATTTAGGTTTTATTATAAATCTTGTAATTTCCTTTTCATTTGACAGCTACTACGACTGCAAATCAAAACTGCACACCCATAGGAACCACATGAAAAATTGCCTAAAAATTTTTCTTCACAACAAACAAAACATTGTTATTTTGCAACGATGAATTGATTAAATTGAATAGGAAGCTTGTGAGGTAGCTCAGGAAGCCTCTATTTATTTATTAGTGTTAAAATTTAATTTGAATTTATGGAGCTTTTTGCAAGAAAGATATAAGATTTAGGGAAAATTCTAACTTCCAACTCAGGGTTTTTTGTTGCTAAAAATGGCTAGAGATGAAGACATAATTTTTTACACATTTTATCTGCCACAAGAAAGGATGGAAATCAAATTTTTAAAAAGAAGCGAAAATCCGTCTCACATGGAAGCTTCACAATGCTGGATTTGTCTTCGCCATCCATACTCAATATTTGTGCATGCCTCAAAGAAGTGATTTGAAGTTTTCTCAATGTATTATTGAGCGTGATAGAATTGTTTGTGTTTGTAGTGTACCATCTATCAAAGATTGTAGATTCTCCATGCCAACTTTGAACATGTGCGATGTGATTGTTATGAGCTGGCATGATTTTATGACCACCGTCTCCAGTGTAAGACATCTGAAGATTTTGGCAGAAGTTTCCCTATAATAAGTCTATCAGCTAAAAATGCCATCTACACCATCTAATAATAATAGGCACCTAAGCTCTCTACTGTTGATCAAATTTCAAAAAATAGAAAATTTAACACATTTTCGCTTAATTTTCACCTTCTTTTCTTTATATTTTGTAGTCCAAAACCAAATTTTTTTTTGCAAATCTGGAAAAAATAATTTAACATTTAAAAAAGACCTTGGGTATGCTTTGTAAGAAGCTTAGCAGCTGCTATTAAAATATAATCAAATACTAACCACTTTGCTCCTTCATTTGGTATCAAAGTAGTTCTTTTCTGTTTGTGTGGTGTTTGAAGATTGATAAGAAAAGGCATTTAAATGAGGCTTGAAGATGGAATCTCATTTGAAGGCATATAAATAATGGTGTATTCAGGAAGTTTTGTGTCACCTCACCTTGGCTCAGTCGTGGCATTTTTCATACCATTTCAATATCAGGTGCTGTAAAATATGAAAATCTAGTCTCATCAACCAAAAAGTATATTCACTACTAACCGCTTCTATCCAAAACAAACCATGCCTGGGGGCTAGGCCATTGCAATCTATGAATCCAATGTAAAGACCAAGTACAATATTCAAGGTGAAATTCTTTTGCATACTGAAAAGAAGGAAACAAACCACGCTTTTTTTGTAGTGTTTGCTAAGTTTTGAACAACACAAAGTAGAAATTTCACCATCTAGTGTGTTAACTTAATCTTTCCACATCGCTCGAGATGTGGAACTCAATATTTTTGAATCTCTTCATTTTCCACAGTAAGAGGCTAGACTGACCAAAGCTATTGCAAATACTATAAAGAAGGAAGAATGATGAACACTATAGGTAGCAACAAAAGCATTCGTGGAGGTGTCATTAAACAAAACTTGATCATAACGTAATAGACATCTCTCTATTTTGAGTTTTTTTCTAGTAGTTGGTCTAGAGGAGACATTTCTATGACCACTTTCGCTACTAGGAAGAAGGTACAAGTTTTTCAAAACATCACGAATTTATGTGTGTTAGAGTGCAGAAATAATATTGGGATTGAAATAGAAGTCGATATTCAAATCTATGTGAATGAATATGAAAGTTTTGTGGGTAGTCAATATTCCATTTGTTATTGAGGAAATCAGATATGTCAAAGGGAGAAGTGTTAGAATAAATGAGAGGGGGGTGAGTCAGTTATCTAGTGTCCCACAACAAAATGTATAATCCAAAGCAAATTCTTTAACTTCTGCTACTTGGTAAACATAAAATACTTGTTTTGTCTGTGCTTTTACCGATTATCAGTCTAAAACTTATAGTAGTTACCAATCAAATCTAACATGTAATATGAAAAGTATGATAACTAACAAATATCACAATTAACACATAACATAAGAGATTTAACGTGGAAACCCTGTGAAGGGAAAAACCACCTGGGACTGGCAACCCAAAAATGTTAACTATTCTGAATTGAGGTCAGTAAAGACCCAACCCTGTTAAAGGTTACAAACACACTATTAGGTGTGACCTTGTTAGAGGATTTTAGACCAGAAGTTATCATCCAACCAGCAGTCACTCTGGGGTTAACAGGATAACAATGTTCACTCTATAAATGAAACATCAAAAGACTTTCATAGTCCACTCGGTTAAGAGATTTGACTATATACAATGGTTAAATATGTAACAATAGATGATCCTCCTTAAAAAAACTTCAATTGAAGTTTGTAGATCAATGTTCAGCTCATTCAAATCTTTCTGATCAATATGTCATTTCAGATTCAATACAATATCAACTTACTATCCATCGGTAATTACTCTCTGTAGCTCAGTAACTATTCTGCAGTTCATTTCTCACTAACCGGTATGATTAGAATGGATAAAAACTTGTTCACGCAATGATTCTATAGCCTCTTCTTCTTCCGGCGTTATTTCAACAATGACACCAATGTCTCTTATATAGATGAGTAAATCATTTTGTTTTTGTCCATCAGATTTTGCCGCTTAATCTCATTCATTGATTTTGCCACTTTTAACCTTCTTCGGCTAATGTGTCAGTAACATGTTTCAATCTACTCCATTAGATCTTCCTTGAATTAAGTTAGCCGTCGATCTTCATAACAAACCTTATATGTTACCTCAATTTCATACACTTTCCAACTCATCAATTTATTGGCTAAACTAATCATTTAATTCCTTTCTATTATGCTCGGTTAACAAAGAAATGCATCGGTGAACACAAGCTCAGTTGACACTATGCTCAGTATACACTATACTCCGTCGGTGTATACTGGAATGCTTCATTTACCAACAACACTACTTTGTGTCTTTTAGCTCTATTCTTCATCATAGATGAATGCAACATAATAAAGTCGATATCATTAGGTCATAGACTCATCAACAAGTAACTTAGTGTATTCCTTATCCTCATTTGACATATACATCTTCCTCATGTATATATTTCTATTCTTCATCTCTTTCACCTTTTTTTAGATGTTTTCGTATAGTAACTTACAAGATAAGTACTGTCAAGCTAGTTGACATCAATGACAACATAATACTGATTTAATCATCTTGCATATCTAATCAACAACTCCTCAGTGATCTTAAATCACAGATTCTTCATTTAGGTTCTAAATAGTTTGTAGTTCATCAATCTCTCCCTTTGACATTGATGGCAACTCAAGTAATATGAAGTGTACCATAGACATACCAAACATGTATTCTAAAACTCTTTGAACAAATGTTGTACAAGCTCTCCTTAGCTTAATATGTTTAATCACTACATTACTAAACATATATATTTTATAATGTTGTAATGCCAATCATTAGATATGCTCTTTTCAACTCTCCTATTCCTATTCTCTGTTCTCTATAACTAATCTTCAATGTTTTGTTTCTGTCAGATTATCCCTCCCTTAGATAGTTCTCATCGGTGCATGTTTAAATTTTTTCATATTATTTATCTCTCCCTTTGACAACAATGCCAAAGAAATAAATAAATAACCAGCTCTGTAGTAGCTAAGTAAATCTCTGTTGTCAAATACAGTCTCTGTATCTTTGTATACTGATATCCAATCTGTTTCAGTTCTTCAAGCTTAATCACGACCTTGAACATTATCCAAAGTGTGAACTATGCTACATCAACATGTGTGATCTTCTGATAAGTTTAAGCTAATGCAACATCCACATCACATTAGTGACCGATAGATAGGGGACGGACCCCAAGTCCAGTCCTCAAGTATTCAAATGTGTCCTTTGGTAGAGGCTTTGTAAAGATATCTACAAGTTGTTCTTTAGATGTAACAAATTCTAACTTCACTTGCTTCTCTTGCACTTGTTCTCTTAAGTAGTGATAATTAATTAATATATGCTTTGTCTTAGAGTACATTACTAGATTCTTTGAAATATTGATAGCACTTGTGTTGTCATAGTATATAATCACTGGGTTAGTGATTACCTCATTCATTCCTTCCAACACTTGCTTGATATATGCAATGTTTGAGAAATTAGTAGCAGCAGCAACATACTCTACTTCAACTATAGATTGAGTAATACAAGCCTGCTTTTTCCTTGTCTAGGTTACAAGTCTTTCACCAAAGAAGAATGCTCCTCCGGTGGTTCTTTTTTTGTCATCCACATTTCCAGCCCAATCAGCATCGATATAGACCATCAGTTCAAACTTTTCTTCCTTAGGATACCATAATCCATAATCCTCTATCTTTTTAAGGTATCTTAAGATCCTTTTCATAGCAGTCATGTGTGATTCTCTAGGATTAGCAGAAAATCTAGCAACAATTCCCACAACATGTGTTATATCTAGTCTACTGTGAACTACATACATTAGCTTACCAATCATGGATCAGTAAAGTGTCTGGTTTACCTCTATAGTTTCATCTTCCTTTGTCAGTTTACATCCAGTATCCATTGGTGTTCCCATAGGTTTAGCATCTTCCATGCCAAATGTCTTGAAGACTTCCTTTATGTACTTAGACTGTGTGATGAATATCCCATCACTCTGCTGAATCACTTGTAGTCCTAGAAAGAATTTAATCTCTCCAAACATAGACATTTCAAACTCATTCCTCATGTCATTAGAAAAAGATTTACATACATGATCTTGACCTCCAAAATAATATCATCAGCAAATATCTCAGCAATAAGAATAGTGTCATCAGTATCACCTTTCATGTACAAATTGCTGTTGTCACTAGTTCTTACAAATCCAATAGTTAACAAGTAAGTATGCAGCTTTTCATACCAGGCTCTTGGTGTTTTCTTCAAACCATATAAAGCTTTATGTAATCTACATACCATGTTTTTGTTGTCTAGATCAACGAATCCTTCAGGTTGTTCTATGTAGACCTCTTCTTCAAGTATACCATTTAGAAATGCTTACTTCACATTCATTTGATAGACTCTAAATTTCTTGTGTGCAACATATGGAAGTAGCATTCTAACTCCTTCCAATCTAGCAACAGGTGCAAATGTCTCACCATAGTCAATGCCTTCTTCTTGTGTATATCCCTTGCATACCAATCTAGCTTTATTTCTTGTCACTTCACCATTTTCATTCATTTCGTTCCTGAATATCCACTTAGTACTGATAACATTTTTATCTTTAGGTCGGGGTACTAAGGACCAAGTTTTGTTCTTCTCTATTTGTTCCATTTCTTCTTTCATTGCATTAACCCATTCTTCATTCTCTAATGCAACTTTCACATTTTTTGGTTCAAATTCACAAACTAGACATGTACCTTGTCTTGCTTTGCTTCTTGTCTGCATGCTAGCTTGTCTCCAATAATTTGTGTCTCAGGATGATGTCTTCTGACAAAACTAGCCAGTACTTAGTTTCTCCTTTCTTGTTCACCCTGTTTAGGTTCATGTGCTTTCTTGGTAGCTCCATCTTGTTCATCGGTTTCCCTTTCTTATTCCTCTAGGTTATTTTCTTCCTGACCGGTTATCACCGGTTGTGACTTCGGTAGATAATCAGGAAGTTCAATGTAAGTGAATCTACCATAGTCTTTTGGTTCTTTTCTACTTTCCTCTATGTTCTTGTCATCAAACTCATCAACATAGACATTAATACTTTCAATTATCTTATTTGTAACCTTATTCAGACATTTGTATGCTTTACTCTTAGAAGAGCATCCTAAGAATATTCCTTCATCATCTTTTGAATCAAAATTTCCATTTCTCTCATCTTTCAAAATAAAACATTTGCTTCAAAATTTTTTAAGATAACTTATAGTAGGTTTGTGTCCAAACCATAGCTCATAGGGTGTCCAATTGGTATCCTTCTTTAGTTGTACTCGGTTAAGGACATATATAGCTATCCTAATAGCTTCCCTCTAGTATCTCTGAGAAATATTCTTTTGCAACATTAGTATTCTTGCACAGTCAATTATTGACCTATTCCTTCTTTCAGCAATCCCATTCTACTGAGGTGTTCTCGGTGCAGAGACTTGTCTTTTGATACCATGCTCATTACATAAATTAGTAAATTCATCAGAGCTAAATTCACCTCCTCTATCATATCTTAAGCATTTTAATTCTTTTATAGTCTCTTTTTCTACCTTTGCCTTATACCACTTAAACATCTTAAATGCTTCAGATTTTTCTTTTAAGAGCATAACTATCATCAGTCTAGTATAGTCATAAAAAAAAAGAATAAAGTATCTATCACCATAATAACTCTGAGTTCTCACAGGACCACATAGGTTGGTATGAACCAACTCAAGTATCTTCTTTGTTGAGTAGTCTTTTCTTTAAATACTAGACTTAGTCATCTTACCTTTTTGACATTCATGACACATAGCATGATCTAGTTTTGATAAGTTAGGCAACCCTCTAACTCTTTTCTTCTTACTAATCTTGATCATGTTATCAAAGTTCACATGGCATAACCTCTTACACCACAACCATGCATCTTCATCCTTCATTAATAAATAAGAATACTAAAATATCAAGATAAAATAGATTACCTTTGGATTGTGTACTGGTTCTGACAAGTCTTCCTCCATCATCATAGATTTTTACCTTTCTGCTCTCAAAAGCAAGTCGATGGCCTGAGTTATTCAGTTGTGCCACACTTAACAAATTATACTTCAGTCCATCTACCCAGTATGCATTTTCACATTTTAATATATCATTGATCATCAATGAACCTTTACCTCTTACCATATAGGGTGCATCATTTCCCATCCTTATAGATCCTCTATCGTATTCATCAAGTAGATCAAATTTCTATATATCACCGGTCATATGATGTGTACAACCACTATCTATGATCCATATATCATTTCTGATTACTTTAGAGATTAGTGTTGTTTCTTCATGTTTCTCTTCTTCCTCTGAGTCATCTTTCATAGCAACAAATACTACTTCTACATCATCATCAGTATCAGATTCAGATTCAAATTCTTTGGCTATATAACATACCTTTTCCCCTTTATCATAGCTATCTCGATTATCTTTTTTGTTGTGTCGGTAGCCTCTGTTGACTCTTCTCCCATAGCTTCCTTTGGATTGGTCTTTGGATCTATCATCATCTTTCTTATTTAGACATCTAGTAGCGATGTGGCCAACTTCTTTACAATTAAAGCATGCCAAAGGTAGCTTACCTCTATACCTTCCTTTACCTTTGGGTAACCTTCTAGCCATAGGAGCTTCAAGCACATCAAGTTCTTCATCGTTACCACTATCACTATCATTATTCTTATTATTCTTGCTACTAGATTTACCAATCTTTAAAGAAGTCATGAAAGTGGATTCAACAGAAGGTACAACACTATTGTCAAAGTTATTCAATTCAAAGGTTGTAAGCTTATCGATCAGTGTGTCAAGAGTAAGGTTAGATGTAGCTCTTGTTTCATGAATTGCAAAGATCCTGATTGCATAAACTAGTAGTAGAGTTATGAGAATCTTTCTTATCACTGTTTCATCCTCAATAATTCCATTTGATGCTCTAATAGCATGTACTACCTCTTTTAGTCTATTTGTGTATTGCACAATGTTCTCACCTTATTTCATCTTCATATCATCAAAGAGACCTCTTAGGATTTCTTCTCTGGCTCTCTTAACATTCAAATCTCAACTGTATATTAGAGTCAGTTTATCCCACATGGCTTTGGCAGTAGTGCATCCCTTAATGTCTTCAAATTTGACATTGGTGCAAGCAGCAGAAAGTTCCATCATAGTAATATTGTGTTCATGCCTATCCTTTAATTGATCAAGTGTCAGGGGACCTGGTGTTAGTTCAATTTAGCCATTCTGCATTAGTTCTAGTGCTGAGTTCCCAATTCTAGATATGTGCAACTTCATCAGACTTTGCCAAACTGTGAAGTTCTATTTGTTCATCTTTAGCACTTCCCTCTTATACATCTTGAGACCTTTGTGCTGGAGTCCTTAAAACTTTGTTCCAAGCAACCACTGCTCTGATACCAATTGTTAGAATAACTGAGAGGGGGGTGAATTAGTTATCCTGTGTCCCACAAAAAATGGTATAATCAAAAACAATTTCTTCAACTTCTGCTACTCAATAAACATAAAATACTTTTTCTATCTATGCTTTTACTGATTATCAGTTTAAAACTTATAGTATTTACCGATCAAATCTAACATGTCATATGCAAAGTATGATAACTAACAAATATCACAATCAACACATAACACAAGAGATTTAACGTGGAAACCTTGTGAAGGGAAAAACCACCTGGGACCGGCAACCCAAAAATGTTCACTCTTCTGAAGTGAGGTCAGTGAAGACCCAACCCTGTTAAAGGTTACAAACATACTGTTAGGTGTGACCTTGTTAGAGTATTTTAGATTAGAAGTTATCATCCAACCAGTAGTCACTCTGGGGTTGACAGGATAACAATGTTCATTCTTTGAATGAAACATCAAAAGACTTTCATAGTCCACTCGGTTAAGAGATTTCACTATATACAATGGTTAAATATGTAACAGTAGATGATCCACCTTTAAAAAACTTCAATTGTAGTTTACAGATCAATGTTTAGCTCATTCAAATATTTCTGATCAATATGTCACTTCAGATTCAATACAAAATCAACTTACTGTCCGTCGATAATTACTCTCTATAGCTCAGTAATTGTTCTGTAGTTTGGTTCTCACTAACCAGTATGATCAGAATGCATGAAAACTTGTTCACATGATGATTCTGCAGTCTCTTCTTCTGATGTTATTTCAACAATGACACCAATGTCTCTGATATAGACGAGTAAATCATTTTCATTTTGTCCATCAAATTTTGCTGCTTAATCTCATTCATTAATTTTGCAGCTTTTAACCTTCTTTGGCTTATGTGTCAGTAACATGTTTCAATCTGCTCCATTAGATCTTCCTTGAATTAAGTTAGCCGTCAATCTTCATAACAAATCTTATCTATTACCTCGATTTCATACACTTTCTAGCTCATCAATTTATCGACTAAACTAATTATTTAATTCCTTTCTATTATGTTCGGTTAACAAAGAAATGCGTTGATGAACATAAGCTTAGTTGACACTACACTCGGTATACACTATACTCCATCAGTGTATACTGGAATGCTTCATTTATCGACAACATTGCTTTGTGTCTTTTAGCTCTATTCTTCATCATAGATGAATGCAACATAATAAAGTCGATATCATTAGGTCATAGACTCATCAACAAGTAACTCAGTGTATTCCTTATCCTCATCTAACATATACATCTTGCTGATGTACATATATTTTTGTTCTTCATCTCTTTCACCTTTCTTTAGATGTTTCGGTATAGTAACTTACAAGATAAGTACTGTCAAGCTAGTAAACATCAATGACAACATAATACTGATTTAATCATTTTGCATATCTAATCAGCAACTCCCCAGTGATCTTAAATCATAGATTCTTCATTCAGGTTCTAAATCAGTTGTAGTTCATCAAGAAGATGTAAGCCACTTATTTAGGTGTTGGCTCTCAATGTTATTGATATATGCTTTAATGTGTTTATAAGTTTGGCTTTTATGAGTATTTAAAAAATAAAGTTACTTAAAAATTGGGAGGCTAACTAGAAGCATGCCATAATGGATGGAGTCAACCAATGTTCATATTAGGTGATATTTATATGCAATGATAGCTAAAAATGACAATACTAGTTATTTTGGAATCTTTAACAGTAAGGGTCTTGAGTTGTGAGACAATTCTACTAGTATACAAAGAAAATGAGTTTGTAATTTTTATTAGGTTATTGGTTTAGGTAGTAGACATATATGTGGTTTGTATTTTTGTATGTTGTCAAGTAAATTTTTTGTTTGAAAATTGTAGTCAAATTTGTTTCCTCCATTGTAGTTATTATGGTAGAAAGAGATTTGTAAAACTCTATTCAAAGAGAAATCAAGCGTGTAGAGGAAAAAATGAGTAGAAAAGGGCATGAATATATTTTAAGGAAAGGATTCAAAAGTTCATTATTGATCTAGTCCCCTATTTACATATGTTGTCACTTAAAAAGGAGAAAGGTGTGGATAGAAGAGAAGCGACGTTGACAAGTGTAGTACAATTTTACAGGATAAAGGTTCTCAAGGACATTGATAGGGAAAACAATATATTTCTAATGGAAGCTTTGGAGCATGGGTTCAATTGTACCTATTATTCCTCTATGATAGATTGTATTACTTCTTCTGGTGCTATTTTTTAAGGGTAAGGAGTAGAACATGGTCATCATAGAGGCTTGGGGTACTGGATGATGGAGGAATTTCCATCATCTCTGTTTAGTTTCTCTCTTTGAGATGATGCATTTTCACGAGAACCATTTTTACATTAAGTTTATTTGTTTCCTTTATTTTTCCTTTTTGATGTTGATAATTTTCGAAGAATGCATGTGTTGTGAAGATTATGTTTTGGAGATAGTTTTGGGATTCAATATTGAGCTCAATATGAGTTATTTTCTGGTGAGTTTTAGAGTATATAATTAATAAATATACCCTTTTGTGGTCATTAGAGAGTGATAGATATATTTTATTTACTATTAACGATCATTGTTGAATAATTCAAGAGTTTGTGATTCAAGAGTTTGTGATTAAGAGCTTAAGAAGACAACTAAAAACTTCACATTTCTCAGGGTCAAGAGACAACTTGATTGAGCCTCACTTGGTTTAAGACATTTTGTTTGAGAGAATTTTCTCAAAATATGTATTCATGGTATGAAATTAGCATGCTTTTTTATGTAAGCCTTAAGGGGGATCCCTAGGGAAAGGTAAATTTGATGTTTTTAGAATAATGTATCAAAGGGGGGGGGGGGAGTGTTGGCATAATTGTACATTGATGTAGTTAGAGTGTAACTATTATTTAGTTACATTCAAATATTTTCTCAAAATGTATTAAATTGTATCCTTTCCACCTTATAATGATATAATCAAATACTCAAGCATTCTAGTCCTTCAATTTCAGATTATTATTTGGATGAAATGAGTAAGGCTAGGAATTTCTTTAAACTCTTTAAATGGAATAATATATTATTTTGTAAGGTATAAGTTAAATCTTGTGTATTCAAAATAGTTGAAACCAAATTTTACTATAAAATTTAAAAGATTAATAATTAAAATTAAATAGATATCTTGATGTACTTCACATCTATTTCTCTAAAGATAGATATGCTAGTATACAAAATATCCACACTTGATAATAGTGATTAAAATAGGAAAAATTAAAAAAATTAAAATGCCTATTTGGCATATAAATTAAAGCTATAGAAATAACCATAAGGATTTTGCATAGCTCTCTTTCAAAATATAGCTATATTAAGAGAATAATCTTCTTTATTCATTCTAGTGCACAAGCTAAGTGAACCCCCATGTAAGCTCTTCTACACCTATAAAATACTTTAGTACTATGTTCTTAAGATTTTTATCTCGATAGCTATGACTGTTGGCCAATATAAGTTTGACATCATGATCACGGTGATTAATAAATACATTATAGTACAGCTTCAAAATAATTAGTGGATCCACCAAAAGTAAACATCTATAATGAAAATTCTTCTACCTATGGATTGATGCTTGAACTTGGGTTAACTGATGCAAATTATTCACCCACTTTTTGTACATGATCAATAATAGTCTTCATCAGTTTGTGCTCATCTCTAGACATATTCAATAACAAATGGAATAGTATAAAAAACACACTAGTTAAATATATTGATAAAAAGAAGTCTATGAAAATCACAATTAGGAGAGAAAAATACAAGAATGCATCAATAAAAAAAAGACATGTTCTTGAGGCGGAGCGATTGGCACTTCACACTATATGTGAATCACAATGTTGATGAGTAAAATGGTGATTTTATTAAGATATGAGATATTATTAACATAAGAATACCTTTCCAACTTTGATAACTAGTCGTTAGCAACATATACATCAATTTGCCTTCAAAAGTTGGGATTTCAAAACTCACCAATACCTTGAATGGAGTATGTCCACCAAATGGTCTATTTTTTGAATTCATTCATAAATGTCAATTTTCCAACATCTTAGAAAATTGTTCCATCATTTCTTCATGCTATTTATTTAATGCCTTTTCAACTAGTATTTTGAATGGATCATTTGATCTATCAGGTTTTTGTTTTGACATATGTGATTGTGTGCATCTTAAAGGAAATTATTCTGGTGAGTCTCTTGTTTCCAATCTAAGTATTTGGTATGTTGATCATGTGTGATGGGAAATATAGGAACAAACCATCTCTGACATTTCTTATCTTGATTATGGATTTGGATTACAATACATGGGGTACAATGTGCAGTATAATTGTGTTAGGAATGAATGAAAAGTATTTTGGTAGTCATTCTGTAGCAGTTGTTGTTGCATTCATGACTTGGATTGTCATTGATGTCAACACAGTGATATTCTAGATATTAGCAGGAAAGTAGGTACAGTTTTGTTTTGCGCACATGTTGTATTGTAGATTGGATTTTACGCAATTGATGGTATGTTCTTTGGTGTGTTATTAACCTATGGTTAACAGCGCAAAAATAAATTCATTCATTTGTGAGAGTTATGAGCATTTTGGTGAAAGCAATGTTTAGATAGTGTTTCTGTGAAGCGATGTTCGAAAATCGAAGGGTATCTCTTAGCTGGGGTGGAATCTGATTTTGCATAGTTAAAGGGATGTTGGAGACTCATTAATGATGACATGGTTCACAGTGCAAACTTTGAGGATATGTTTGGAGAAAGTTACAGTATCTGGAAGCCGACAGTTTTATGTGAATTCTGTGTGTAGCGTGTAGAATTTATTATTTTGTAATTGAGGACCAACTCATTTGTAATTATTTGAGTTTGGTATATAAGAAGGAATTTTTTCCTTGTTTTAATGTGTACTATGAAGATTGAGATGCGAATATATGCATGAAGTGAAGAAAAGAGCTAATTCAGCGATGAAGGAAGACTTGTGAGTACAGAGATCTGGAATTGTGATCTTGTGTAGCAGAGAGTGCGGTTTTGGCATAGTGTGAAGGAGGTAATATATTTCATATTATTCTATTGAATAATTCTAAGATCTTTTGGACAGTGGGTTTAGAGATCTTGTCTTGAAGCTGTTTGGGCAGTGGGTCCTTCTGTCTTCCATAAACTCTTAACCGGGTTAGAATCTTTTAACAAGGATTTAAAATCTCCTAACAGGGATTTATATGTACTGAATATATTTCATAAGAATCCTAACAGGGTCCATCCTCTAACAAGGAACTTTCATATTAGTGCATCATTTTGTGGGCATCATTCCCACTAGGGTTTACTCTTTTCAAGAGGTTCTCTAGTCAACATATCTTGTGTTATTGTGCAATTGTGTATGATTATCTTTCTATGGTTGATCAGTACATTGATTACATTGTTTAAAGTATTTGAATGGATAAATTATCTGATAACTAATTCACCCCCCCCCCTCTCAGTTATCTTGGGGATCTTTACTTTCTAACAATTGGTATCAGAGTAGCAGGTCCTTGAAAGAAAAGTTTAACAACTTAAGGAGATCCATGGAAAATTTTAGAAAAGAAAGCCCTAAGTTTGATGGAGTAAATTTTCATAGCTGGAAAGAAAAGATGAAGACACATCTATTGTGTTTAGGACCAAGTTATTGGTTGATTACAAAGAATGAGAAGACTATCATTGAGGAAGACAATCTAGAGGTAGGAACTAAAGATGAACTAGATCTATTCATGTGTAACATACTTGCAAGAGAAGCACTTTTGTCAGCACTACCAGAGAATGAATATAGTTAGGTAAGATGTTTGAAAACATCTCATGCAATTTGGAAAGCTTTACATTCTACTTTTGAAGGTGATGAACATGCAAAGAAGGCTAGATTACATAATTGGATTTGTGCATTTGAAGATATCAGAATGATGTAAGATGAATCTATTAGAAGCTATATTGGTAGGATGTCTGAGATTGTAACAGGAATAAAGTCTTGTGTAGGTGATAAGACAAAGAATGAAGTGATATGGAAAATTCTAAGAACTTTGACACCAGTATTCAAGCAAACAATGCAGATGATTGAACAAGTGATACCTTGTACATCGAACTTTTCAAGAGAGACTCTTCTTGGAAGATTAGAAACAATAGAGATGAACTTGAGATTATTAGAAGAGCTACCTAGAATGGAAACAACATTCAGTGCTCTTAACATTAGACCTACAAGAAGTACTAGTGTGAATGGAGATTATGCCAACAGTAGCAGATTTGAGGAAGATAAGAAGATTGAAGAAGGTATTGCATTACTTGTAAAAAGAGAACCAGATGGTAAGAAAATCTTTAAATGTTGGACTTGTCAAGAATATGGTCATTTTGCATCTAAATGTCCTAAAAGAGTTAAGAAGTATAGAAGCAACTTTAAACCTAGGAGATCTAAAGAATGTTATTATGCAAATGATAAAGATCTCGAAGCAGGAATTGAAAAACATTTAAGTGACAGTGATAATGATAACTTTGAGGAAATAGGATTTGTAGCAATTAAAGAAGAAAGTTTTGAATTTGATAAAAGGGAAGAAAAAGCATTGGTTTCACAAGTTTTAAAGAAATCTGATTGGATTATAGACAGTGGTTGTTCACATCATATGACTGGAGATAAATGAAAGTTTGTTAAGTTAGATAATTATGATGGAGGAATTGTTAGGGTTGGTAACAATGCACCTTGTTTGATTAAGGGTATAGGATCTATTACTCTTGATGGAAAGACTAACACTGATGATGTTTACTTTGTTGATGGACTGAGACATAATCTACTAAGCGTTGGACAATTGGCTGATAAGGGTTATCAAGTTTGGTTTTCTGAGAAAACTTGTGTGATAAAAGATAAAGATGGAAATCTAATTGGAAAAGGATCTAGAACTAGAAGTAATGTATTTCAATTGAATCCTACTGAGATGACATGTTTGATAACTAGGATTGATGAAAGTTGGTTATGGCATAAAAGGTTTTGTCATATAAACTTTGATAATATTGTCAAGGTGAGCACTACACTTGTGGTAAGAGATTTACCTAGAATTATGAAACCTACTAACATGATTTGCAAAGAATGTATGATGGCAAAGTAGAAAAGGAGTTCATTTCCCAACAAGAAGTTCACATCAATAGAGAAGCTAGAGATTGTTCATACAGACTTGAGTGGTCCTACTAGGTCTAGAGGATTCTATGGAGAAAGGTATTTTATGATTCTTGTTGATGATTTTACAAGAATGATGTGGATTGCATTTTTAAAAGAAAAATATGAAGCATTTGATAAATTTAAGATCATGAAAAGAAAAATTGAGAATGAATCTGGAATGAAGATTAAGTGTCTAAGATCTGATAGAGGTGGTGAATTTACATCTAGAGATTTTAACACCTTTTGTGAAATGAATGGTATTAAGAGACAACTTTTAGCCCCTAGAACACCAGAACAAAATGGTATTGCAGAAAGAAAGAACAGGTCAATAACTGAAGCAGCAAGAGCTATGTTGTTTGAAAATGATTTGGCTAAGAGTTTTTGGAGAGAAGTAGTGAACACAAAAGTATACACTATGAACAGAGTACAAATCAGAGCAGATACAAACAAGACACCTTATGAATTATGGTTTGGACATACACCCTCAGTTAAGTATTTTAGAATTTTTGGAAGTAAATGTTATATAAAGAGAGATGATGATATAGGAAAGTTTGATCCTAGAAGTGATGAAGGAATATTTCTTGGATATTCTTTAAAAAGAAAAGCATATAGATGTTATAACAAAAGAACTAAGACTATTGTTGAAAGTGCAAATGTAAAAGTTGATGAGAAGTTTAAAATTCAGGAAAGAATGCTTGATTATGAATCTGATGGAGAAGCACAACCTTAGCCTAACATTGAAAATGCAGAATTATTTTTTGAAACTAACAGTGATTTGCTGAATGAAAGTCATACTGAAGAAAATAGAGAAAAAAATAGAGAAGAAAACAGAGAAGAATCTACAGTCGGAACAAGATCAGTAACTATGACACCTGACAGGTATACTTCAAGACATCACCCTATTGAGAAAGTTATTGGAAGTTTAGATAGAGGAGTTTTGACTCGAAATAAGGTACATTTATGTTTGATTTCTCAAATTGAACCTAAGACTAATAATGAAGCTTGTGAAGATGAACATTGGATTAATGCTATGAAAGAAGAACTAGAGCAGATTGAAAAAAACAAGACATGGGAATTGGTCCCTAGACTTGAAGACAAGAATGTGATTGGAACAAAGTGGGTATTCAGAAACAAGATGAATGAACAAGGAGAAGTGATAAGAAACAAAGCAAGATTGGTATGTAAAGGATATTCACAACAAGAAGGAATTGACTATGAAGAAAATTTTGCACCTATGGCCAGACTTGAAGTAGTGAGAATGTTTCTAGCATATGCAACTTACAAGAAATTTAGAGTGTATCAGATGGATGTGAAGTCAGTATTTTTGAATGGTGAATTGGAAGAAGAAGTCTACATTGAGCAGCCTGAAGGTTTTCCTTTGACACAAGAAGGAGATATGGTATGTAAGTTAAAGAAAGTTTTATATGGATTAAAACAAGCACCTAGAACCTAGTATGCAAGATTGGATAAGTATTTATTGAAATTGGGATTTATAAAAGGAACAACAGATAGTAACTTATACACAAAAGAAATTGAGAATGGTTTGTTGGTTATAGTTATATTTTTTGATGATATTATCTTTGGAGGAGAAGATGAAGCTAGTGACAAATTTGCAGATGAAATGAAGACTGAATTTGAGATGAGCATGATTGGAGAAATGAAATATTTTTTGGGATTATAGATAACACAAAGAAAGGAAGGTATATTTGTAAGTCAGGCTAAGTATTTGAATGACTTATTGAAAATATTTGGAATGGAAGATTCTAAACCTGTTGGAACACCTATGGTAACCGGACATAAGTTATCTAGCAAAGATGAGACACCAGCAGTTGAGCAGAAAAAGTACAGATCTATGATTGGAGGATTGCAGTACTTGACACATACAAGACCTGATATAGCACATTTAGTGGGGATTGTAGCAAGATTTCAAGCAGAACCTAGAGAATCACATTATGCAGCAGTAAAGAGGATACTGAGATATCTGAAAGGAACAATGGATTATGGATTATGGATTATGGTATGAGAATTCTGATGATTTTACTTTATGTGCCTATACTGATGTAGATTGGGGAGGCATAGTTGATGAAAAGAAAAGAACCAGTGGTGGAGCCTTTTTTCTTGGAGGAAAATTGGTCTCTTGGCTAAGTAAGAAGCAGAATTGTACTTCACAAAGCACAGCAGAAGAAGAATATGTTGCAACAACAAATAATTGTAATCAGATTATTTGGATGAAGCAGATGTTGAAGGATATTGGAATAAAGTTTGATGAGCCTATTGTCATACATTGTGATAACACCAGTATAGTGAGTATGTCAAAAAATCCTATTTTACATTCTAAGACTAAACATATTGAGATCAAGTATCATGTTGTAAGAGAAAAAGTTGCAGAAAAAGAAGTAAGATTGGAGTACATAAGTACAAAGGAGAAGATAGGAGATATATCTACAAAGCCTTTACCTAAGGATACATTTGTGTATCTGAGAGGTATTCTTGGGGTTATGCCCCAACCTATTTTTGAGAATTGATGCAGATGATTGCATCCATCTAGTGGTATATGAGCCCTATCTTTCTTCTGGATTGGATGTTGGAACTTCCTCCATGGGGGAGTTTATGAGCTGAGTCATGAGGACTCTTGTTATTGTATTTTTTTGAAAAGTGTCTTTTGACATTAAGTTGTTGTTGAATTAGTGATGGAATTTCTTTCATTGATGTCAATGGGGGAGAGATATACATGAAAAACATTGTGGATTGTATGAGAGAGCTGAATAGGAAAACAAAGCAAGATTTAATTTGATATTTTGCAGTGATGTTACAGTATTGGATTTTTGGAACATTGGATGTTTTTAATCTATGTTTCCATCAATGCTAATGGGGGAGATTGTTAGGAATGAATGCAAAGTATTTTGGCAGTCATTCTGTAGAAGTTGTTGTTGCATTCATGACTTGGATTGTCATTGATGTCAACACAGTGATATTCTAGATATTAGTAGGAAAGTAGGTACAATTTTGTTTTGCACACATGTTGTATTGTAGATTGGCTTTTGCAAAATTTATGGTATGTTCGTTGGTGTGTTATTAACCTATGGTTAATAGCGCAAAAAGAAATTCATTCATTTGTGAGAGTTATGAGCATTTTGGTGAAAGCAGTGTTTAGACAGTGTTTCTGTGAAGCGATGTTCGAAAATCAGAGGATATCTCTTAGCTGGGGTGGAATCTAATTTTGTGTAGTTAAAGGGATGTTGGAGAATCATTAATGATGATGTGGTTCATAGTGAAAACTTTGAGGATATGTTTGGAGAAAGTTACAGTATTTGGAAGCTGACAGTTTTATGTGAATTCTGTGTGTAGCGTGTAGAATTTATTATTTTGTAATTGAAGACCGACTCATTTGTAATTATTTGAGTTTGGTATATAAGAAGGAATCTTTTCCTTGTTTTAATGTGTACTATGAAGATTGAGATGCGAATATATGCATGAAGTGAAGAAAATAGCTAATTCAGTGATGAAGGAAGACTTGTGAGTACAGAGATTTGGAATTGTGATCTTGTGTAGTAGAGAGTGCGGTTTTGGCACAGTGTGAAGGAGGTAATATATTTCATATTATTCTATTAAATAATTATAAGATCTTTTGGACAGTGTGTTCAGAGATCTTGCCTTGAAGTTGTTTGGGCAGTGGGTCCTTCTGTCTTCCATAAACTCTTAACCGGGTTAGAATCTTTTAACAGGGATTTAAAATCTCCTAACAGGGATATATATGTACTGAATTTATTTCATAAGACTCCTAATAGGGTCCATCCTCTAACAAGGAACTTTCATATTAGTGCATCATTTTGTGGGCATCATTCCCACCGGGGTTTACTCTTTTCAAGAGGTTCCCTAGTCAACATATCTTGTGTTATTGTGCTATTGTGTATGATTATCTTTCTATGGTTGATCAGTACATTTATTACATTGTTTAAAGTAGTTGAATGGATAAATTATCTGATAATTGATTCACCCCCCCCCCTCTCAGTTATCTTGGGGATCTTTACTTTCTAACAAATTGTAGATCTTACACAATAAAATTGAGAATAATTAACTTGTAAAAGAGATGTATGAAACTCAAAAAGGTTTTTTATTAGCTTTCAAATCTCAACTTATTGAATCTACAAAGAATTCAAAGAGACATCACATCTCATTGTAATTTGAAATGAACAGTTTACATGTGGATAATTATAAAAATCTAAAAGTATAATAAAATACTATATATTCTATTAGTCCAACTTTGTAGGGTCATAAAATAATGCTTGCAAGTGTTTGAAATCTGAAACAACATACATCATTAGAAGGATCCCTAAGAGCTCTAATTTCAATACCTTTAAAGTAATGAACCAACAACCATTTTTTCTATTAAATTTAAAGGGCCAACAATGGTTTCAACCCTAAATCATATTTTGGAGGACTCTAATGTGAGGAAGACTCCCTCTTCATCATGTTTTCATTTGCAATGGTCATAGCCTTTCACAATTACCCTTCTCTAAAAGAATCACTATTCTTTGTTATTTTTTTCTCTTTGAGAGTGTCACATTCTTTCATAATTACCACTCTTTGTAAGAGTCACAATTCTTCATCATTTATGCCATTTGATAGAGTCAATTTCTTATTTTCTTCTCATTCCTCTTTACTCTTTAATTTTTTCTCGATTGACATATTTCATTCTTTCTTCCATCCTCCATATCTCCCTTTAAATTGAACTCTTCTCCCTTTTATATCTCATGTTTGAGGGAGTTACAACCCTTCATTTCTTATCTCTTCACCTTTCATTAAACTTAGTTAACTTCTAATTATGTTATTATATTTTATTATTTAAAATCCTATTTCAAAAAGAAGATATACATAAAATATAATGCTTTCTTGTTTTTAGCTAAACCGAACTCTGTATTTTTTTATTGAGGGGATCTATAAGCCTATATTAAATTTATTTTATTCTATTTTATCAAATATTTGTGTTTTAGATAGTAGCTCATCGTTCAACCTCTCATCCTCATTTTACTAGTATAAACCCTAGTTGTCTTATTGTTTGTTGATTAGAATAGATGTGTTGATATTTACATCACTAAGATTTAGAAGGTTCAATGGGTTACATTGTATCAAGTATGGTTTCTATTTTTATTTATTTATCAATTTTTGTGTTAGAATAGAGTAAACAACTGGAATCACTGAGTTGATTACAAAATATGGGAACTGAGAAGCAATGTGTTTCTTCTAGGATGTTTTAATAGCTATTATTTTTTATTTTTAGAAATGTTGACACTACCAACTGATAATAAGTTCGATGGTGATGTAAACCTTCATAATTGGATGAAAAAATTATTTCTAGATAGGGTGTTTGAGTTAGTTGATACATGCTCGATAATGGGGATTTGTAAATTAAAAAAAACATGTCTCATTCTATTGATGGATCTTAGCTTTTTAAAAAAAAGTAATTTATCCAAAGCTCAAAGCTAATGCCACTATGAGAGGTGTGTCCAATTTATTAAATAACATTTCAAAGAACTCCATCCCAGGTGGGGGCGGGGGGAGTGTTGGCATAATTACATTGATTTAGTTAGAGTGTAATTATTGTTTAGTTACATTCAAATATTTTATCAAAATGTATGAAATTGTATCCTTTCCACCTTATAATGATATAATCAAATACTAAAGCATTCTAGTCCTTCAAAATCATATTATTATTTGAATGAAATGAGTATTTATTTAGATCTTTTAATGAGATAATATATAATTTTGTATGGTGTAACTTAAATCTTGTGTATTCAAAACACTTGAAACCAATTTTTACCATAAAATTAATAATTAAAATTAAATAGATATCTTGATGTAATTCACATCTATTTGTCTAATGATAGATATGCTAGTATACAAAATATCCCCAAGATTATACCGATTAAAATAGGAGAAATTAGAATACCTATTTGGCATATATAAATGAAATCTATAGAAAACACCATAAGGATTTTGCATAGCTCTCTTTGAAAATATATCTATATTAAGAGAATAATATTCTTTATTTATTCTAGTGCACAAGCTAAGTGAACCCCCATGTAAGCTCTTATACACCTATAAAATACTTTAGTACTATGTCCTTAAGATTTTTATCTAGATAACTATGACTATTGACCAATATATGTTTGACATCATGATTGTGGTGATCTATAAATACATTGTAGTAGAGCTTCAAAAGAATTAGTGAATCCACCAAAAGTATATGTATATAATGCAAATTCTTCTACCTATGGTTGGATGCTTGAATTTGGGTTAACTTCAATACAAATTATTCACCCACTTTTTCTACATGATCAATAATATTCTTCATCAATTTGTGCTTATCTCTAGACATATTCAATAAAAAATGGAATGGAATATACAACACACTTCAAATATATTGATAAAAAGAAGTCTATGAAAATCAAAATTAGGAGAGAAAAATACAAGAATGCATCAATAAGAAAATATATGTTCTTCAGGTGGTGTGATTGGCACTTCACACTATATGTGAATCACTACTTTGAGGATAAAAATAGTGATTTTATCAACATCTGAGTTATTGTTAATAGAAGAATACCTTTCTAATTTTGATAACTACTCATCAACAACATCTACATCAATTTTCCTTCAAAAGTTGGGATGTCAAAACTCACCAGCACCTTGAATGGACCATGTCACCAAATGGTGAATTTTTTGAATTCTTTCATGAACCTCAATTTTACAACATCTACGAAAATTGTTCTATCATTTCTTCATGGTATTTATTCAATGCCTTTTCAACTAGCATTTTGAATGGATCATCCAATCTATCATTTTTTTTGTTTAGACATATGAGATTTTCTCCATCTCAAAGGATGTTAATCTGACGAGTCTCTTGTTTCCAACCTAAGTCTTTTGTATGTTGATCATGTGTGATGGGAATATAGGAGAAAACCAGCTTTGACATTACTTATGTTGATTATGGATTTGGATTACAATACATCCTTACACAATAAAATTGAGAGTAAATGGTGCAGGAGCACCTAGGGGGAAAAAGACTTCTTTGTTTTGTTTGTGCTCTTTCCTAGTTGTTTAAGTTGATTAGGAAAGATTAGGAAGATTTTGAAGTGGTTAGGGTTGTTATGTTAATATTTGGAGGCCTTTATGTTCATCCACTCTCCTGTAATGTCCTAGAGGACACAATGAGTTAAAAGGTGGAATGAACCCTCTAGATCCTTAGGAGGTCAATTTTGAAGTGTTTTGAGTCTTTAAAAGTGAAGACAGAGTTTAGGTGAGTTGGACATGGTGTCAAAACCAATTAAAATCAAATTACAATAAAATACTATATATTTTATTAGCCCAACTTTGTAGGGTCATAACATTATGCTTGTAGGTGTTTGAAATCTAAAACAACATACATCATTGGGAGGATCTCTAAGAGCTCTAATTTCAATACCTTAAAAGTAACGAACCAACAACTATTTTTCCTATTCAATTCAAGGGCCAACAATTGTTTCGACCCCAAATCATATTTTGGAGGATACTAATGTCAGGTATAGTCACACATCTTCATCACATTTTCCTTTGCAATGGTCACAACCTTTCACAATTACCATTCTCTAAAAGAGTTACTATCCTTTTCTATTGTTGGTCTTTGAGAGAGTCACAACCTTTCATAATTACCACTCTTTGTAAGAGCCACAATTCTTCATAATTTATGCCATTTGAAAGAGTCAATTTCTTATTTTCTTCTCATTCCTCTTTCCTCTTTCTTTAATTATTTCTCGATTGAAATCTTTCATTCTTTCTTCCATCCTCCTTATCTCCCTTTAAATTGAACTCTTATCACTTTTATATCTCTTTTTTGAGGGAGTTACAACTCTTCATTGCTTATCTCTTAACCTTTCATTAAACTTAATTAACTTCTAATTATGTTATTATATTTTATTATTTTTAAAAATCCTATTTCAAAAAGAAGATATTACATAAAACTTAATGCTTTCTTTTTTTAATCTAAACAAAACTTTGTATTTTTCTTTGTGGGGATCTACAAGCCTATATTAAATTTATTTTATTCTATTTTATCAAATATTGATATTTTAGACTGTAGAGTTGTTCAGCCTCTCATCCTCATTTTATGAGTATAAACCCTAGTTGACTTATTGTTTTTTTATTAGAGTAGACGTGATGATGTTTACATCATTGAGATTTAGAGGGTTCAATGGGTTACATTGTATCAAGTACATGGTTTCTAAATTTCTAGTTTTTTTAATTTATAAATTTTTGTGTTAGAATGGAGTAAACAACTAGAACCACTGAGGTGATTGTAGAATATGAGAACTCAGTACCAATGTGTTCCTCTAGGAAGTTTTTTTTTTTTTTTGGATCGATGAGGGGCCGAAGCCAGGATTTATATATATATAAATATAAACAAAAATTAACAAAGTATCTATCGTCAGTTCAAGCCCACTGTTGCAAGGCCTAATGTTTAGAACGAAGTCATTTCAACTTTCAACAATAGTAATTGGCTGATACTGATATTTACTTCTAATTTCTTCAGTACAGAAACCTTGGGATAGCCATGAAAACCAGTACAAATCATTGCCTACAAAAAGCTTCTCGAGCTCAAAAACCTACTCCACCAGGTACAAACATCACTACGAACGGTCACTGAGCCTCTTGGATCAGTCGGCAATAATTGTGCCACCAAAATAGTTGAAAACCACTGCCAAAGCCATCAATTTTGGTACTTCCTATCGCAAAAATCCTCTACAAATTTGAACTTGAAATGCAATGGTCATCCTTAGGGCACCAATAGTGTATCAACAATCAACATCTAAACTGAGATCTACTTTATATCACCACCGTTAGATCATCATGTTTCACGGGCTTGGCAACTTTAACTCCGCAATGCCGACATTCCCTTAATGGTTGTCACATGATTGCATAGTTTGAAAATGGCTTATGTGAACATGCGACACCCCATAAACCTTCACCACCATTACCTACCCTTGGCTATGGGACCCATGATGCATATCCATCTTAGCACTTATTGGTCAATGAGAAAGGGACATGTCAGCAAGACCCAACACACGGACCCACCTTTAATTCCGCAACAACATCTTTCAATAGTTGTCGCATGATCGCATAGCCAGGAAAAGGGCTATGCGAACATGCGACACACTGGAGCCCTTTACCACCGTTAACCACCGCCGCATAAAGTTACCACAAAGTGCTTGTCACATGATCACATAACTCAAAATTGGCTCATGCGAACATACGACAAGCCTCCAACACTCACCACAAACCTTAATGCCCACTTTATCCATGAATTGGTGAGAGCTTTGACTAGGCCCACATCTGGAAGATCGAAAGTTGTTGCATCTTCATGTAGACCTCCAAGACTCTACCAGAACATGCACCCACTATCAGATCATCCACGCTGTGACCCCACTGAAAAGTCTGGGTCCACTGATGTGTCAACATTCCCTTTCCAGCTCAGCCAATCACAACCTGACACCTCGGTGATGAATCATCATGCGGTCCCACTGTAGAAAAACCATCATCATCTAACTAGATGGTGGGCACATGATCGCATGGGGAGAGAATATTCCATGTGATCACATGCCGACCGTCGATCAAAATCTCTAACACAAGCCCCGTTGACAGCACTCCACCTCATATTTTCCTTATCGGATGGTGGGCGCATGATCGCATGGGTTGAGAATATTCCATGCGATCACATGCCAATCGTCGATCAAAATCTCTAACACAAGCCCTGCTGACAACACTCCACCTCTTTATTTCCTTTAGCCAATAGGGGAGCACCATTTGTGCATACATGTCACCATGGACCCACAGTTTGAAACCCTACACCGTAAAGAAGAATCAATGGCCGGCGTGATTTCACATAGCTCTGACAAATCCCTTGCGCTTTAGTGACCACCATTGATGCTCTGACATGTGAGGACCATCAGACTCATTTGAAAACTAGGTCCCACCATTGAGATTCAGCAACAAAGGCAAACTCATAGTCACTGGATAGACTTTCTTCATTCCTTGACCTAGCGACAACTAACATGATAAAGAATTAGGCCCCACACAATTGTAGCAGTGCACATAGGAAATGTTGGTGTTAGAGATTTAATTGTGCAGAGGTGAATGACCGAAAACAACCAAGGTTTTTGACGTCAGAAGATAACTCATGTCCAGATGCCATCACTCTTTGATGGACAATAGGTATCTACTCCTCTTGTCCTAATCCTACTCCTCATTTAATGTTCCAAACTCCTACATGCGCTATGCGCAATGAGTGAAGACCCCCATCTTATCACCACAAGGAGCCATTCTGTCAACTTCTGAGGCAAAAATATATCAGGACCTGATTTGACCATTTTGATTTAGTGGTTAGATTCAATGAGCTCCGTTGAAACTCCACTGACATCGGATAGAATTTTCAAATTTGTTCCTCTAGCTGCCAGGTCAGCCAGCTCATCTACTTCAGTGTTTCCTTCTCTGAAAGTATGGTTAATGGTTTTCAATTCAAAATTATCCATTAACTATAAGATTACCTCTAAAACTACCATAAGATGCCAATTTGGGGTTGATCTGACTTTGATTGCCTTAATGGTAATCAGGGAGTCTCCCTCAATTTCAAGCTTTGAGATCCCTACTTCCCGAGCTAGTATCAGTCTAGACAATAGTGCTTTAAATTCTGCCATATTGTTGGTATCTTTGGGTAATGGTATGGCTTGTTTGGCAATCACATTCCCAGTTGTAGAGCGTATGATGCATCCCGCTCCTAAGGGGCTTGGGTTACCTTTAGAAGCTCCATCAAAATTTAATTTGTACCATCCAATTGGAGGGGGTTTCCAGACACATGCCTTCCTTAGTTCTTGATTTCTTCTAAATCCTCTCCCTATGGTGATTGGAGTTTTTAACCTAAACCAATTTTTTGTCATTTGATCATCCCAACCGGTAAAGAATTGGTGTTGTACTGATTGAGTTTGGATCCAGGAATTCATTACCTCAACTATGGCTACCTCCAATTTGTTAATTATAGTTTCAAATTTAAAAAATTTATCCTGGAATAATCTTCTATTCCTTTCTTTCCAAATCTCCCAAATTAGAATTGATGTAGAGATCATCCATAGATTACTGAATAAATTTCCTCCCATGATTCATGGCCATGATATCAAAAGTTGAAGTAAATTATTTGGGGGGGCTGATGACCATCCTAATCTTGAATAAAGCCAGTACCAAAAATCTTAAGCAAAGGGACAGGATAATAATAGATGATTTACGTCCTCTTCATTCTTAAAACACATAATGCATCTGGATGGACCCTAATATCCCATCTTAATAAATTTATCTGCAGTTAAAATTCTACCCTGGGATGCCACCCACATAAATAACCTAGCTTTTGGGAGTCCAACCTTGTTCCAACATAATTGTGCTTGGATCTCTTCTATTTTAGATGTGGATGATTTGGCTATAAGATTGTAACCCTCTTTGACACTATAGGATCCTGATTTTGCCCCATTCCAAATGATTTCATCTTTTCCTTGTTTGAGAAGAAAGGGCCTATCTTTGATCAATGTTTTGAGCTTATCTACCTCTCTTGTATCTAATTGAAGTGATGAGAAATCTTTCCACTCCCAAGAACCATCTATAGTAGCAGAGGATGAAGGAATGATATAGTCACTAAGATATGGTCCCCAAGATGAAGTACAAATATGACTGATCTGATTGGGGCCTAACTGTGAATTGATGGTTAGATGCCCACCCCAAAAGTCTTCCCAGAATCTTTCTTCCTTTCCATATTTGATATTCCAAGATATGTTATTGTTAATAATATGTCTTGACTTAGCTATGAAGTTCCATATTCTTGAGCCTTTTGGGAACTCTTTAATTCTGACTATATCTTCCTTATTAAAGTTGCCTAAATATTTAGCTCTGAGAATTCTAATCCATTTGAAATCCTGATTATTCACTATTTTCCAATAAAGCTTTGCACCTAGAGCTTGGTTCTGCCATAATTGATTTTTAATGCCAGTGCCACCAGAAGATTTCAGTTTACATATTTTATCCCATGAGATTAATGCAAATTTCCTCTTAGTATCTGTACCCTGCCAAAAGAATTTCCTAAGTTTCTTCACCATATCCATATATCCCTTTATGGTAAGTGAAAGGAAAGACATTAGGTATATTGGTATTACTGATAATGTTGCTTTGATCATGACTAATCTCCCGGCCCAAGATAGCCATCTGGTTTTCCAATTATCCATCTTCCTGTCCATCTTTTCATTGAGAGGTTTCCAAATTGATGTTGTTTTGAGGGATTTGTCAATCGGGATGCTTAGGTATGGACATGGGAGAGAGCCTGATTTAAATTCCAGAATTTTTACAATTTTCGGTTGGATTTTATTTTTTGTGTGAAAGAAGAAGACCACTGATTTCTTTTTATTGACTAGTTGCCCTGAAGCTTGTCCATAGTGATCTAGTATCTTGGAAATCTGCTTAGCTTCCTGGATACTCCCCTGACCCATGAGAATAATGTCATCTACAAATTGTTGATGAGTAATTGGTCAAATGGATGAGGATATTGTAATGCCATTGATTAGGTTTTGATCCTGCATACTGATCATACTTCTCCCTAATGCCTCAGCCATAATTATGTATAAAAATGGCGATAATGGATCTCCTTGTTTGATGCCATTAGAGCCCTCAAAGAAGCCTTGTGGCAATCCATTCACCAAGATAGAGAATTTAGGAGTTGAAATACAATAAAATATCAAATTGATCCATGCTTTAGAAAACCCAAGTCACTCCATACATTTAATCAAGAATCTCTAATTGACCTTGTCATAAGCCTTCTTGATATCCAATTTTATAATCATGCTGGATTGCTTATTATGCTGGATAGAATGTATCGCTTCTTGGGCTATGATTATCCCATCTAGAATTGATCTACCTAGGAAAAAACCAGTATGTTCCTCCCCAATTAGTTTAACTAAGACCTTTTTTAATCTATTTGCTAGAGCTTTAGAGAGAATTTTGTAAATTGTGTTACAAAGAGCAATTGGTTTGAATTCATCCAAATTAATGACTTGTTCCTTTTTAGGTATTAACACTATGAAAGTATTATTGATTTCAGTTAGAAATCTACCTGAAGCTCTTGTGGCCTCCAAAGCATCAGTGGGGTCTTTGCCCAAAATGCTCCAGCAATGAAGGAAGAAGCTTGGAGGAAAGCCATCTGGTCCTGGAGCTTTGTCTGGAGCCATTTGGGAGATAGTATGCCAGATTTCTTCTTCCTGAAAGGGTCTGGATAGCATCTGATTATCTACATCAGTAATGATATTTGGGAGTTTTTCCAATAACCCTTGTTGAATCCCCAAGGGAGTTGAGATAGAATAATTGAGAAGCTGAGAGTGATATCTGGTGATTTCTTTGATGATCTCCTTCTGATCGTCCAATATATAGCCAGCATCATCCTTGAGTTGAGAAATCCTATTAATGCCTCTCCTCTATTTTGTACTTGAGTGAAATTTTTTTTGTATTCTTCTCTCCTTCAGCTAGCCAAAACTCTCTAGATTTTTTTTTCCAGTATATTTCTTCTTTAGCTAGGATATCTTCCCAATCCCTTAGGAGAGATTTTTCTTCTAAGTAATTGTCATGGTCCAATCCCAACTGCATTATTTTTAGATTCAAATTCTCCAATTTTTGTTCAATCTCCAATTTTGATGCAAAAATGTCATTAAAATGAGTTCTATTCCATATGAGAAGGTTTTGCTTGATGTATTTCAGTTTGGAGACAAATTAGAATAACTTAGAACCCTCAACTTTGAAATCCTTCCACCATTCATCTATGAGCTCCAAGAAATTCTCCTCTTTAAGCCACATATTTTAAAATTTAAAAGGACATCCCAAGGGTCTGTTGGCCTCAAGAATGTTAAGTTGAATAGGGAAGTGATCAGATCTTGAAATTGGAGTGATAGAGGCTTTTAAGTCAAAAGGGAATTCTAAAAGGTCTCCTTTAAATAGAAAATGATATAGTGTTTTTGAGATGTTGCATATGCCCATTCTTCGGTTTGACCATGTGAAGGATCCATTTTGCAGCTCCACCTCCATAAGACTCTCTTTTTGTAACCAATCCCTAAAATCATTCTATGATTGAGAGGTTCTTAGAGATCCCCCTAATTTATCTGATGCATGAACTATAGCATTGAAATCACCCCCCACTATAAAGTTGTCCTCTGGCCATTGAGCAAAGCAATTAGAGATTTCTGCCCATAATTCTACCTTCTTCTTATGTGAGATGGGGCCATATGCATTCACTGTATGAATATTTAAATTGGATTTGGTGCTAACTAGGTTCCCAGCTATCCAATTTGGTCCATGATCCATTGGAATGAAAGAAGAAAACTTGGAATTCCATAAGACCGATAAGCCACCTGAGGATCCTATTGCATCTACACTATGAGCCTTCGAATCTCCTAAATTCTTGGTGAAGATTTCCAATTGCTATTTATCCATCTTTGTTTCCTGAAGTAGAACTAATTCTACTTTAGATGATATGATACAATGTTTGACCAAACGCTGTTTGTTAGGGGCATTGAGGCCCCTAACATTCCAGGAGATGATTCTCATTGAAACTCGGGAAGGAACTTCCCCTTCCCTACATTAATGTATGATGTTATTTTGGTTTGATTTGATTCCTCTCCAACTTCCTTCCTAAGTGATGCATTATATTTCCTTCATCTCCCCTTCTTTTTGATCTTTCCACAATCCATGTGACAATCTTGAATAGATTGCACTAGTCCTAGGTTGTTGTGTTTTGGTGAAAAATATTGCCGGTGATCTTCCTCTGATACTTCTTGGGTGAGCACTGAGATGTCTATTAGTCTTTCTTCATCCTCAATATAATCCTAATCTAGAAGCCTTTCCACATATGTTAACTTCTGAGTATCCCCAGTTGGTTGTTCTAATGTTGTATCACCAAAAAGATCATAAACTACCTAAATTTTTGGGGAGATTTGTGTTTCCTCATACACTTGAGAAAGTACACCTCTGTCCGATTGTAGATTATTAATTCTGAGGTGATCCACATTTTCTTCTAATGGTTTTAGATTAATTAACCCTCCTTTGACTCTAAATGTGGATGAGGTTTTCTCCATTTGAGGGGCTAGCAACTTAGTCATCTCTTTTTGTTCTTTGAGTCTGAGTCTGAAGGATGTTCTCCTCCTTGAGTATGAAGAAGATGATGAATAAGGAGTTTGAAGGTTAACCCCTTGAAAGGTTGGTGAAGAAGATGTTGTGGCTGAACTTTTTGTTTTGGTTGAGGCTTTGAGGTCACATAACTTAATCTTAAGAATGCCATCTTCTTCTCTTGCTTCTTCTACATTTAAGTTTTGCTTTTCCAAATCAATTAAGGATGCCGGCTTCTCCAACAACATCTCCATTGGCTACAGGGGTTGATCTGAAGATTCCTCCTCACTCATTACTTGATCTGCTATTTCTTCTATCAAATCCAATTGGACTTCTGATACCCATTGAAGAATGATTTGCTGTAAAGTTAAAGGATTGAACCTGAAAGGCTTTAAGGAAATGGCCTTATGCAAGGAAAAAGTGGAGATGATTCGGGAAAACATCAAAAACCCAGAATCAAGGGAGAAATATGAGGGAGCACTGGGTCCTGAAGACTCTTGATCGAAAGAGTATCCTGACAACTATTGGAAGCCTTGTCTGGGTAAGTTATTGCAAGACCAGGATGATGGGGTTGTTTTACAAACCTGTGCATGACCCAACCTAACACTCGGATAAAAGACTCCAAGACCATTGATTCTTCCCAGATTGAATGGCCTCCTTGAACATTGTGGTTCAGTGACTGTTTTGATACTTCTGTAACTTCTGAATGTAAGTCTCTGGCCATCTCCATTTCTTGATGAGAAAATGAGAGATTGGTATTAGCTTCTTGATCTCTTGCCAAACCTGAATGGAGCTCCCTAATTATTTTATCCACCTCCATCTCCTGGTGTCTTTTCTCAGATATGGGAAGATTCTCAACCCCTTGGGTAATGAGTTGAATCCAATTGCCCTATTTTGAAATAATTTTAAGTGAAGCAGGGAATTCCCATTCTAGACTTGCAAGAAAACATATCTTCATAGAAGCAGAAGAGCAGTCTATGTGATGGTCAAGATAACTTCCTATTTTATTAGCCAGGATATGAATGATCTCTTTTCCTCTGTATTCCATAGGTAAGTTTTTTAGTGTGATCTACTTGGGTATGAACTTGATGACATTATCCTTACTATTGAAGTTGGGCATCTAGTATTGCATATGTAGACCCTACGATTTGTAGAACCATTTTTTGTTTCAGAAAACCTTGTCTCGAGACATTTTATCCTTGAAAATGACCAGAAAATATCCTAGCTCATTATCTAAAGAGTAAATCTGGATAGAATTTGACCAGTTTGTAGATACCCAGCTATGGAATACACCATATTCCATGTTGATTTCCTAGAATTTGCAAATGATTGCGTATTTGAGGAGGTATGCCTTCCTCTCAGCTAGCATTTCCTCTGGAAAGGTGATCAAAAGAGTTTGGTCCCTTGTTAATACTGGCTTCTCCATTGCAATATGTAAAGAATCTACCCTATTTCCTTCTCCATCCTGGTCCAGAGGAGCTTCATTGAATCTCTTTCAGGTATCTTCCTTGTGGATTGGTCTCCAAATCTGAAGCCATTTTTTAGAAGCTCCCCAACTCTGGGGATTCCGGTTTAGGTTCCCTAACAGGGCAAGTCTTCTTCTATGAATCTTCCAATAAGTGACCGTCCAAGATTTTTTTGGCAGAGGAGGATTGATTAGAATGCCCCTTGAAGATGTTGGGAATATGGGTATTAAGTTGGGATTCAAAGTATTGTCTCTCCCTGATGCAGGGTTGAACCCATTTTTTGAAAACTTAAGAAAAGATCGATTATTCACTATGGCACAAAATTGAGGAATTTTGTTATGGGATCCCCTATTCAGATGGAACTCTATTTTATTATGTTGGAATGGTTGAGTTTTGATGTATTGACGAGAGTGACATACCAGGGAGATTCCCTGCTTGTCGTGGTCTGCATTCCAATTCTTCTCCCGGATGTGAGGCCATCGACTTCTCTGGTTTGCTTCCTTCTTCCTTTCTGAGGGCCATTTTCCCTTCCATCTTTGGTATCTTTTCTCCTCATGGAAGCCATTAGTGTTTTTGCAAAAGCTTGCAATGGTCGCCATAAAAAAAAAACAATCTTATTAATAATAATTAAAAAATTTGATCCTTGGTTGTAAGCTCTACAGGCAAGAAGCCCCACTCATTCACCAAGGGTCTAGGTAAGGGCTCTCAATTGTTGACACGGTAGAGAGTGACCCAAAAAATTTGATCCTTGGTTGTAAGCTCTACAGGAAAGAAGCCCCACTCATTCACCAAGGGTCAAGGTAAGGGCTCTCAATTGTTGACATGGTAGAGAGTGACCCCGTGGGGATTTGAACCTTGGTTGTTGGCTCTACAGGAAAGAAGTCCCATGATTTCACCAAAGGGTCATACCCTAAAAATTTGATCCTTGGTTGTAAGCTCTATAGGAAAGAAGCCCCACTCATTCACCAAGGGTCAAGGTAAGGGCTCTCAATTGTTGACATGGTAGAGAGCGACCCCATGGAGATTTGAACCTTGGTTGTTGGCTCTATAGGCAAGAAGCCCCACCATTTCACCAAAGGGTCATACCCTCAAAAATTTGATCCTTGGTTGTAAGCTCTACAGGCAAGAAGCCCCACTCATTCACCAAGGGTCAAGGTAAGGGCTCTCAATTGTTGACATGGTAGAGAGCGACCCCGTGGGGATTTGAACCTTGGTTGTTGGCTCTATAGGCAAGAAGCCCCACCATTTCACCAAAGGATCATACCCTTCCTCTAGGAAGTTTTAATAGCTATTGTATTTGTTTTTTAAAAATGTTGAGGTATAATATGTTCTATGGTGATGTAAACCTTCATAATTGGATGAAAAAGGTATTTCCAGATAGGGTGTTTGAGGTAGTTCATACAGGCTTGATAATGGGGATTTGCAAATTTTAAAAAAACATGTCTCATTTATTGATGGATCTTAGCTATTTTTTTAAAGCAATTTGTCTAAGCTCAAAGCTATGAGAGATGTGTCCAATTTATTAAAGAACATTTCAAAGAACTTCATCCCAGACCTCTTCTTCCATTATTTTTTGTCCAATTTGTGATAGATTTAATTTTGATAGATAGATTTAAGTTGGATGTGGATGGTACAAATTCTTCACCTATGATCGGCTGCTTGAACTCATGTTAATTGATGTAGATTCTTCAACCACTTTTGCTACATGATCAACAATACTCTTCATCACTATGTGCTCGTCTCTAGACATATTCAACAACAAAGCAAATAGAATAAACAACACACTTCAAATGTATCGATTAAACAAAGTCTATGAAACTAACAAATAGGAGAGAAAAATGCAAGAATGCATCGTAATTAAGAAAAGATATGTGATTGAGGAAAAGAAAATGGTACTTACTCCAAGCTATCAATGATGAGACCCACATAAAATGAAGCCTTGTAAAGTTCTTCCTTCCACTCCTCTAGCTTTTTCAAGTTGTATCTACCATTTTTATGGTGTTCAAAAATTGCATCAGCATAGGCTCCCCTTGCATCTCTTGCATATCTTAAGTCAATAGGATAGATATGGTAGAAAACGGGTATAATTCTAGTGCCTGTTTGGAGCATAAGTGACAGCTTTGACAAACACCAAGGGGATTCTACATAGTTTTTTGAAAATATAGCTATATTAACCTTAGCATTCCTTATTGCTTCTTCTAGAACACTAATTATGTGATCCCCAAATCTAAGCTCTTTTGATTCCAGAAAAACCTTCAGTCCCATATCCTTTATCCTTTAGCTTTTCATAGATAGCTATAGCCAGTGTATATTTGACATCAGGACCACAATGATTAACATATACATCATAGAGGACATCTCTTGTAGGCCTTGTGTATGCACCAAAAGTAAATATAGATAGTGGAGATTCAACCTGTGGTTTGATGCTTGAACCAGTGTTAGCTGATGCAGATTCTTTAGCACTTTTACTTTATTTGACGGCCCAATCAGTGATATTCTTCAACAGCATGTCCTTGTCTCTAGACATATTCAACAACATATTCAGCAACAGAGGAAATGGAAATAAACACAACACTTTTAATGTATCGATAAAAAATCCATGAGCCTTACAATTAGGTGAAAGAAAACTAGAAAGAATGCATCAATTAGAAAAGGATAAGTGTTTGAGTAAGAGCTATTAGTGCCTACTTGTGATGCATGGTGGAACCAAAAATAATTGAAACATTGGAGAGCACTTCTTTCCACTCCTGTAGTTTTTCTCAGGTGTATCTTCCCTTCTCTTGATGTCGGTCAAATGCAGTGCCATAGACTCCTATTTTTGGATAGCATAGATCATTAGGGAAAATGTCATAGAACACGAGAACAATTATAGCACCCCTTTTGCACATAAATGATAACTCTCGCAAACACCACTTGGATTTTGCATAGCCCTATGAAAATATGGCTATATTAAGCCAAGTACCTTCATCACTTCTTCTAGAATACTAGGAAAGTGACCCCACAAAGTAAGCTCTTCAAAATCTAGAAAAACCTTCAGTCCCATTTATGTAAGAATTTTATAGATAGATTTGGCCAGCGTATGTTTGACATCAGCACTGCAATGGTTAATGAATACATCATAGTTTAGCTTATTCATAGGTGTTGCACTCTCTTCACCTTGCTGTTGGGTGCTTGAACTACAACTAGCTGATGAAAATATTTTACTTTCATTCTTTACCCACTTTGTAATTGTCCTCAGCCGCATGTATTCATCACTGCACATATTCAACAACAAATGAAACAGAATAAACGTTAGATATCATATCGATAAAAGAAGTCTTTGAGCCTAAAAATTAGGCGAGGAAAATGTTGGATTTTTAGAATTAAATTTGATTGTCTAGAAGCCTTTTTATTTGATTTTTAATGTGATAAAGTTTAGATCTGATATTTTTTGTGGACTTTGAAAGATAAGTTCAAATCAGATTTTGGGAAAATCTGATTTCTTCTTTGGACTTCCAATTTCTTCTTTTGGATAGTAGTTTTATATAAAGGGAAGAATGTCTTTATTCTTAAATAGAGATATACTTGAATATAATTTCTCTTTTGTATGCAGCAGCAAGAAATATTTTGTAATACTCTATTTTTATTAGAGAAGTAAATGATTATTTTGTTAAGCAGTGATTGCTTCAGATAATCTTGTAGGAGTTTTGAGAAGCTCTAGGAAGTTTGTATGCAGCTCCAGTAGTTGCAAGTTTATTTTTATTATAGAAGTGATTTGACTAAATAGAAGCAAGAAGAAGCTTGTCTATTTCTCCATCTCTTTTTCTATTTTGTCTCTGCCCTATTTTGGAGATTTTGATTTTGTTCATTGCTGGGACAAAGCATCATTCTTGTGTGTTTCTAGAATATAGTTTTACTCTATATTCTTTACATGGTATTGGAGTTGATTGGCCCTCAATCCTTGTGAGTTTGGGCATTTGTTTTTTTTGGGTATTTTTATATCTTGTATAGGAGACATGGCTGGAGATGTAGGAAAGAGTTGGCAGCAGCCACCATCCTTCAATGGACAAAATTATGATGTTTGGGCAAAGAAGATGAGGACTGTTATGAGAACAAATGACTTGTGGGAGCTTATGGTCAATGGATTTACGGATGCGACCGACCCATCTCAGTTTGCTGTCCTCACAAACAATCAAAAGAATCAGTTGAAGGAGTCAATGAAACAAGATGCAAAAGTTTTGAGCTTGATAGAAACTACCTTGACAGAGGCAATCTTTCCCAGAATAGCAACAACTAATTATTTCAAAGAAGCTAGGGATATTCTTCACACAAGTTTTAATAAAGGAACTAAAAAAGTTCGGTTAGTGAAGCTCCAAATGCTTTGAAGAGAGTTTGAGACTCTTCTCATGAAGGATAATGAGTCCATTTCAGATTTCAGTTCAAGACTCTCTAGTTTGATAAACCAGTTCAAAACCAATGGAGAAACCATGGAGGAGAAAAGAATAGTAGAGAAAGTTTTGAGAAGTCTGCCCTCAAAATTTGATAATCTAGTAATTGCCATTGAAGAGGAAAATGATCTCTCATTAATGACTATTGATGAGTTAATGGGTTTCTTTCCAAACCCATGAGCATCACATTAATAGGTCTGCAAATTATTCTCAAGAACAAGATTTCAGAGCTCAAGCCAATGCAAGAGGTAGGGGAAGAGGAAGAAACAACTTTGGATGAGGTTCAAGAGGCAGAGGTCATGGTAACTTTGGACAAAAAGATGTTGGAGGAGAAAGCTCAGAATGAGCAACCACAAATGAGGGAGCTAGTAGCTCTCAAAATAATTCTAGAGGAGGTAAGAAGAAAAATAGCTCAGACAAGAGTAATATTGAATGTTATTATTGTTATAAATTTGAGCATTATACTAGTGAACGCTGGAAAAATAAAAGTAATTAGTCAAAGTCAAGTGCAAATGTGGCTACTATGAAAGTGGGTGATGAAAATAATCCCACATCCTTCATCATGTGCAATGTCAGTGAAGAAGGTAGCCCTGAAGTCTGGTATTTAGACAACGGTTATAGTAACCACATGAGTGGTAATGCAAGTCTTTTTTCTTTCATTGATAAAAATATAAAGTCTGAAATTAATATGGGGAATAATGAAATTGTTCCAGTCATGGGCAAATGATCTATTATGATCTGCACCAAGCAAGGTGAGAAACAAGAAATTCAGAATGTTTACTTTGCCCCAGGTATAAAGCACAATTCGATGAGTGTTGAGCAACTCACTCAAAATGGTTATAAAGTGCTGATGGAGAATGACCAATGTGTCATTTATGAGAAGGATGGGAGTAAGAAAATTATTGCAGTAGTTCAAATGATAGAGAATTGAATGTTTCCATTGAAGGTAGAGATGTATTTCTCTTCACAATCAGCAGCTACACCTCCCAAGAAAGAATGTACAACAGTACAACAACTATGGCATTTAAGGTATGGACATCTTGGCTATGCTAGTTTAAATTTATTGTCCAACAAAAGAATGGTAGATAATTTTCCATGTATTAAAGAGTTCAGTAGAAGTGTTAGGCTTGTATTTTGGGTAAGCAACATAGGTTGCCCTTTAATTCTAGAAACTCTAGAAGGGAAAGAGCACCAACAGAGCTGGTGCATATTGATTTAGTTGGCCCTATGCAAATCACTTCCATTGGGGGGAGTACTTATTTTATGACCTTTATAGATGAATTCAGTCATAGAACATGGGTTTACTTTATGAAAAATAAATTTGAAGCTTTTGATAAGTTTTTAGAATTTAAAGCTTGGGCTGAAAATGAAAGTGGAAAAAATCTTAAAGTCCTAAGGTCAGATAGAGGGGGGAATATACCTCCAATATTTTTGTAAAGTTTTGTAGGTAGAATGGCATAAAGGAGCTAACAGCCAGTTATACTACCCAACAAAATGGAGTGGCTGAAAGAAAAAATAGAACCATCGTTGAGATGGTAGGGAACATGATGAAAGAAAAAGGACTCCCAATTGAATATTGGGGAGAAGCTGTAGCAACAATAGTCTATTTGATAAATAGAAGTCCTACAAAAGTAGTTTGTGACAAGATTCCATTGTTAGCATGGGCAAAGCATAGATGGACGGTTGAACACTTGAGAGTGTTTGGGTGTATAACATATACACATGTGCCAAAGGAGCAATGGAAAAAGTTGGATGACAAGGGTGTGAAGTATGTCTTTACTGGTTATAGTCCAAAATCCAAGGCATACAGATTGGTAAAAAGATGATCACTTCAAGAGACATGGAGCTCATTAAAAATGAGTCATGGGATGGCTCGGTGGACATGTCTTCAATCACTTCAAGTAAAGTTCTTATTATTGTTGAAGATGGTGAATCTAATGATTAGATAAATGATGTAACAATAGATATAGAAGGCTCCCGAAGACTACAAATTGACCCCACAGAGAGTAGCAACAATAATAATGAGAGCTATGATCCCACTCTTGCCTCCCTAGTGCCAAGAAAGACCAAGAGTCTAAGGGAGATATACCAAGATGAAAGGTATGAAAATGAATTTGATGAAAATATAAATTTTACATTATTTTCTCATAGTGATCCAATTTATTTTGAGGAGGCTGAAAATGAAGAAAAATGGTGTAAGGCCATGGATGAGGAAATGGATGGAATAAAAAGAAATGAAACTTGGGAGCTCACTAATTTACCTCCAAACAAGAAAATTATTGGAGTTAAATGGGTTTACAAGACCAAGAGCAATGCTAAAGGAAAAATAGATAGGCATAAGGCTCAATTGGTGGTTAATGGGTACAAACAATAGTTTGGTAGAGATTATGATGAGACCTATGCCCATGTTTCTAGAATGGAAACCGTGTGTGCTATCATAGCAATTGCAGCCCAGCACAAATGGAAGGTATATCAAATGGATGTGAAGTTCACCTTCTTGAATGGAGTATTGAAAGAAGAGTTTTATGTGGAGCAGCCACCTGGTTATGAAGTTCTCGGACATGAAAGTAAAGTGTATAGGCTGAAGAAGGATCTTGATGGGCTTACGCAAGCTCCACAGGCATGGTATAGTAGAATTGGCTGATATTTGATGAAAAATAGCTTATGAAAAAGTGATGGTGAGCTTGTTGGTGTCCAAAATGATGCTTATGCTCTAACAGGTTGCCAGTATACCCTAAGATGGATTTTAGGAATGGTTAACTCCAAAATGTTATGAAGTCTTAGGGTGACTAGACCAACTATAGGGACAAGACTGCCCTCTTCTGCTTCTGGCTCTGCAAAACCAAGGTAGGTGCACCTAAACTAGTATAAAATATGCTTCATACACCAAGAACTAGGCTTGAATAATAGATAATAGGATAGTAAGAAAGTGCTAAGTGTTAACCACACACTCATTGACTCTCCATTACTATGGGTAGAACCACATATAACCAAATATTGAAAACTTAAGGAATGGTTCTTAATTTATGCTTTTAAGATCATAACAACAACAATCAGTATTTGTTGATAATGAGATAATCATTTAGGTTAGTGCCTCATCCATTGGGCAAGATCTCCTAGAACAAGAATGCTACACACACCAGATAATAACTGAGATTCAAAGCCATAAACACACCTACAATCCCCTTTACTACTTATAAGATATCCTTACATAGACAATTAGATAGATCTATGTCCCATCTAAAGCATCATTTCATCTAATCCTGGATTAGAACTTAAGAATGGATACATACACATAAAACAATATGCAGAGAACTAGAAAGTTCAGAACCTATCTAAGTTGACACAAAGGAGAGATAAGAGTCATGTATTTGCATTAAGCATGAAGAATCCTTAAGTATAAACAATCAAACTAGAGGAGTCAAGCTTGCAAATTATAGCTTAGACTTGCAACTTTTTCTCTATCATCAACAAAATACCAAATGCCAAAATGTTACAATCCTGACTGGGCAGAAGACTCACAACTAGAAAAGTTTTAAAATCTAACTCCCAATGCTACAAAATGATCATAAAAATCCCTTTATACTAGGGTTACAAAGAAAGCGTAATGATCATTTCAAATTCAAAATCCACCTAACCCCCTCAAGGAGTAAACACAGATAAGACAGGGACTGAACCACAACATGCAAGCTCAAATAGTCAAAATTCAAAAGCTAACTAGCCCTGTACTGGTCCAAGTACAAAATTACCATCAAACCCCCAAGGAATCTAGCCAAATTGACCCTTGCAACACTTCAGGGTACTATTTCATTTATTCCTTCATGGCAAGGCATTCCTCTGCAATGATCATGGCGACCAGGACCACATTGGATCGGTGGAGAAGATCAGTTTCACCAACTCGGGCCCTTCCTGTCATCAATTTTGGTCCTTTGTAGTCGATGGAAACGTCCCTGAGATTCAAATTTAAACTCCAATGGCTAAGTCTTGGCACCAGCAGCACATCAGTGGTCCTGATTCGATTGGAGATTGGCAATTAAGTCCCGACCGTAGATTTTCTCATCTTCCCCGGGCTTCACAACTCTAACTCATCAGATACCCCAGGTCAACATTCTACGAATTGGCGACAAGGTAAAATCCCAGTCATGGAATGAAAGGCCCAACTCTAGTTAGACTTCGCGAACACACAACTGCACATGTTGAAAATGCCATTTATGTCATCTGGCAAATTGGCGACAAAGGAACTTTCACCAATTCATGGAAAACTTCTTGCCTCTTCTAAAAACTCTAGCGACCCCGCAACCACTCATTCGCCAAGTTGCTAGACCAACTAGTGAACCACCAAATCATCTTGTGAACCAGTGACAAGAAGGAAATATTGTTAGGCCGCCAAATATTTATCCACACTGCCAAAAAAAAAATCCTGACCTGGGCCCGCATTTAAATCCACCATCCTGCCAGCTCAGACCAACCAAAAACTACCACTACACATCTGCCAACGGGACCACCAAGAAAATACAGATGGGCCCTAGCACACGTGGTTCCCTGTCACATGATCACATAGCCTGAAAATGGGCTATGCGAATATGCGACCACCCGCAGGCTGCTACCTTACTGTGCATAACCACCACCGCACAACTCCATAACCGCGTCACCAAACCACCACCGCAACCGTCACCGCAAGGGGTTCATCGCATGATCACATAGCCAATTTTTGGGCTATGCAAACATGCGATAGCCATGAGACCACCACATCACCACCCTCTCTGCATCTCTCAAGCCCACTGATGAAATGCCATCACACCGCCATGGACACGTGTCGACCGGTCGCATGATCGCATAGCCAAAAATTGGGCTATGCGATCATTCGACAGCCAATCACAGGCTGCCACATGACCACCTCTGACAGTAGGTCCACAACGAACACACCCATCGGCACCCAATCGGACACTAGGTGCATGATCGCATGGGGTGAGAATATTCCATGCGATCACATGCCGACCGTAGATATTTTTATCTCTGACACTGGGCCCCACTGACAAGTCTGACAAGTCACCGCCACATGGACCAATCAGACATGAACCTTACCTTTTAGAGGATCAAATGGTTGTCACAAAAGCACATAGCCTTGACATATCCTTCACACTTTAATGACAACCATTGATGCTTTGACACATCAGGACAATCCGCCCAATCTGAAAAGTAGGTCCCACCACACATCGTGCTTGTGCACTAAGGCAAAGTAGATCACAAGCCGCTGGATAGAAACTAGGACCCGCATGGCTAGCTGGCAAGCGGTCGCATGATCGTATGTCAGAAAAGTCTGACATGCGGCCATGCGATAGCCAATAGGGAAGAAGCTGGACCCACCACATGGTCGGACCTGCGCAGCTAAGACAAAGTCGAAAACACACAAAGTTTTCGGCACCAAAAGACAAGTGCATAAAGCTTAAGGCAAAGGGTCGAAAACAATGCAGGTTTTCGACAAAAGATCGAAAAAACATAGAAATAACAACAGACCGAAAGGTAACAGGGAAGCTAAAAACAACATGGGTTTTTGAAAACACTGCATGTTTTCGACACTATGGCAAAATTTTTAAAAATGTTTCTCATGGATCTTAGGATTCGAACAAATTTCTGGGTTTTGCACTTCAACACGTGCGAATTGGACTGGAGCCTGGTGACAAAACAAGGAACACAGGGCAAGACACAAAGCATGAAACACTTGCAAGGGAGAGGCCAACTTCATGAGATTTTGCAATGACTGGAAAAATGGCCTAACAGTGGGTTTTTCTGGGGACATGTATCTCCTGCAGATACAATGAGAAAATAGAATCTACTGGAAGAGAAGACCACAAAATTTTGAACCAAAAACAACCCTAAGAGACCTAGGGAAGAAACCTAACTACTGCTCATGGAAAAAGATACTTCAAGAGAAGTAAAACTTTAGGAATTGTCCATGAACAGGCAATTCCAAAGTGCCACCAGTTAGATCTTTCAGAATATATGAATCTGTTCCCTACTTGCTCTCAATCAGATAAGGGCCCAACCAAATAGGATCAAACTTACCATGCTGTCCCTTATCCTCTAACCTTGCATTCCACATCAGGACCAGATCATCAATTTCAAAGCTCCTTTGAGTTGTTCTCTTATCAAACAAATTTTTACACTATTGCTGAAAATTTTCATTTTTCTCATGTGCATCCTTCCTTACTTCCTCTAACTAGATTAGCTCATCCATTCTCACCCTCATCTCATCATTTAAATCTTCATCATATGCCTGGATGAACCTGTACATTTACAACAAATTGTTCTGAGGTAATCTAGCACTTATCCCATATACTAGGTCAAATGGGGCACAACCTATGGCTTTCTTGATGGTCACTCTGTCAGCCCACAATGCCCACCAAAGTTTTGAGTCCCACGATTTTTTATTCCTGTCCAATACTTTTTTGAGGATCTTTATCAAGCTATTATTACTGGATTCAGCCTGGCCATTCCCTTGTGGATGGTATGGAGAAGAAAATGAAATGTGTATCCCATATTGCTGACAAAAATCACCAAATTCCTATGATCTAAAACACATTGCATTATCAACCACAATTGTTTCTGGGCAACCAAATCTAGTGAGAATATTCTACATCATGAAATCAATTACCACTTTACTAGTAGCCCTTCTAGTGGGAATAGCTTCAACCCATTTAGTGAAATAGTCTGTTGCCACTAATATGTAGGAATGCCCACCACTAGACTTGTTTGGAATTTCACCAATGAAATCAATACCCCACTTCTGAAAAGGAGACTGAACTGAGACAAGCCTGAGTGGAAAATTCCCACTAAATTTCAACTTTCCTGCAAACCTTTGGCATGCATCACATTTCCTCACAAACTGATGTGTGTACTTAAAAAGTGTAGGCCACCAAAATCCAGACCTAAGAATCTTGTGGGCTGTGGTCTTTGCCATATAGTGTCCACACACACCTTGATGCATTTCTTCCAATAGAGTCTTAGATCTTTCATGGTCCACACATTTTAGCAATACTCCTTCATTGCTTCTCCACCACAACTCACCATGAATAATGACATACCTTATTGACTGTAACTTGACAGTCCTCCTCCTATTTTCATTCATGTTAGGGGGGATGAACAACTTGTGCAAGTAATTGATGACATCTTTATACCAATCACAGTAATCCATATCATAAATATATGGCCTCTCTTCCTCCTCTAGCATATTCACATGATTAGCAATCAGATTACTTTGTGCCATCAACTTTGCAAGGCCTAGGCCTCTCACCAATTTTGTACTTTGGATGTCAATATTAAATTCTTGGATCCTGTTGATCCATCTACATCTTTTTCTTGATACCTCTTGTTGCACCAATATGTCTTTAACAATAGCACTAGGGACATAAGCAACCACCTTGGCTCCCACAAGATAACACCTAAAAGCCTTGACTGCTTTGACTAAGGCATAAGCCTATTTTTCAATGATGTCATATTTCAATTCTACTGCATGTAAAGACTTGCTAAAAAATGATATAGGTTGCTCATATCCATCTAAATTCTTTTGTAATAAGACTGCTGCAACCGTATGATAAGAAGCAAAAGAGAAAATCTGCATGGGCTTACCATAATTAGGGGTCCTCAAAACAGGGGCATCTTTAATGGCCTATTTGATACTTCTAAAAGATTCATCTGCTTCTTCATTCCATTCTACCTTTGCATCTTTTTTCAACATCCTAGAGATAGGAATACAAATTTCTGCAAAATTTGTAACAAATCTTCTTAGAAAATTTGCCTGCCCAAAGAAAGACTATACTCCTTTAACATTTCTTGCTGGTGAAAGCCTATCTATTGCCATAACCCTTTCTAGATCAATTCTAACTCCATACTTAGACACAATATGTCCTAAGAGCTTGCCTTCTATAACACCAAAAGAACACTTCTATGTATTCAAAGAAATCCCATACTCTAGAGCTCTGATGAAAATCTTTTCAAGGTGTTCACAATGCTGATCCTCCTTCTCTGAATATGCTATAAGATCATCCTGGTATACCACTAAAAACTTGTTTATGAAATCAACAAAAGCTACATCCATAGCCCTCTGAAAAGTTTCTCCTGCATTTGTCAGGCCAAAAGGCATCCTAACATAAACATATGTTCCCCAAGGAGTGGTGAATGCAGTCTTGAATTGTTCTGACTCCTTGACCATGACCTGATTATAACCAAAAAAACCATCCATCATGGACATTAACTCTGACCCTGTGACTCTCTGCAGCATATTTTCCATATTAGGGAGACCATAGTTGTCTTTCAAAGAATTGACATTCAGATTTCTAAAATCAACACACAACCTAATGTCACCATTCTTTTTTCTGACTAGAACCAAATTTGACACCCAAGTAGAATGTCTGACAAGATTTATAATACCAACATCCATCATCTTTTTGAGTTCATCTTGCATTTTCAGTGCCAAAGTAGGGTTCACAGGCCTTAATTTTTGCCTAAAGGGTTTAGTTCCTTCCTTTAATCATACCTCATGTTGAAAGAGATCTTCTCTATATGCCTTCAAATCTTCATAAGACCATGCAAAGACATGCCTAAATTTTTTGAGAAGATGAATTAGATTTCTTCTAGTTCTTTGAAATAAACATTTACCCATGTAAACATTCTTTGGTTCTCTGCTTGTCCCTAGATTCACCTCCTCCAAATCACTTACCCTATCAGCAAGTCTAGCTACACAAGCCCTCTCTTTATCATCAAATGCTCTCTCAAGAGAAACCAATCCCCTTGGGATCCTATTTGACTTCAATTGTAGTACCTCCTTCCCAAGGACACTCTCTTTTCCATCTTTGTTGTCTACATAGGTGCTGAAATCCATTTGTTGACCATCAAAGTGAGACTCACACTGCAAGAACCTCAAAATATCCTGATCATCAGAAAATACTTGCCAATTCTCAACATTATCCGGGATAGAAGGCCTGGACTTACACTCAATTTTGGATATCCCCACAAAGGTAATATCCTATGGCCTTAAGGCTATGTTTTCTAGTAAATCCGCCATCCTGTTCTGGCTTCTATCCACCCAATCAATACCAAAGGCACTAAAACATTCAATTTCATCCCATACAACATTCCTATATTGTTTTAGCCTTTGGTTCTTTGATGCATACTTTGATCTAATCTGAGAAACTATTAACTCAAAATCACCAATCACCCTAAGATGTTTGATCCCATGTTTTGATGCTTGTCTCAAACCAATCAATAGGGCTTCATACTCTACAACATTATTTGTGCAAGGAAACAAGAGAGTGAAAGAAAACTTAAAAGTTTTACCACTTGGGGATATTAATAACACTCATGCTCCAGCACCTTAGAATTTGCTCCATCAAAATATAATGTCCATAAGACATCACCCTCTACCATGTTATTCTCATCATCAGCCAAAAGGATAGGCCTGACCTTCTCTTGCATCTCATTCCTCTAAACTTGGAATGAACCAATGTCAGTGTCAACAAAACAATTCATGCTATCCTTTTCATTCTCCTCAATCATATGTGGAGTTCTAGCTTCCCTTGACACCTTCACATTCTCTCCTTCAATGTCAAAAGTGGAAAAAGACAAGTCACATTGAATACTTCCTCCCATGGAGGCACTCCACTTTCTAGATAACAACATTCCATATTGAGGTGGAATGTCAACTACAAGAACACTCATAGTCAACTGTTTATCAGGAAATGTAGCTAATTTATAAGGCAAAGCCTTTATGGTACCAATAACCAGCACTTCTCTTGAGTCCATAGCTTGGAATCTCCCATGAGGTGTATCAACCTTCAGTCCTAATGATTTCATGATCTCTGCAGGCATGACAGTGTTTGATGCTCCAGAATCAATCATGCAGTTCTTCAATATTTTACCATCAATCTCAAGGGACAAAAAGAAAGGATCAACTGTCCCTACTGCATTGTTTACAACATTTGTATCCAAGAAGATTTGAGGAATCTTAGAAACAATTTCTTCACTCTTACTATTAGGTGTGTCTTCCAAGGAAGCCACATGCTTGTCATTTCTATTCACCTCCTGGATTCCTGCAGAAGAAACACCATTCACCCAATTTAAGGCCTTGACCTTGTGTTCTTCTATTCTCATCATCTCCAAAAGTGGAACCTTGATAGTGATCTGTGAAAGCAACTTAGACATATCTATTGGAACATACTTCTGGCTATTCATGTCTTCTTCAAAAACAGTGACAACTTTATCTTTTGTGGACTCAAATTTGTCCTTGAGAGAGGATTCCTCTTCCTTTTGAAAGGCAGGAACAACAACATCTGATGTCTTTGCTTTGTTCCTAGGTGTTGTAACAGGCATAATTTTCTTTTTTATGTTCACTTGGTTCACACCACAAGCACCCTTTCCCTTTTCTTCATGTTGTTGTACACTATTTTCTGTCCTCTTGATGAACATACTGCCTAGTTTACCAGCTGCATTTCCAACTGTCCTATTTCTCAAGTTGTAGTTGCTTCTAGCTTGAGTGACCATGTCTGCAGTGATTTGAGAAATTTCTTCATCTGATGGTCTTCTTAAAGAAACTTGCTCCTCACCCCTTACTGCACCACATCCAACATCATCAAACTCTTCTCCCTCTTCATCATCAGTAGAGTCAGCTTCATCCCACGCATGTGAAGAAGTCATACCACATCCTTCCTTATCATACTACTCCTCACCTTGGTTCTCTTGTAAGTTTAGAGCAATGACACAATGTTTTGAACTATGAGGAGACTGACAAGAAGCACACCATGGAATATCATCAGTCATGTTCACTAAATTTCTCTGCAAAGGATCAGGGATCCTTCCATCAGGCCTTTCTTGCTTGGTTGGGAGAATGGGCTTGCCATCTTTCCACTGAGTGTTGTAAGGATAATTCTGCATCCTTGGCTGTCTGCTAAAGTTGTTTGGAGCTAACCTCTCCATAGTCATAGCCTTGTTGTTTCCCTTTTCTCTAGGCTTTAAACCTTCCAAAGCCTTTAAAATTTGTTTTAGATTATTATCCTCTTTGGGTTTAGAGTCAGCAAACCTTCCCATTTCTTTCTTACTCTGCATTTGAGGCCTACAATCATCTCTTCTTCCTATCTTTCCTAATATTCTTCTATTGCTCTCTATGTTGATAGCCAATTTGTAAGCCTCCCCAAGACTTCTAGGGCTCTTATCCCTCAAGAGATATCCCATCTTTGCATCAAAGGCATTCAAGTATGTCACAAGACATACCCTGTCATCTAATCTGATAACCTGCAAGAGCCTATGCATGGCCTTTTGGAACCTTATGTTGAATTCAAGGACCTCTTCATTCTGATTCTTCTTTATGTTATTGAATTCATTTAGGATAAAACCCTCATTAGTCTTATCACCATAGTGTTCCTTGAAATAGTTTTTAAATTCATTCCATGACCTTATACTTGCATGGGGTAACCCTTTAAACCAATCCCTAGCATCCTCAATCAGGGATTGCACAAATAGCTTCATTATAACATCATCAGGCTCTATATTATAATCATCTATTACATCTATGAAATTTTTTAGATGTTCTTCACATGTGATGACATTATTTCCAGTAAATTTAAGAAGCTTTTTTCTAATTTAATCAGAGATTACATTAGGATAACCAAGAATACCAAAGAAGGTAAGCTGTTTGTACCTTTCATGAATAGGAGCTCCATGCAGTGGATCCATTCCTTGAGATGTAGATGTTCTTGTGTTTGAACCATCAGGAACCCTAGCAGCACCTGGTACACCATTTGCTTGAGCTACGTTGTTACCCTGATTTCCACCTTGCCCTAAGAAGGAAGTAGCAACATGTGAAGGTCCTGAAGTATGCTTGAGAAAATCAATCTTTTTCCTGATTTCTGTAGCAGAAGCCTCCAACTCAGCTTTCTCTAGTTCTTTGTCCAATATCTCTTTCTTCCTTCTAGCTATCTCAAGGTCCGAGTCTAATCTCAGTCTTGGATCTGATGTCCTATCAACAATGACTTGTTCATTGATCTGAACTCCAATGGCCTTTTGCTTTCCTTTATCCTTTGGTCTAGTTTCCTCATGTGTCCTTTGCACAATAGGCTATTCCTCTACCCTCTCAGGCTTTGGGACAAAGTTAATTGCCTCCAAATCTAGCAATTGCCTCTTTAGCTGATCAGCCCTTATCATGGCTTGTCTTACTTTATCTTCTTTATCCTTTTCTCTCTGCTGCCTAATGGCAAGTTGTTCTTGAAATCTTCTTTTTAGTTCATAGACCTCCTCAAAGATCTCTTCTGATTCAGGGAGTGTAGTGTCTGACTCATCATCTCCCAGTTGAATTTCATCTTCATATTGATTCAATTCCAAGTCAACAATAACCTCTTCATATTCTGAATTGTCTTCTTCTTGACTAGGTCTGGCTTGGGTTTCTTGTCTGGTATCTTTCTTGTTTCTCCAAGTGTGAGAAACACCTCTTCTCTTCTTTCCTCCCCTTGTCTGACTAGGTCCAGAAGTCCTTAGAATGCCTTCTTCCATTATATCTTCAAGAGGCTTCTTTCTTCGAGATCTGGAGCCTTTATAACTCATCTTTGCAAAATAAATCACTGACCAGTACTGCTACCAAGATTTTTGAGTCGCCACCCAAGTGTATTGGGAATATTACAATGAAATTTCTTGACTTCAAAAAATGCTCCAATAAGTTAGAGAGACAAGTGACAAGGATAACCCTGTTTTCCAATGATGACCTACTAGTTAAGATGAACATGCATAACACTTCCCCAGCAGAGTCACCATGTTGTTGGTGTCCAAAATGATGCTTATGCTCTAATAGGCTGCCAATATACCCTCAGATGGATTTTAGGAATGGTTAACTCCAAAATGTTATGAGGTCTTAGGGTGACTGGACCAACTATAGGGACAAGACTACCCTCTTCTGCTTCTAGCTCTGCAAAACCAAGGCAGGTGCACCTAACCTAGTATAAAATATGCTTCATACACCAAGAACTAGGCTTGAATAATAGATAATAGGATAGTAAGAAAGTGCTAAGTGTTAACCGCACACTCATTGACTCTCCATTACTATGGGTAGAATCACATACAACCAAATACTGAAAACTTAAGGAATGGTTCTTAATTTATGTTTTTGAGATCATAACAACAACAATCAGTATTTGTTGATAATGAGATAATCATTTAGGCCAGTGCCTCATCCATTGGGCAAGATCTCCTAGAACAAGAATGCTACACACACCAGACAATAGCTGAGATTCAAAGCCATAAACACACCTATAATCCCTTTTACTACTTATAAGATATCCTTACATAGACAATTAGATAGATCTATGTCCCATCTAAAGCATCATTTCATATAATCCTGGATTAGAACTTAAGAATGGATACATACACATAAAATAATATGCAGAGAACTAGAAAGTTCAGAACCTATCTAAGTTGACACAAAGGAGAGATAAGAGTCATGTATTTGCATTAAGTATGAAGAATCCTTAAGTATAAACAATCAAACTAGAGGAGTCAAGCTTGCAAATTATAACTTAGACCTACAACTTTTTCTCTATCATCAACAAAATACAAAATGCTAAAAAAAAATCCTGACCTAGGCCCACGTTCAAATCCACCATCCTGCTAGCTCGGACCAACCGAAAACTGCCAGGACACACCTACCAACGGGACCACCAAGAAAATATAGATGGGCCCCAGCACATGTGGTTCCCTGTCGCATGATCGCATAGCCCAAAAATGGGCTATGCGAACATGCGACCACCCGCAGGCCGCTACCTTGCCGCGCAACTCTGCAACCGCGTCACCAAACCACCACCACAACTGTCACCGCAAGGGGTTCATCGCATGATTGCATAGCCAATTTCTAGGCTATGGGAACATGGGACAGCAATGAGACCAGCACATCACCACCCTCTCTGCATCTCTCGGGCTCACTGACGAAATGCCATCCCACTACCATGGACACATGTCGACTGGTCACATGATCGCATAGCCAAAAACTGGGCTATGCGATCATGTGATAGCCAATCATAGGCTGCCACATGACCACCTCTGACAGCACGCCCACAACGAACACACCCATCGACACCCAATCGGATGGTGGGCGCATGATCGCATGGGGTGAGAATATTCCATGTGATCACATGCCGACCATAGATCTTTTTATCTTTGACACCGGGCCCCGCTGACAAGTCTAACAAGTCACCGCCACATGGACCAATCGGACATGAGCCTTTCCTTTTAGAGGATCAGATGGTTGTTGCAAAAGCACATAGCCTTGACATATCCTTCGTGCTTTAATGACAACTGTTGATGCTTCGACATGTCAGGACCCTCTGCCTAATCTGAAAACCAGGTCCCACCACACATTGTGCTTGCACACTAAGGCAAAGTAGATCGCAAGCCACTGGACAGAAATTGGGACCCGCACGGCTAGGTGGCAAGTGGTCGCATGATCGCATGTCATAAAAGTCTGACATGTGGCCATGCGACAGCCAATAGGGAAGAAGCTGGACCCACCACATGGTCAGACCTGCGCAGCTAAGACAAAGTCAAAAACACACAAAGTTTTCGGCACCAAAAGACAAGTGCATAAAGCTTAAGGCAAAGGGTCGAAAATAACGTAGGTTTTCGGTAAAAGATCAAAAACACACAGAAATAACGACAAATCGAAAGGTAACAGGGAAGCCGAAAACAACACAGGTTTTCAAAAACACTGTATGTTTTCAACACTGTGGCAGAATTTTTAAAAATGTTTCTTGCGGATCTTAGGATTCGAACAACTTTCTGGGTTTTGCACTTCAACACATACGAATTGGACTAGAGCTTGGTGACAAAACAAGGAACACAGGGCAAGACACAAAGCATGAAACACTTGCAAGGGAGAGGCCAACTTCACAAGATTTTGCAATGACTGGAAAAATGTCCTAACAGAGCCCACTCTTTACATCAAGATAGCTAATGGTAATATTTTAATTGTTGTCTTGTATGTTGATGATTTAATCTTTACTAAGGATAATGATTTCCTCATTGCTGATTTTAAAGAGGCCATGAAAAGGGAGTTTGAAATGTCAGACTTAGGTCTCTTGAGATATTTTCTAGGCATAGAAGTAAAACAAATGCATGATGATATTTTTATCTCTCAAGAAATATATGCAAACCAGATCTTGGAGAGATTTAAAATGAAAAATAGCAAGCCTACCCTAACACCAACTTCAGTAAGTTTAAAGTTAAGAAAGCAAGATTGCAATAGCAATGTGGATCCAATTTTATATAAAAGTTTAGTTGGAAGTTTGATGTATTTAATAGCTACTAGGCCAGATATTATGCATGCAGTAAGTTTGATTTCCAGATTTATGGAAACTCCAAAGGACTCCCATTGGCAAGCGGGAAAGAGAATCCTAAGGTATGTGAATGGCACCAAGGGATATGGTATTTTGTATACTGCAGTAAATATTTTTGGTCTTATTGGCTACACAGATAGTGATTGGGCATGGAGTTTGGATAATAGGAAGAGCACTTCCGGATATGTCTTTCACATGGGTTTAGGTGTAATCTCATGGGCTTCTAAGAAGCAACCCATAGTTTCTCAATCTACAACAGAGGCTAAATATATAGTAGCAAATGCAGCAACATGTCAAGTCATTTGGATGAGAAGAATCTAGGCAGATTTGAAGGAAGAACAAGAGGATGGAACCACAATATTTTGTGACAATATTTCCTCAATAGCTTTGTCGAAGAATCCAGTGTTTCATGGAAGAAGCAAGCACATTAAAATCAGATATCATTTTATTAGAGAATTAGTTGAGAATGGTGAAATAAAAATGGATTTTTGTAGGTCAGAGCAACAACTAGCAGAAATTTTCACCAAGCCATTGGGCATTGCAAATTTTGAGCACCTAAGGAGAAATCTAGGTGTAGGTAGTTTGGATCAAGCATGATCTTGTTTGTCAGCTCAAGACAATGGGGGAGTGTTGGATTTTCAGAATTAAATCCGATTGTCTAGAAGCCTCTTTATTTGACTTTTAATATGATAAAGTTTAAATCTGATATTTTGTGTGGACTTTGAAAGATAAGTTCAAATCAAAATTTTGAAAAATCTGATTTCTTCTTTGGACTTCCAATTTCTTCTTTTGGACAGTAGTTTTATATAAAGGGAAGAATGTATTTATTCTTTAATAGAGATATACTTGAATGTAATTTCTCTTTTGTATGCAACAACAAGAGATGATTTGTAATACTCTATTTTTATCAGAGAAGTAAAGGATTATTCTGTTAAGCAGTTATTGCTTAAGATAATCTTGTAGGAGTTTTGAGAAGCTCTAGGAAGTTTGTATGCAGCTCAAGAAGTTGTAAGTTTATTTTTATTGTAGAAGTGATTTGATTAAATAGAAGCAAGAAGAAGCTTGTATATTTCTTCATCTCTGTTTATGTTTTGTCTTTGCCCTGTTTTTGGGATTTTGATTTTTTTCATTGTTGGAACAGACCATTATTCTTGTGTGTTTCCAGAATATAGTTTTACTCTATATTCTTTACAGGAAAAAGTAGAGAATGCATCAATAAGAAAAATGATAAATGTGTTTGATGAAGAGATGGGTACTTACTCGCTCTCGATGACTGGACCGATATAATGTGAAATTCTGTAAAGCACTTTCTTCCACTCCTCCAGTCTTTCTAACCTACGTCGAAGCTTGTTTGGGTCAAATGCATAGCCTTATTTTACATAGCGTACATCATCAGTCTTAACACAGTAGAAAATGAGAACAATTTTAGTGCCTTTTCTTTTGTTGTGCATAAATGACAACTCTTCCAAATACCGGCTGGGTTGTGCATAGCCCTCTAAAAATCTAGGAATATATAGCCAAGCACTCTTGATTGCTGCTTCTACTTCTTCATGCCCCAATGTGAGCTCATCTGAATTCGCAAAAACCTTCAACCCCAACACATCAAGACCTTTATAAATTGCCCCGCCAAGTGAATGTTTAAAATGATTAATAAATACATCATAGCGGAGCTCTTTCAAAGGCATTGTGGATCCACCACAAGTAGATAGAGATGGTGCAAAATGCTTCGATCCCTAGATGGCTGACAATGTTACAAGTAGATGCCATGAAATTTGAATCAGTAGAGCACAGAGAAGGCAAAGACTCTTCCACTTCTGGATCCCCCAATTCAGTCTCTATTGAATTTGGAAAAACCTTCAGCCCCATGGCATCAATCTTTTCATAAGAAGTTCCTGGTAGTGTATGTTTGTCTTGAGACCGTTAATAATTTAGACATATTATGAATCATTATTTTAGTTAAAAAATAAGTTTATATTTTAAATATAAATAATAGATGTAAATAATCAAATTTTAAAAATTCAAATGAGAAAATATAGACATAATAAATTTAAATATCATTAATAAATATAATTTAAAATAAATAATATAATAATATTTAAGATATCTATACTAATTATATATTATCCAGTTAAATCAATCATTGAATTGTCTCTTATAAATATTATGTGGGTAAACTATAATCTAAGAGTTGATTTAGGACTTAAGAGAATAAACTTGATGCTATCATCTCCAAACAAACGAACATTGCTCTCACTTGGTGAGTCCCACTCGGTGAGTGCCATGAACAAGTTGCACATCATAGAATTCCCAGTCAATTATAATCAATTTCTACTTGACAATACCTTGACTAGCGGGGAAGGCGTGTCAACTTTTCCTACACCCATTGAAAGGCCAAAAAGTATGAAAATGAAAGATTGAAAATTCTAGTGCGCTTGTGAGCAGATGCAAGCTCCCCAATGGCTATCATCATATGCACACGTTTTGTTAACTCTGTCTCATTTTGCTAAGATCTTCATATATTTATATTTTCATTCTAATATAATTTGGTAATACATAAAGATGGTTTTATATGATATAATATATCCAAAGATATCAATATAGAGGCTTTCGTTTTTCCTATTATTCAATTTCAAATAAATATGCTATATATGCATTTTAATATATCATTTTGATTAATAATATTTATTTTCTATAATTTATCATAGTTATTTATAATATTTTTTTGTTTAGATTGTGTCTAATTTTTGAATAAAAACTAAACACGATCTAAACTATAAACATTGTAAATAAATATCATTTCTAATTAACATATAAGAAGTGGAACCCATTTTTACTTTCAAAAGAATGTAGAATTTATAATCATTCTTGTGTAAATTCCAAGTATGCCACAATTCAAAGATGGAATATGGTAGGGGAGCTCTCTAAAAAATAGAATTGAATGCATTGAAAATTTTAAGGATTATTTTAAAGCTAGTGGTCCTACAAAAGTTGTAGTGGAGTGCAACTTAAAAGTTTAACCTTGCAAGAGAGTTGAATTTGCTGACATTTTTAAGGAATATATTAAAGCTAGTGGTCCCATGAATTTTGTAGTGGAGTACAGCTTAAAAGTTTAATCTTGCAAGTATGAGACAATTCTTAGGGTGGGGCTGAGTAGGGGAGCTTCCTAAAAATTAGAGTTTATTGAGATTTTTAAAGAACATTTTAGAGCTAGTGGTCCCATGAATTTTGTAGTGGAGTGCAATTTAAAAGTTTGATCTCCTAAATTTAACAAAGTTGGCAGTCTCATGAAGATATACCTTTGTATTTTGTACTATTTGCAATGATAAAAATAAGTTACAATTTTACTTCCCCTCTTCACTAAGCTAGTGGGGTAATTTCTAATCTCACCTCATTTTCACACACTCAAACATACAGACCTAGAAAAAAGGAACTATTATAATCCCTAGCCTATTTCTTTTTTTCTTCATAGGACCTACTCTTACTAAAAATAGAAGCTTAAGTCCTTTATAGTAATTCATGCTTAGTCGATTCTAATCTCAAGATAATGTTGTTTGTGGATTCAATTGTGTTAAAGTAATTACTAGTTTTTGACTGTTTTGACTAGTTTACAAGTTTTTCAGTTTTCTCCAGTTTCAGGGTGTAGTTTAATATTCTAGTTTTGCGTATCAAATCATTTTAACATGTATAGAAAACAAGTAGAAAAAGATGATTCAAACACAAGATATCCTAAGAAAGTTGGCGTAGGAAGAAAACCTTTTCTTGCAGACTTAGGTACACACCCAGTAACTAATCATAATACAACCACTGGAAACACGCAATGAATTTAGTATAGCAAAATGATATTTAAGTTTTATTATAAATCTTGTAATTTCCTATTTTCAAAAAATAAAAAATTTAAGTTTTATTATGAATCTTGTAATTTCCTTTGGGATCGGCAGTTACTAAGACCGCAAATCAAAACTGCACACCGATAGAAACCACACGAAAAAATCGCTTAAAACTTTGTCTTCACAGCAAGTTATTTTGCAATGAAAAATTCATTAAATTGAATAGGAAGCTTGTGAGGTAGCTCAGGAAGCCTCTATTTATTTATTAGGGCTAAAATTTAATTTGAATTCATCGACCTTTCTGCAAGAAAAATCTAAGATTTATGGCAAATTCTGACTTTCAACTCAGGGTATTCTTTCGCTACTCATGGCTGGAGATGAAGACATATTTTTTTACAAATTTTATCTTGCACACGCAAGGCAGGAAATCAATTTTTTTAAAAGCAGCCAAAATCCGTCTCACATGAAAGCTTCACAATGTTGGATTTATCTTCGTCGTCCATACTCATTTTTTTCACACGCCTTGAAGAAGCCATTTACAACGTGCTCAATGTATTGTTGAGCTTGATGGAATCGTTGCTGGTTCCAGAGTACCATCTATCAAAGTCTACAAAGACTGCAGATTGTCCATGCCAGATTTGAATGTGAACGATGTGATTGTTATGAGATGGCATGATTGTCCGACCACCATCTCTAGTGTAAGACATCCGAAGATTCCAGCTGAAGTTTCGCTTAATAAGTCTATCACCTAAAAATGCCAATCTGTGTGAATATCTTAATTGGCTCCAATAAGGCTTGACTCACCATAGCTATTGTAAATACTTTAAAGAAGGCCAACCGATTAACACTGTAGGTAGCAACAAGAGCATCTGTGAAGCTGCCATTATACAAAACCTGATCAGAGTGTAATAGACCTCTCTATGTTTTGAGTTTTTTGTAGTAGTTGTTATCAAATAAAAAATTAGGTATGCCCAAGTCTAGAGGAACTTTCACTACTAGGAAGAAGGGAGGAGTTTTTCAAAACATCGTGAACTTATGTCTGTTAGAGGGCAGAAATAATATTGGGATTGGAATAGAAGAAGTGTACGGTTTTCACGTAGTTTATAAAATCTGTGTGAATGAATATTAAAGTTTTGCATGAAGTCCATATTCCATTTTTTTATTGAGGGAATAGATTTTTCAAAGGGATAAGATATAAGGTGCTGGTTTGTCAATTTTCTTCATATAGGCTTTAATGTGTTTATAAGTTTTAATGTGTTTATAAGTTTGGGTTTTATGAGTATTAAAAAGAAAATGTTATTTAAATATTGAGAGGCCAACTAAAAGGAAGCCATAATGGATGGAGTCTCTTACTGCTTTAATGTAATATCCTTCCTTGTTCTACATTTTGATTTCATGTGCATACGATGCTTAACTAAATTTAGATTTAACTAACTATTCTAATGATCTTATTATAATTCTTTGATGGTTGTAATAGAATTAAAGACAACTCTAAATATTGTTAATTATTAATAATAATATAATAATTGTTATTTAAATTATGAGAAGATGTTAATTGGTATTTATTTGATACTAATTCAATTAATGAAATTAAATGTACTATGTATATTTAATCACATTGTGTGTAAATATTATTAATTTAATATCGTTTGTTATTTGAGGATAACTGAAAATTATTTTCTTTTGGGTTGATCTTTATGGGTTTTCATCATCTTTCCAAGAAGTTGAAAGGTTCTCCATCTGTGCTATTTGGGGGATTCATTTTTGTTAATTTGTTTTTTTTGGGGCTAATCATAGTTGCGAGGAAGAAGTCATTGAAATGGAATGTGATGAATTTGTTTAGAGAAGTCATTGAAATGGAGTGTGATGAATTTGTTTGGGGATTTCATTAAATGGAATTTGGAAAAATAAAATTGAGGAATAAGATTGTACGATGTAAAATTTTGTCATCGAATGAATTTTTTTATCCATTGTCTTATTGGATTCCTATTGGAGACTTGAGGTATGAGATTGTACTTTCATTAGTGTTTTGATTCAAGATCAAATTTAAATATTATTATCTCTTCATCCCTTGTAAAGTGAAGCCTGGACTGTGTTTGTTTCTGCAAATGTATCTTATTGAATTCCTACGGGATGATTCTTCTTTGTCAATTTATTGCATCTCTTTAATCTGTAGTCTGACTTGGGTAGTTATCTTCGTCCATATACATCTTTCCAAAGTTTTACTCTTCCTTGGAGTCTTTGTCTCCTTTCCTTCTAACAATGCCATCTTTAGAGATTGAAGATTGTAAGAGGACTCTCCATTGGTGTGCAAACTGTCTTCACCAATTTCTCTTGTAAATTTATGGAAAGTGTAATATGTAAATGAAATGTTAATGCCATTTTGGACTACCTCTATTATGTGCATATATGAACTAGTTCCTTGGTGCCTAGTAAATTAGAGTTTAATATCTATTTTTATTTAATAACTGCTTCATCAAACTTATGGTTGAAGGAATGCATTGCTATTTGGATGATCTCTTTTCATTGCCTTGAATTCATATTTTATTAACTTTTAACACAACTGTGTTGCTTAGCGGGGCGAGAATCCTTTCATCTCCCTCATGTCTAACCATTGCATCGAGATTTCTCTTGTGTCAAGATCTTTCTTATATATGTGTTATAAGATTTCTCTCCAGGGCATCAATCTCGTGTGACTAGTCTTATTATGGAACTATCATTTGAGTATAGGTAATTGTCGTTGTTGTGTTATTTATTCACCCCCTTCACTTGGGACATAATTTTTTTTACGCATATTTAACGGTTCTTCCTATCCTTGATTTTTCCTATTTATATATGAGGCATCGACTCAATTTGGGTGTAGTTATAACACACCTCTGTCTAGGAAAGAGACAACAATCATTCTTGTATTTGTACGGTACTTTTGCTGCTTTATTTATTCAACACCTCAACCGGATTAGTGTCTTGTTCTATTTTGTCTCCATTGGGTGATGATCGTGCTGGCATAGCTGCCATGAACCAAGAACCATTTCATAGTCTTGTATAATTGATGGTTGTGATGCATCATTGATATTCATTGCTGCCTGAATTTCTACATCTCCTTACAATTCACCTCATCCACATCTCCCTTTTTTAGCAGTGTTCGAACGTATCATTAGTTTTCTTCTATCATCTTTGTCGCCCCTTAGTATCCATGTGCCAATTCTTCAAGGAAATGTATCTAGTTTTCTGTCATTACCTACAAACTTGCCACATATCTTGGAAACATTGTTTATAATTTGTTTACACTCCTTCGTATTATGCTTTGTGCTACTTTTACAAGTGAAACGTATCTTTATGCCTTGAAGTCAATTAGACCAATGCTATTGCTAAGAAATAGACGCAACTTATCCGCCATGATTGTCATAGCAACCTATTAGATTTACGTACTTTTACTTGTCTTATTTTAAATATAAAATAAGTGTATTTATAAGGTAGTTCAACCATAAGGTCATATATTGGTCAGATTGGAATTTTAGCTAATCTCGTGAGATCCTTTTGGCTTTCTTGTTATTATCTCTTTTAAGGCTCAATATATGACTCATTTAATTACTTAATATCACTACTTGTAGATATTAATATTTGCAAAGAAAAGTTTTAAAGTAGATTTGTAGGAGGTTGAATATATTGTATATTAATTTCTTATGATTGAAAGAATTAATTAATTGTATGATAAAAATTAATATGATATTATGACATTATGAGATATCGATAAGTAGAAGATATATTTTGTTGCAATATCACAATAATGAGCTATGTTATATTTTTTTAGTGTTTTGTTGTATCAATTGATAGAAGATATTTCATTCTAATATGGGAGGCTCAGGAAGTAATTATGTTCCATTTTCTTGTTCATTTGTTATGATTGTATTCCTTGATCTTGTATGACAATTTGATTAATTCTATGTCTATTTCATATGTGGACAAGTATAGCAAGATTCTAGTTGTATGAGGTTCTAGTTTCCTATTGGGTTCATTATTGATGTTTAGCATTCTAACATTTCTATTGATTTTGAAATATGCTGAAAAGTGAGTATTGGTGTTGGGGGTTTTCCTTGTGTATACCAAAGGCTTGAGGTGTCATTTACACATCTTATTATGTCTTATCAATTTCTTCATGACACTATCTATTTCCTATGAAGATTTTTATTTTTATATGCTTGTTGGACCTAATTTTGTAATAGAGGTCACATGGGGTCCTACTTTTGTTACTTACAATTTTATTGACATCATCCATTTAAATGTCAACTTGGTGATGAGTGTGATCTATTTGATTCATTATGTTATTTTGTGGAATCTTATTGTGTTATGTGTTATTGGATTTTGGTTTTGATGGACTCTTTGTTATGATCGCATTTATGGATTCCATTGATCTTGTGATTCTATGGTCCAAACTTTATTTTGTGATTCTTTGAATTTGATGAATCTTGATAATTTTCTTTATTGTTAATTGAATTGTAATGCTGTTTTTAATTTGGAGCATAGGGGAGGGTTTTCTAGGAGCATTGCTAGGAGAGTGGCTTGTAATAGGGCTCAGGGCCAAAATTGGTCTCCAAGGTAGCCCATTGTGGAGTTTCAATCAAGTGAAAATATAATTAAAATGAATTGGGTTTGGTTACACATTAATTAAGATAATTAATTTTCCTCAACCATTATCATGAGTGATTCAATGTAGACCATGAATGGGTTGGAGAAAGTCTAATAGCTTGTATGGTGCTGGTTGACAAATAAAATTCCTTGTCTTTAGAGAAGGTTTTCGGTTCCACATGAGTTCTAACTTGGGGGCCGAGGTCTAGAGAGACATGTGCCATGATAACCTAAGATATTGGATGACTATGTGATGACACTCTCCTTCACGTACCTTAGGATTCCCTTCAATTTGCCTTATGGTTTTTTTTTGAAATCTTTCATTGGTATAATGTAGAGTCTTGTGGTATGCCATATGTATCTTTTAAAATGTTGTTTGTATTATTTGGGCCTATATCATGTCATGTTGGACATTTTTTGATTTCCTGTGATGCAATTTTTTCTGCTTTCTTTCATTGTATGGGGCCTTGTGTTATCTCATTTCTTGGGGGAGTGGGCCTTAGGTTTCCACATGGTTGGGTGACATATATTTTTCCATCAAGGTTAGTTTATTGTTGGTGGATTTATGGATAGAATCTTTAGCATTTAGACATCTTTATTGTATCTTTATAACAACTTCTTGATAGATGATCATTGTGTTAATCTGCTTCATATGATGTAGAAAGGATTTTAGCATTGTAGATATATGTTCTTGTAAATGATTGTAAACTTTCCATACATGTGTACTGATGGTTCCATTGAGATGTAATATTGGATGGATTGATAATGTGTCTATTTATTATCATTATTTAATAGATTACTCTCTCATGAATTTATGTGTTTAACAAATGGATATAGCATTATTAACCTAATGCTTACATTTTACGTTTAAGGTGTTTACTTATTTATGAGTTGCTAAGTCATGACAATGAGGAGCCTAAGAGGATATTGTGTTGATATTGCAATGTTCTAATATGTTTTATCATGATTTAATGTTAATGTTAGATGTATAGTTAAAAATTAAAAAAAATCATGCCATATTTATAGGAAATTCATGTTTCTCTTTCGATTTCCTTGGTTGGCCATTATAACTAGTATCAAAGCATGATTTCTATGATGGGAAATTGATGCACATATTAGGTGTTTTTTTGAGCACCCTCTTAGTCTCTTAGTTTTTCTTAGAGTGGCTAACCATTTTGTTGTATGATTGAAAAAATTGTTAAACGTATCTTCCTTACCTTCGATACCATGTTTAATTTTGTTTTTATCATCATGTAGTAACTGAATATATGTCTGTATGTGCATGTGATGAGAATTATTATGAAATGTAAAATGTGATTATATTCTAATATATCTATATCCTTTGTTGTAAATGATTCTTAATGGCCTTTATATGTCCTAAGTGTTGTGCAAATTATTTATTTATGTAGCTAGACAAATGATCCCTCTTCCTCATTGGGTGGTTAGCTTCTAGCAACATGGTGATGTAATGTGCCATTTATGGTGATTCTTATCTTTTCTTGTGTGGACTATAATTTTTTTCATCTTATGAGATTCATTTTATTTGGTGTAATAAACAAAGATTCATTTTATGAAACATGGAATAATTTTGTGCAACATGGAATAATTATTCCATGTAATTTAGCCACAACATGGAGATAACACCAAGGGCCAATCTTCAAGACCCACTCTATCATTATTCCATGTTAGGATTATTTTTGTCTATGTTTCCTATTCAAGTTGTCAGGTAGAAAATTGTGAATTCTCTTGTTCCCTTTTGTTTGAGGTTGGTTTGAGTTTGTGTTTGTTCTCGTCATGCCAGTTGGTCCATTGTGATTTTGTTTTCATTTGATGCATTCTTGACATCTTTTAATCTCTTTTTTTAATATTTTCATTTTGATATGATGTTTAGCAATAGACTATTAAAATATTACTATTTGAATATTCATGATTGAGAGATAAATCACTTCTTAGAGTAAGTCGAGTAAAATGGGAGATGATGTAATACCCTTCCTTTATCTACATTTTGGTTTCATGTGCATATGATGCTTAACTAAATTTAGATTTAATTTACTATTCTAATGATCTTATTATAGCTCCTTGACCATTGAAATAGAAGAAAGATAACTCTAAATATCATTAATTTATATTATTAATATAATAATTATTATTTAAACTATGAGAAAATGTTAATTCGTATCAAATTGATACTAATTCTAATTAATGAACTTAAATGTAATACGAATATTTAATCACATTGTGTGTAAATATTATAACTTTAATATCTTTTGTTATTTGAGGATAATTGAATAGATTATTTCCTTTTGGGATGATCTTTGATAGATTTTCATTGTCTATCTAAGAAGTTGAAAGGTTATTGATGTTGGCAAGTTAACTATACTGGTATATATGACTTACTATAGTGTTTTCATTATGGAAACAAAGTCATACAATGTTTTGGAGTCAGTGCACTTGATCAGAAGATCAGAAATTGGCTAAGTGTAGAAGATTGGACAGTTAGTAGAGCACCAGTAGTTCAAAGCATCAGCGCACGTGCGTATGACCAAGTTATGGTATGCGCCCTAGAAGATAAGATGGTAAGCATGTATTCATGCTTATTCTATGAGTGCATGATTAGATATGCAAGTATGATGAAGTTATAGATAGTTGAAGTTACATAGCCAGTGAATGCCAGAATAGAACAATCTATGCAACCGACTGATGGTAAATTGATTAGCGACTGTAATATTATTGTGTAAGGGCTATGCACATATTTTAATTAGGTTATAGACATATAATTATGTTTTTTTGTAAACACGCTTGAGCTAATTCAATTGGAAGCATTGTATGTAATCGGTTAAAGGGCTAACCTAGTTAATTGTTTTGTATGCGCATATAAATTTATTAGATGCACCCTTGTAATTAGTCATGGAAGTTGATATAGAGTTGAAATAAGAAGAGTAGAAGTATGCAAAGAGTTCTTAAGATTTATTAGAGCTTTGCAAGAGGTCAAAGCATTAGTGCATCAAAGGAATTGATTAGACAAGAAGTGTTACAGTGTGAGTTCATCCTGTAGATATAGTGTGTATCTGAGTTCAGAAGGTTGTAGCCTTCACCACTTGAGTAGTGAGCTCCAGGATAGTGTGTCCACACCCCTAGTAGGGTTATTGTAAAAGACTCCTAATAGGGTTCGACCCTTGACTAGGTCACTGTACTAAATACATTGTAAAGAAACTCCTAACACGGTTAAGGATCTTCTAACAAGTATCATAAAACAATAGTACAAATTATTAGTGGGTGTCAATTCCCACTGGGGTTTTTACCAATTTGGGTTTCCCCATAACCACATTGGTGTTATGTGTTGAGTTCATGTTTCTTATTTATGTTGATGTTCATTTCAGTACTTAAGCATTCAAGTTAAGTTTAAGAAGTAAAGAAAAAAGATTAAATTAAGTGAACATTGATTCACCCCCCCCCTCTCAATGTTCCCATTCCTAACAATTGGTATCAGAGCTTTGGTCCTTAGTAAAGAAGTTGAACCACTTGAGGAGATCATGGAAAAAGTAGAAATGAAACATCTAAAAAGAAATCTTGAAGCTGCTCTTGAAGACTTGGACATATCTGAAAAAGAAATTGAAGAGCTAAAAGAAAAAGTTAGTGATGATCAAGCAGTCATCAAAAGGATAAGAAAAGATTTGAAAGAATGCTCTACTAGTGATTTAGGGATAATTATCAAGAAGCTGAATGAAGAAAATTCATCCCTGAAAGAAAAAATTGAAGAATTGGATGATAAGCTAACCAACAATCAAGAAGTCTACGATGAACAGATCAAAGAGAACCTTCAACTGAATGAAGAATTGAGGCAAGAAAACATGGAAATCTTGGAACTAAGAAACAACAAAGAAAGCTTGGAATCTGAATTGAAAGACGCTAAGAATCACATTGATAAATTACACACAAGCAAGGATCTGATTGAATCTTAACTGTAGGCTCCTAATCTTAAAGGAGATACTAGCGACATTGGATTCAATGAAGCACAAAATCAGATTGACAACATGCGAGAAAGAATGAAAGCACTAGAAGACACCATAGATGCTAAGGAGACTAGAAGTCAGAATAAATATCATGTTGAACCATCCAAGAATGAGCGCAAGATAGTAGATCAAATTCTTTATGCATGTAACAAGCATGGACATATAGCAAGGAACTGTACAGAGGTAAGACATTTCAATGGTTACTTTTATTCATGCAATAAATTTGGTCATAGATCTATGAATTGTAAGACAAGTCAGAAGAACAAGACTCAACATAATCAAAGAAATCAGAATCAGCCAAATGTAAGAAGTTCTCAAAATGTTACATGTCAGATATGTAACTATAATGGTCACTCAGCTAGACAATGTAAAAAGGTAACCCATGTCAATGCACTGAGGAATATATGGCCTCCAGTTATTTGTCACTCATGTAACAAGGTTGGACACATCTCAAAGTTCTATAGATCAAGGACACAAAGTTAGGAAAGCCCTAAAAAGCTAGAAGAATCAATATTGGATATCGAAGGTGAAGTTAAGTTTGTGAAAGCTTCAGAAGATGTGAGCTTGATTTGGTTAAAGGAAAAGAAGGATAAGGTTGATGAGAATGTATTGGATGCATCCATAGTGGACACACACTCTACATCTAGATAAATGGCTCTTGAGGTCATAGGGGGAGCTAATTTAGCTCTAAACCCCTACGTGGCCCGTATACTCACCCTCAAAGTATGCACCTTTGGACTTAACCTCTTGGAGACTAGTAGAACCTATGTGCAAGAGCACACTAGCTGATTGATTAGACAATGAAAGTTGGAAATTATCAGTGACAACCTGGTTTACGCGACAAGCATTAATGGTGGAATTCTTGCTTTAAAGTACATAGAAGCTTTTAGATCTCTCATTGCATTCAAATTCAAAGTGATTGGAGAGTAGAGGAGGCCTAAAATTTGATTGTGAAGGATTGTAGATTGATTCACTAGTGTTTAGAAAGTGCATTTGATCTGTTGCAGAAGCCCTAATCTATCGCACCGATTCAGAAGTCTTTGAGATCATTTGGAAATCAATATACAAGTAAGTAATGGCTACTCCCATTATATTTGATGTGGTGGAGAAGAAGAGATATGTGTTTAAAAGGAATCCATTCAAATCCACACTTATCGACCTAGAAGGTGCATTCTCCCACACTCCCATGGGTGTTATGCATGTGGAAGATATCAGGGCATACATATCTTGCAAGAAGGAACTAGTAGGTTTGGATAGAATAAGAGCACACATAGAAATAATGATGAAACCTAATAAAACCTTCATGGATGAGTATGCATAGCTGGAAAATCATCCTATAGTGGAATATGCTATGACATATGAGTTCTATGAGTCGGAATGGATCAAGATCCTACTCAACAGGATCCATGATGACCTATTTTACATAGGTGAAGTATTGGTTAGGATAACATGAGATGTAATTCATGAGATGACAAGACTCTCAAGGTTAGGCATCATTCTTCTAGCAGGCAAGGATGTCAGAAAAATTGTAGAACATGCTTGCAAATCAAGAAGTGATAGGTGTGGAATGACAATAGAGCCTATAGAGGAGAAAGACATCAAATTGATGTCCATGATACTGGGATACAGGTTCCAGCATAGTAGCAGAGTAAACAATGTGTCAGCGACCACCATTCTAGTAGCAATAAGATTGGTAAGAGAGAATGGAGAGTTTAATCAGTGTGATATCTTGTGTGCACAACTAATAGACAACATAAGAGCCATCAAGCATGACAAGACCAAGATATTCAGGTTTGGGTCTTTAATAATCTATATGTACTTCCATATTCTTGGAAAGGTGTTTGATTTGTACCTAGAAAAATCTATTCCCACTATGCCATAGATATCCTTTAAGGCATCTACAGAAAGAACCCTTAAGGTTTACATGGAATTGAAGTTGAAAAAATTCAGAGTGAGAATCCAAATGAGGTATAGGATACCTAAAAAGATAGTTAAAAAATACAAGGATAGTATTTGTTTCATGGTAGAGACTAATACAACATGCATGTAGGCTGTTGAACCAAGAACAAAGTGGATTCATCCACTAGGCTATGAAGTTGAAGAGCCTATTCTAGAGGCTTATGCTCAAGTTCTATTGTCAGCACCTAAAGACCTCAATGAACCTAGATGGGGGACTTATAAAGAGAAAACAAGAGAAGTAGATGCTGTATTGAACAACATAGCCACAAAAAGAGAAGTTGCCAAGGTTACTTCAGAGATTTGGAAAATTCATGGAGTATCTCAAGAAGACCTAGACAAAGAAAGGCAAGAGAAGATTTATTTGGAAATAGAGAGCGTAGCTATAGCAAAGATAGAGTCTGATGATCCAAAGATGAAGAAGGTGAAAATTTGAGAAATCATATGATCAGAAGGGTAAATCTGATGTTGCCCCTCCTACGCCCACAATAAAAATTGACCTTACTACTCCTCCAGAGTATAAGGTAATGCCTAAGAGAAAGAAAGTAATTATCATAAGCCATCCATGCTTGTGAGCAACAAGAAGCATGAAGAATACTCAAGCACCTCTAGAGGTAGGTTTCAAACCTAGTCTTCAAGTGTTGAGAAAAAAGATTGTTGATGAAGGAAGGATTGATCAAATAGGAAAATTTTATGATAAGTACACTAAAATAGATAAGTCAGAGATTCATGGCATGATTATCAAGAACATGCTTAATTTTAAGAAGATAGTGCTAGAATTGAAGACTATGATTCCAGACGGTGTTTGGAATATTTTAGACTTCTTGAAGAGACAAGCAATAGAAGAGGATTTGAGAATAAGGGAGAAGATAGTAGATGAGATCCTACTAGTATGTTTTCTAGAGGAGAAGAAATTATTGTTGGATCTAGTAAATCCACATCTTAGAACAAAATCAAGGACTTTTCACATTATGGACAAGAACTATGATCTTGTTGCAAAGGAAACTGAGAAAGCATTTGAGATAGTTTTCCTAAACATGCACATGTTCCCTCCTACTGTGCCCAAAAAAGTTCCCATAGAGGTTGAAAAAGAGTCAGAGACCATAAATGTACCATCTATAGGTCCACATGATTGAGCGCATACAGTTGATGCACCCACAAAGGTAGAGAAGCCTGTGCCTATAGTAGAAGTTCAAAAGAATGACACGATTTTTATTGAAAATGTAGAGATAGCTATGGCAGCCTCCGACATTGAGTTGGATAAGTTTGAAGAGGCATTTGTGAGTACTCAAGAGGCTGAGACTCTATGTGGTAACACCCCCCCCCAATCAACAAGAAGTTTGATTGAGGATATAACTGAGGAAGAAGAAGAAAAAGAGAAAGAAGAAGAAAAGAAAGAAGAAGAAAGTAAAGTAGAAAAAGAGAAAGGAGATGAGAGCATGCAAACATATGAGCCATTTGTTGAGATGTAGATCAATGTTAAGCATGAAGCACTGGATAGTACACCTATCACTCCACTACCCTCAACAACATTATTGTCAAGTTTGACACCTGACACAACTAGTTTGGATTCATGGGGAGAATAAGACCAGATCAAGATCGACGTCTTAGCTATGGAGAAGGCCAAGGAGAAATAGGTAATGAGGAATCCCCTCTTTGTAGAATCAGTAAATATCCTAAACAACTTGTTTCCAGTAGATAAGAAAGTGTCCAAGGTATACTTTGTTGATGATGTAAGTGCAATTCTTTCACAGTTCAAGAGTAATTTCTCCAACTTGGAAAATTCAGCATCATTAGTTGTAGGGGAGAAGTATATGAAGAAAAGAATAAATGAGTTGGTCAATAACTTCTCACTAGACCTTTGTTCACTCAAAATTGGACAAGCAACTTTGAAAGTGTTTGCAACAAAAGGAAGGAAAATTATTGCTGACTGCATGAATCAAGATAAGTTGACAATCGATCACTACAAGAAGATTCAAGAAGCAGAGGCCATGATTGAAAATGTGAGGAAGTCAGTAGAAGATCCCTCTACTGATGTAAACATGTGTAACAATGTATATCAGGGACAGATTGAGAAAATTGAGAAGGCAGAAAAGGAGATGTCAAAGATAAGGGTTAGGCAGATTCAACTTAGAAATGCTCTTGCGCCCTCCCTAGCTGTGTTGAATCATAATATTAAGGAGACCAATGCCACCATGGTGACATATGATCAATGTCCTAGTTTAGATTTGGAGAAGATGGAGAAACTACAATATGCCTTATGTGCCCATCTCCAAACAATCAATGCATTGATTGCATTTTGGAAGCAAGAGATCCAAAATTTATAGATTGCATACCTAGATGTACTTTCAGTGTAAGTACTTGTATAGATTCAGTTTGTAAAACCTTTGTCATTAATGTCAAAGGGGGAGTATGTATAGAATATGGAGCCATAGCTATTTAAAGAAAATATATAGTAAGAAGATATAAGGGAGATATAAGATAGAGTAAGATTAAGTGTTTTTTTAAGGGACTGTTAGTAACTTTTCCATATTCCTTTGTTGCCATCAATGACAAAGGGGGAGATTGTTGGAAAGTTGACTATACTAGTATATATGACTTAATATAGTGTTTTCATTATGGAAACAAAGTCATACTTCATTTTGGAGTCAGGGCACTTGATGAGAAGATAAAAAATTGGCTAAGTGTAGAAGACTAGATAGTTAGGAGAGCACCAGTAGTTCAAAGCATCAATGCACGTGCATATGACAAAGTTATGCTATGCACCCTAGAAGATAAGATGGTAAGAGTTTATTCATGCTTAGTCTATGAGTGCTTGATTAGATATGCAAGTATGATGAAGTTACAGACAGTTGAAGTTACATAGCTAGTGAATGCCAGAATAGAACAGTGTATGCAGTCGACTGATAGTAAGTTGATTAGAGACTATAATATTGTTGTGTAAAGGATATGTGCCTATTGTAATTAGGTTGTAGACATATAAGTATGTTTTTTTGTAAACACGCTTGAGCCAATTCAATTGGAAGTGTTGTATATAATCGGTTAAAGGGCTGACCTAGTTAATTGTTTTGTATGCACATATAAATATTAGATGCACCCTTGTAATTAGTCATGGAAGTTGATATATATTTGAAATAAGAAGAGAAGAAGTATGTGAAGAGTTTTAAAGATGTATTAGAGCTTTACACTAGGTCAAAGCATCAGAGTATCAAAGGAACTGATCAGACAAGAAGTGTCACAGTGCTAGTTCATCCATCAAATATAGTGTGTATCTGAGTTTAGAAGATTGTATCCTTCACCACTTGAGCAGTGAGCTCTAGGACAGTGTGTCTACACCCTTAATAGGGTTATTGTAAAAGACTCCTAATAGGGTCTGACCCTTGACCAGGTCACTCTACTAAATACATTGTAAAGCAACTCCTAACACAGTTTAAGGATCTTCTAACAAGGATCATAAAAAACTAGTACAGATTATTAGTGGGTGTCAATTCCCACCGGGGTTTTTACCTATTTGGGTTTCCCCGTAACCACATTGGTGGTATGTGTTGAGTCCATGTTTCTTATTTATGTTGATGTTCATTTTAGTACTTAAGCATTCAAGTTAAGTTTAAGAAGTAAAGAAAAGAGATTAAATTAAGTGAACACTGATTCACCCCCCTCTCAGTGTTCCCATTCCTAACACTTGATTTGTGCTATTTGGGGGATTCATTTTTGTTGATTTTTTTTTGGGGCGATAAGCATACTAGCGAGGGAGAAGTCATTAAAGTGAAGAGTGATGAATTTGTTTAGGGATTTTTCTCTAGGAAGAGATTTCATCAAATAAAAATTTGGAAATTTTTTGATTGAGGATTCGAATTGTGCAAAGTAAAAATTTGTCATGGAATAGGAAATTTTATCCATTGTCTTCTTGGATTCCTCTTGTGTACTTGAGGTATGAGATTTCATTTTCATTATTTTTTTGATTCAATGTTTAGTTAGAACATTATTCTCTTTATCCCTTGTCAAACGAAGTCTAGACTGTGTTTGTTTCCACAAATGTATCATATTGAAATCCTATAGGCTAATTCTTCTTTGCCAATTTATTGCATGTATTTAATCTCTAGTCTAACTTGGGTAATTATCTTAATCCCTATACATATTTTCAAAGTTTTACTATACCTTGGAGTCTTTGTCTCTTTTCCTTTTAACAACCTCATCTCTAGATGTTGACAATTATAACAGAAGCCTTTGTTGGTCTACAAACATGCTTCACCAATTTATCTTGTAAATTTATATAAAAAGTTTAATATGTAAATAAAATGTTAATGTCGATAGGGACTGCGTCTGTTATGTGCATATATGAAACGGTTTCTTTCTACCTTATACTTTAGAAATTAATATCTAATTTTATTTTATAACCACTTCATCAAAATTATGGTTGGTGGAATGCATTCGTATTTGTATGATCACTTTTCATTGCCTTGCACCCCTATTTTATTAAATTTTAATGTAGTTGTGTTATTTAGGGTGAGGTGTCAATGATACCATCTCTCTTCTGTCTAACCATTGCATCAATATTATAGTTTTGTAAAGATCTTTCTTATATCTGCATTATAATATTTCTCTCCATGACATTAATCCCATATGATTGGTCTTATAGAAATATCTTATGACTATAGGTAATTGTTGTTGTGGTGTTATTTATTTACCCCTTCACTTGGGACGTAAGTTTTCCCATCCATATTTAACAATTCTTCCTACCCTTGAATTTGCCTATTTTTATATGAGGCATCAACTCAGTTTGGGTGTAGCTATAATAGACCTCTGTCTAGGGAAGAAACAAAAACCCTTCTTGTATTTGTCTAGTACAACATGTGGTAGATATGGTCACGTTGTAGCAAATTGAATGAGAATGAACTGAAGAGGAAGATATTGACATTGGACAAATTATGGAATGGCATGTTTGCACTGTCATAAGGTTGGTCATTTAAGAAAAGACTGTAGAGACCGAGAACCAGAATAGAGTATTGATGCAAGTGAGAATACCGTTGAAGGAATCATGAGGATAAGGGAAAAAATGTGGAGAAGAGAAACAAATGACAATGCAAGAATAAGCACAACAGTCGGTGACACCTCATCCTTTTGATTAGGTGGTCTCACCACCTCGACCTAAGAAATTCAAGTATGGAACTAAATTTTAATCGGTTATATCTTACAACAGTTCCTTATATCTATTGAGTGAATATCAAATCAGCATGAATTAAGATGCACTAGGATATTATATGATATTAACTTGAATTGAGCATAGTCGGTTAAGCTGGATCAAGTATGAAATTTCCAATCGGTGAAATTGTTAGAGACAACCAAGTTGCACAATCAGATGAGCATTGATAGTGTTCACTGAGATGAGGTATCTATTGAGTTAACCAAGTGATTTTATTGTTGATTGAGTAGTATTTGACAAAGCATTTAATGTACCACACATAAGCTGAACAAGGTTTTGTGGTTATAAATACACAATAAATGAAATGATTTCATCACATTGCATTCAAGAGCGAACCAAAGTGAAATAGAGATAAGATTGAGAAAATTGTTTCCAAGATTTCAAGAAGGTTTGAGTGTCTCACAAAATATTTGGAAGCTTTTCAGGAAGTCTATAAAGTAATCGAGCAGCTAGGGCAAAGTTTTACAAAAGCCCTAAACTTACAATCATGTTATGGCATCATCTTCACGATCCATTCAATCTAAGGAAGATAAAGGAAATAAGGGAACATTAATCAAGACAATAATATACACTGAGCCTAACTACAAACTTCATCCAGAAGTTTCCGTACAACCCAATGAAAAAGGCACATTTTCTTTGATACCGCCTAGGATTCTACTGGTGAAAGACATTAGATCTTATATACAAGTTACAAAATCTTAAAGATTGACAACTTCGAGCTCCATACCACTTATCAAGAAATTTTCACTGATGGAAACCTCTACCAAATTCACAAACAAGTACATACCAATAGATATTGTGGATGAACTAATTCACATCTTTGATACTGAGCATCCCAAGGAGGAAACATATGCATAAGACTTCATCACTTCTACTGAGAATTCCACGTAAGGTATTCCAGAGATGCTGACAACATTAGGGGATGAAGAAATTTTGATTGAAGATATAACAGGAGGAGACCCCAACAAAGAATCAAAGGAAGATGAAGTAATGACTACTAAGCTATCGACAACCTTGGAGAGGAATAAGCAATTGAGGTAGCAAGAGAAATGGTACCAGGTAATATGCCTATACTGGTACAAGCTATAGATATAGCAAGAAAAAGATACAACTAAAGACAAGGGTAAGGATACAGGTAAAGAGACTGAGCATAGCAGTGAAGCTACACAAGATGAAGAACACACCGAAACCACTAATGCAGAAGAAATTGGCCATGACACACAAGCCAAAAACATGGTAGAAAATTCTACCATAGGCACAAGGCCACAAGCCCCCACACTTCAAATTTTTGAATCTACAAAAGGGAAGAATAAGGAAGAATATAAGTCTACTGAGCAACCCAACCCAAATCTAGAGCATAAGGCTCAAGTTTGAATTGTACAATCTCCTACATCCAATGTGTAAGACAAAAAGAAGAGGAAATGTCGAAGTAAGGGTTTGGTCACCCTTGATGAGATAATTGAAATTATAGAATGTGACCTGAGCACACTTGACCCTGAAGCTCTAAAGAAATAAGGAGAACTATGCACCCAAAAATTAGTTCAAGAGAAGTTGAGGCAAGAACAAAATAATACCAAGGTGTTAGAGGATGTTAAGGAGATCTTAATGCAAGTTACATACAACATAAATGTAGATGGGACATTACCCATCATTGACTATCTTTCACTGCTCACCAAAACAATCAATGGACCAACTACTGATGCTGAACATATGATAGAAGAAAGAGTAGAAAAGAAGATTTGGTTTAAAATGACCAAAAAAATCAGCCAAGTAGTAGTAGTTAATAAGGTAAAAAAATTTGAAGTAGTAACCAAATTATAAAGTATTATACAAAAAGTTATTACAATTTTGAAAAATTTATGAACTATAGACTCTTTCACTATAGAGATTAGTGAAAAGATAAAGAAACTAGATGAATATCTAATGAATAGTAGAAATAGTCTAACAACCAAGCCAAATGCATTTCATGTGCATTATGAAAAATATACAAATATTTAGTGGTTGAGACTAGAGTTGAGGAAGGAAGAGGAAAAAATAAGAGAATAGGTAACCAAGCTACAAGCTGAGTTACTACCCCACTTAAAGGTGATGCAAAAATACATGAATGAGGAAAAGGAATCAGTTTCCACCCTCGAGACATCAATAATTAAAAACATTTTTGACATGCATGCACAAGTAGGCTTAGAGAAGATTGCTCTAGAAAATATCAAAGAGGAATGGGATAACCTCTTCACCACACGCAAGAAAACCCATCAGAATATATTTGACAAGTTGTAAGTACATTTTTGGCATTACTTTCAAAAAAGGAGGAAATATATGTATAGATATTTTGTATGTACTTTACACCGAGAGCATGTTCAAATGAGGAGTTCATACATTTTTTATTTACAAATTTTCAAGTCCAAAATTTTCTAGTTGTCATACACATATATGCTTTTGATACTAATGCAAAAGGGGGTGAATGTTTCTCCTAAGTGCATTAAGAGTTATCATTAGTATTATTCATTCATATAGTCGGTAAATAGAGAAAGATAATTCAGTTGGTCATAACTACAACATAGCCACTAAGAAAAGAGATTATCGAGTACAATAGTCACTGAGCGCATAGGATTATCGAGTATCAGTATAATACCGAGGCCGAAACACAACATTTACCGAGTAATCCAGAGTTGGCATAAAAGTTTGGAATGACACATAATTCAAGGTGAACAAGTTTTTATCGAGCTAGAAAATGGTTTACCAAGATCGAGGTGAATATTAAATACAGATGTAATCATTTAATGATAAATGATTCCTATGTAGAGATGATCTAGTTTATTCATTTTTTACTGTTGATCTTAGGTTTTCTAGATAGTGTCACAACCCTAATTAGGTCAAATAATTTTGATATAAGAATTGTAAAGATGTCATTTTGACTTGTATCACATATGAAGTAGCCGCCATTGGGAGATATCTAAAGATATGACAGGGTTATGTTTCAAAGCATTCACACAGTATTCAGTTTATGAGAAATAGTTCAAAGAATACAAAACACTACAAAAGGACACATTCATCACAACAAGGTGATTTTATTATTGTACTTAATGGATTTGATATTAGCAAAGTAAGTTTCCTTTAACCAAATCAAACTTCACTGCTATTCTCTAGCAATTGTGATAGATAAAATCTCCTAACAAAGTAGACTTAACTGTCTTATGTAAAATCTCTTAGCTGAGCGCACATTTGAAGAGAGTTCCTAAAATCCTCTAACCAGGTAGATCTAGCTGATCTTTTTGCTACTCCTAATAGGGTAAGATCACCAGAAGTGATCAATATTTGTAGCCTTAACCAACAACTTTATTTACTGCAATAGTGAAGTTTTGTGGGTTCCATCTCCACTGCAATTTTTACCTTGTAACAAGGGTTTCTGCGATACCAAAATAAAAGTATTATGTGTATTAAGTTTCATGTATGCATATTTGATTAATTTACAAGTATTTACATTTCAATTATGTTATTGAATGAATGATGAATGTAAATACTACAGTAGGTTAATGAATTACATTTCTACAAGTATTCATTTGAAAAGTTTTTAGGGTTACTAATTCACCCCTTCCCTCTTAGTAACTCTCCTTTCTATAATTCCAATAGTTCCTCTTTACTCTTTCTTTAATTCTTTCTTGATTAACATCTTTCATTATTTCTTCCATCCTCCATATCTCCCTTTAAATTGAACTCTTCTCCCTTTTATATCTCATGTTTGAGGGATTTACAACTCTTCATTGATTATCTCTTCACCTTTCATTAAACTTAATTAACTTCTAATTATGTTATATTTTATTATTTAAAATCCTATTTAAAAAGGAAGATATTACATAAAATATAATGCTTTCTTCTTTTAATCTAAATTGAACTTTGTATTTTTCTTTGTAGGGATCTAGAAGCCTATATTAAATTTATTTTATTCTCTTTTATCAAATATTTGTGTTTTAGACAGTAGACTTGTTCAGCCTCTCATCCTCATTTTACTAGTATAAAACCTAGTTGTCTTATTTTTTTTATTAGAATAGACGTGCTGATATTTACATCACTTAGATTTAGAAGGTTGAATGGGTTACATTGTATCAAGTATGGTTTCTATTTTTTTAATTTATCAATTTTTGTGTTAGAATAGAGTAAACAACTAGAATTACTAAGTTGATTCCAAAATATGGGAACTGAGCAACAATGTGTTTCTTCTAGGAAGTTTTAATAGCTATTGAATTTTTTTTAGAAATGTTGATGCTACCAATAGATAATATGTTCTATGGTGATGTAAAACTTCATAATTGGATGAAAAAGGTATTTCCAGATAGGGTATTTGAGGTAGTTGATACAGGATCGATAATGGGGATTTGTAAATTAAAAAAAACATGTCTCATTTTATTGATGGATCTTAGATTTTTTTTTAAAGCGATGTATCCAAATCTCAAAGATGAGCCCACTATGAGAGATGTTTCCAATTTATTAAAGAAAATTTGAAAGAACTCCATCCCCCAGGGAAGGGGGGAGTGTTGGCATAATTACATTGATGTAGTTAGAGTGTAACTATTATTTAGTTACGTTCAAATATTTTCTCAAAATGTACAAAATTGTATCCTTGCCACCTTATAATGCTATAATCAAATACTCAAGCATTCTAGTCCTTAATTATCATATTATTATTTGAATGAAATGAGTAAGGCTAGGATTTTCTTTACTTCTTTTAATGGGATAATATATAATTTTGTACAGTGTAACTTAATTCCTATGTATTTGAAATATTTGAAACCAAATTTTACCATAAAATTTATAAGGTTAATAATTAAAATTAAATAGATATCTTGATGTAATTCACATCTATTTCTCTAAAGATAGATATGCTAGTATACAAAACATGCACAAGATTATATTGATTAAAATAGGAAAAATTAGAATGCCTATTTGGCATATAAATGAAAGCTATAGAAAACAACATAAGGATTTTTCATAGCTATCTTTGAAAATATAGCTATATTAAGAGAATAATCTTCGTTATTTATTCTAGTGCACAAGATAAGTGAACCCCATGTAAGCTCTTCGACACCTATAAAATATGTTAGTAGTGTTTCCTTAAGCTTTTTATCTAGATAGCTATGATTGTTGGCCAATATATATGTTTAATATCATGATCATGGTGATTAATAAATACATTGTAGTATAGCTTCAAAAGCATTAGTGGATCCACCAAACGTAGATATATATAATAAAAATTCTTCTACCTATGGTTGGGTGCTTGAATTTGGATTAACTTGAATATAAATTATTCACCCACTTTTTCTACATGATCAATAATATTCTTCATCACTTTGTGCTCATCTCTAGACATATTCAATAACAAATGGAATGGAATATACAACACACTTGAAATATATTGATAAAAAGAAGTCTATGAAAATCACAATTAAGAGAGAAAAATACAATAATGCATAAATAAGAAAAGATATGTTCTTGAGGTGGAGTGATTGGCACTACACACTATATGTGAATCACAACTTTGAGGAGAAAAATGGTGATTTTATCAACATCTAAGATATTGTTAGTAGAAGAACACCAAGTTACAATTTTGATAACTAGTCATCAACAACATCTACATCAATTTTCCTTCAAAAGTTGGGATGTCAAAACTCACTAGCACCTTGAATGGAGTATGTCACCAAATGGTGAATTTGTTGAATTCATTCATGAACCTAAATTTTCTAACATCTAATAAAATTGTTCTATCATTTCTTCATGCTATTTATTGAATGCCTTTTCAACTAACATTTTGAATGGATCATCTGATCCATCATGTTTTTGTTTATGCATATGTGATTGTGTGCATCTCAAAGGAAGTTAATCTAATGATTCTCTTGTTTACAACCTAAGTCTTTCGTATGTTGATCATCTGTGATGGAAAATATAGGAGCAAGCCAGCTCTGACATTACTTATGTTGATTATGGATTTGGATTACAATAGATGGGATACATCATGTAGTATAATTGTAGACTGTAGATAATACAATTGATAATAATTTACTTGTAAAAGAGATGCATGCAACTCAAAAAGGTTTTTTATTAGCTTTCAAAGCTCAACTTATAGAATTTGCAAAGAACTCCAAGAGACATCACATCTCTTTGTAATTTGAAATGTATAGTTTACATGTGGATAATTATAAAAATCTTAAATTACAATACAATACTATATATTTTAGTAGCTTAACTTTGTAGGGTCATAAAATTATGCTTGCAGGTGTTTGAAATCTGAAACAACATACATCATTGGGAGGATCTCTAAGATATCTAATTTCAATACCTTTAAAGTAATGAATAAACAATGATTTTTCCTATTCAATTTAAGGGGCCAACAATGTTTTCAACCCCAAATCTTAATTTGGAGGACACTAATGTGATGCAAAGTCACACATCTTCATCATGTTTTCCTTTGCAATGGTCACAACCTTTCACAATTACCATTCTCTAAAAGAGTCACTATCCTTTATTATTGTTGGTCTTTGAGAGAGTCACAACCTTTCATAATTACCACTCTTTGTAAGAGTCATAATTCTTGATCATTTATGCCATTTGAAAGAGTTGAATTCTTATTTTCTTCTCTTTCTTCTTTTCTCTTTCTTTAATTCTTTCTCGATTGACATCTTTCATTCTTTCTTCCGTCCTCCATATCTCAATTTAAATTGAACTCTTATACCTTTTATATTTCACTTTTAAGGGATTTACAACTCTTTATTGCTTATCTCTTTTAACCTTTCATTAAACTTAATTAACTTCTAATTCTGTTATTATATTTTATTATTTAAAATCCTATTTCAAAAAGAAGATATTACATAAAACCTTATGCTTTCTTCTTTTAATCTGAACTCAACTTTGTATTTTTCTTTGTGGGGATCTACAAGCCTATATTAAATTTATTTTATTCTATTTAATCAAATATTTGTGTTTTAGATTGTAGAGTTGTTCAGCCTCTCATCCTCATTTTACTAGTATAAACCCTAGCTGACTTATTCTTTTTTTTTCTAAGAATAGACGTGCTGATGTTTACATCACTGAGATTTAGAAGGGTCAATGGGTTACATTGTATCAAGTATGGTTTCTAATTTTTTATTTATTTATAATTTATCAATTTTTGTGTTAGAATGGAGTAAACAACTAGAATCATTGAGTTGATTACAGAATATGGGAACTCAGCAGCAATGTGTTTCCTCTAGGAAGTTTTAATAGCTATTGTATTTTTTTTTAAGAAATGTCGAGGCTACCAATGGATAATATGTTCATTTTGGATTTTTTTGTCCTTGATGCAAATCATAAGATTGACATCTGAAACTATGTGGTATCTGAAAATAGGTTTTGACTAAGTTTGCAAATTATTAAACATGTTTGGGTACACGCCTATAGTTGTCGTTTACAATATTATTTTTTCTCAACTTTGGTGCTAAGTTACCTAACCCTGTGGTTACATAACTTGGCTATTAGAAAGCCACTTGGAAAATTAGTATGGCGGACTCCAAAACTTTGGTTAATGATTGCTAATTTTTCTTAACTCATACGTTGAGTTTATTTTGTAAAAGAAAGTATTTTAAAAAACCCTACAACAGAGCCGCCACCATGACTAGTCTTATGCAACCTCATAGATGCTTGTATGATCCATGGTTATGATGGGTTTTTAGTATGATGACTAGTATGCAAATCTGGTTCTAAAAATATGTTTTTTCAGAATGATTGTTAAAGGTATCACTTAGTTCTTCTTGTATGTATGTGTTTGAGCACAAGAATGTCAAAGTTCACAGATTATTTTTTGAGAATTTTTCTTCTCTATGTTCTGAGCATGAAACAACTGATGAAGTACAACATTTGGGTTTACCAAGAAGTCACTATGAGCAACCTATGCCAAATAGAGAATGAGGTATTTGATTTAGTTTTTGATAGGGATGTCAGGTATATTTTTTCTCTCTTCTAGTTTTGAAATAATGGTATACGAAAGCTGGATATTCTTACATCTCTTAAGATTAAAAGTTTTCTTATTTTACCCAAATAGATTTGGGGTTTTCACTTTTTCTTCAAACATCTAAAAGAAATGTGTCTTTTGGTAACCATCATGGTTTTTTCTAAGCAATAAGATATACTATTGTTTTTCAGTACAAAAATTTCAGTTGAATAACTAAATGAAAAAAGTTTCTATTTTCTTTTTTCAAGAGAAGTTTAAACAATTTTAACTGCACGCGAAGATGACAATTTTTCATCATGGTTTGTTATCTCAAAATGGGTATCAACGAAATGGTTCAATTTTTTTGGGTTATTAAAAGTGATTTAATTTTTACAAAAGAACCCTCACATAGGGTATGGATACTATTGGTGGTTGATTAGTTGTTAAACTAATTTTAATACATAACTAATATTACTATTGTTCATATAAATATTCCTATATAAGGGAATATGCATGTGTATACAATAGAAAAAATGGAAAAAGATACAAACTCATATTTTTCTTATGTATGAAGCATTGAGTGATAGTGAAAGTAAAATACATAAGTTTATCTGTGTACATGAATGTAAGAAATCTGAAACATACTTTTATGTACATTTGTAATCTTAAAAAACATTGTGAAAGAAAGAGGAGTAAAAGCTCTTAAATAGTGTAAAGAAGGGTTGTTGCTCAATAAAGTGAAAGGTTTTAATGGAGTGATTTTTTCCCTATGAAAAAACCGAAAGGTTTTGAGGGTTTCCCACTTAGCACAAATTGTGTGTCTCTTTTGTGAGTTGTATTCACTTGCTCTGATAGCTTGCATTTTAAATTTCATGATCATAGCATTTTTGGATAAAATGTTGTTTATACATGTTAATTCATTTTAAAAGTCTCAAAGTTTTATAAATTACTCTATTCTGATTCACCCGCTCCCCCTCTCAGAACAACACCCACTTCCAACAAGTGGTATCAGAGCCTAGGGTCCCCTATATGGATTACCCAGGGATAGTTTGGAAGTAAATGGCATAGGCTGAGGGAGCTTCTCTTAGTAGAGCCCCATTATTTGATGCCAGTGACTATGTTTTCTGGAAGGTAATGATGGAAGCCTTCATAAACTCTTTAGATATTAATATGTGGGACGTTGTAGTTACAAAATATACTATTCAACAACTATACGCACATATCGTAATGATAAGAATAAGTATGAGCTTGATAAAAGAGGAAAATTTTCTATCATATGTGGTCTTACTAAAGATGTGTTTGTAAAAGTCATGTACCGTTAGTCTACTAATGATATCTAGGCTAAACTAGAAACCATATACCAAGGTGATGAAAAAGTTAAGGAATCAAAATTGATAACTTTCAAAACTCAGTTTGATAATTTGAAGATGAATGAGGATGAAAGCATAGTTGCTTACTTGTTAAGAATTGATGAAGTAGTAAATTCAAGAAGGGGATTAGGAGAGATAATTGAAGAACATGAAATTTTCTCAAAGGTAGTTAGAACTATTCTACCTAAATTTGAAACAAAGATCTCTACCTTAGAAGAAAAGAAACAGTTGGCTAAAATGACTTTACATTAGTTATAAGGAACCTTGACTGCATATGAGATGAGAATCAACAATCAAGTTGGTTCCACATCAAAAGAGATAGCCATTACGGCTGAGAAACAAGATGAGAGTGATTCATATTTAACAGATGCTCTAGAAGCATTATTTGTTAGAAAAATGACAAAGAAATATGAAGGAAAACCTAAGTGTTTTAGTTGTGGTCAATTAGGATACTTTGCTACAAAATGTCCCTATGCTAATCAAGATGATAGTGATGAGAAATCTAAATTTTTTTCAAAAAGGAAACCCTAGAATCAAAATAAAAGGTTCAAGAACTTTAAAAAGAAAAGTCTCTTGTCAAAAGAGAACTCAAATGAAGAATCAAATGATTCAGGAGAAGAAAGAGAAACATTATTCATGGCTGAAATAATAAATGTTCCTAAATCAGAATCTAGTAAATTAGAATCTTCATCTGATACAAATGAATATGTTTATCTTGAGGAAGAACTTCTTTGTTCTTTACAAGAACTAAAGAGACTAAAGAAATTAATCTCAAATCATGGAAAGGAAAATAAAATGTTGCAAGCTGATTTAGAAAATGCAAATCAGCCTATTGAGAATCAAAAGTTATCACTTGATTAAAAAGAAAAGAAACTAATTTTATTACAAAAATAGATTGACCAATCTGACTTAAATGTTAAAATAGTTGAAAAAGAAAAGTCTTCAAAACACGGCTGAAACTACTTCTTTTAAGGTTATTGTTCCAATTGTAATCTTTTTGGTCATAAGGCATATAAATGTAAGATGAACATAAATGAGTATGGTTTCAAGAAAATAATCAGACGTTTCAACTGTTTTCATTATGGGCACTTTTCTAATCATTGTAAACTGCATTTAAAGCCCAATTAAGTATGGAAACCTATTTCTGATAGCATATATTCCATTTCTGATAAGTTGTTTAAAGTAGATGACTCAGCTTCAGTTGATCAAACTTTATAGAGATCCATGATTGGTAGGTTGTTGTACCTTAGAATATCTAGACCTTATATAATGCAATAAGTCTACATGGTTTCTCGATGTCAATTTGCTCCAAAATAATCTCATCTCAATGCAGTTAATCAAATATTTAAGTACATTCAAGGAACTCTTGATTTTGGTTTATGGTATCCACATACTGATGATTTAACTCTGTTTGGTTATACAGATGCAAATTGGGGTGGCTCTAAGGATAAAAAGAACCCTAGTGGTGTTGCATTCATTCTTGGTGACCGGTTGGTTGCTTGACATAGTAAAAAGAAAGCATGTGTCACTATGTCCACATGTGAATGTGAATTTGTTGCAGCTACAACATTTTGTATGCAGCTAATCTAGATGGATTATCAATTGTCTAATATAGGCATTCAACTTTCAAAACCTATCCAAATTCTTTGTGATAATATGAGTGCTATAGAGTTGAGTGAGAATCCTGTTTTACATTCTAGAACTAAATATGTTGTTGTGAAACTTCACTTTCTTCATGATAAAGTTATTGATAATGAATTTCAGTTGATCTATGTCCCTACTCAATGACAAGTTGCTGATATTTTTACTAAACCTTTGGCTCATGATCATTTTGAATATTTCTAGACAAGGTGGGGAGTTGTCTCTCAATCTCTTTTACCCTAATTACTCCTAAATGGGGGACTCTGTTTGTAGGTTTCTGCTCCTATTCACAGACATATTTTTGTTTCCCAAAAGTAGTACTTTTATTTTTATCCTTAAATCAAAATGGGTGAGACATTGCTTTCACCATATGACAGAGATGGTTTCAAAGATGGTTCTAGTTTAGATGGTTTTATAGAGAGTTTCAGTCTGGCCGAGATGGTTTATGATTCATTGTTTAAGATGGATCCACTTTAGACCATTTTAGAGAGAGTTTCTGTCTGATAGAGATGGTTTGTGATTCATTGTTTATCATATTGGTTATGTTATTCATTATCTCAGGTATATTTAGGTATTTTTATCAGTATTGGCACTTTCATTTGGTTTTTCTATATGTCATGTTAGATATAAGTGTATGTTTGTGATGGTCATATCTTTAAGTAACTATAAAGTTCTATACTGTGCTTATTTTTTTATGTGCTCATCTTGATCATCCATTTACATTTGTTCATATGATGTATAAGGGAAATAAAATTGTTTTTCCTCAAGGAGAATGAGGGAATTTGTTGGATTTTTTGTCCTTGACGAAAATCGTAAGATTGACATCTGAACCTATGTGGTCTCTGACAACAGGTGTTGACTAAGTTTTTAAATTATTAAACATGTTTGGGTACACGCCTATACTTGTCATTTACAATATTATTTTTCTCAAATTTGGTGCTAAGTTACTAAACCCTTTTGTTACTTAACTTGGTTGTTAGAGAGCCACTTGGAAAATTAGTATGGCGAACTCCAAAAATTTGGTTAATGATTAATTATTTTTCATAACTCATATGTTGAGTTTATTTTGTAAAAGAAAGTATTTTAAAAAACCCTACATTAGAGCTGCCGCCATGATTGGTCTTATGTAGCCTCATAGATGTTTGTATGATCCATATTTTTATGGTTTTTTAGTATAATGAGCAGTATGCAAATTTGGTTCTAATAATATATTTTTTAGAACAATTGGTTAAGGTATCCCTCAGTTCTGCTTGTATGCATGTGTTTGAGCATAAGAATGTCAAAGTTCAGAGATTATTTTTAGACAAACTTTTTGGTATGTGCAAGATCATAGTATGCCAAACTAGGCCCTTAGCTGGCAATGAAAATTTAGAAAATCAGGTTAAGAAAATTGACATAAAAATATGAACAAGCTATAAATATTGTATCAAAAATATGTAAGAAGACAATCTCTAGAAAGTTGAATTTAATTTCTAAGATACTAGGCCTTTTCTGAAAAAAAAATTATTCTATATGTTGAAAACTTCAAATTTCATTGTAGTAGTACAAAAATTTAAGGAAAAAATAAGAAGTAGGTGTATCTTTGAACACCTTAAATACAATCCAATGATACTTTTTTTTACAAGATTCAAGATATAAGCAGTAGACTCATGTTCGCATGTGACACAGTTTTTTGTAATTTTTTTCCAAGTAAATAATTAATTATGATTTTTGTTCTACAACTTTTGCAGAATACAAAAACTCTCGTGTCTAACCATGTTAACTTAGTCTAAACTTTATCAAAGTAATTTTTTATTTTATTTTTCTTATAGTAGGAAAGTCATAAAATGTGACACATGTTTTGGATTTCAAAAATGTTATACAGTTTAAAATTTATAGCTTTTTTTCAATAAGTCTATCAATCAGGACTAGAAAGATAACAAGTAGGTGTATGTCTGACCACATTAAAAAAAAATAAATGATAATATTTGTTTGTAAGATTCTAGATAAAAGTAGTAGACTCATGTCTGGATGTGATGCATATTTTTTTATATTTTTTTTCTAACTAAATAATTAATTATGATTTTTCTGCTACACATTTTCCAAAATATAAAAACTCTCATGTCTGACCACCTTAACTTAGTCTAAACTTCATCAAATTAAAAGAATTTATTATTATTATTGTATTAGGTGAAGCATAGAATGTGAAGTATATTTCAAATTTCAAAAATGTTATATTGTTTGAAAGTTATAGTTTTTTTTCAAAGAATCTATCAATCAAGACTTCTTTTTCTCATTGTCACTTTTTGGCATACCATGATCATGCACTTACCCTTTTCTTCTCTGTGTTGTCAGCATGAAACAACTGATGAAGTATAACATTTGGGTTTAGCAATAAGTCACTATGAGTAGCCTATGAAAAATAGAGAATGAGGTATTTGATTTGGTTTTTGACAGGAATGTTAGGTATGTTTTTTATCTCTTCTAGTTTTGAAATAATGGTACACGAAAGCTGGATATTCTTACATCTCTCAAGATTACAAGTTTCCTTCTTTTACCCAAATATATTTGGGGTTTTCACATTTGCTTCAAACATCTAGAAGAAATGTGCCTTTTAGTAACCATCATGGTTTTTTCTGAACAGTAAGATATGCTATTGTTTTTCAGTTCAAAAATTTCAGTTGAATTACTAAATGATAGAAGTTGCGATTTTATTTTGTTAAGGGAAGTTTAAATGGTTTTAGCTGCACTGGAAGATGAAAAATTTTCATCATGGTTTGTTATCTCAAAATGGGTATAAACGAAATGGTTCAGTATTTTTGGGTTATTAAAAGTGATTCGGTTTGTATGAAAGAACCCTAACAGAGGGTATGGATACCATTGGTGGTTGATTAGTTGTCAAACTGATTTTGTTTCAGTTATGTATCTGTAACTGATATTATTGCAGTTCATGTAAATATTTGTAAATACATTACTATATAAGGGAATATGCGTGTGTATTCAATAGAAAAAAAAGGGAAAAATATACACTCATATTTTTCTTATGTATGTAGCGTTGAGTGATTTTGAAAGAAAAATACATAAGGTTATTTGTGTACATGAATGTAAGAAATTTGAAACATACTTTTATGTACATTTGTAATCTGAAAAAAACATTGTGAAAGAAAGAGGAGTCGAAGCTCTAAGTAGTTGAAGCTACTAAACAATGTAAAGAAGGGTTGTTGCTCAATAAAATGACGGGTTTTAATGGAGTGGTTTTTTCCCTATGATAAAACCAAAAGGTTTTGAGGGTTTCCCAGTTAGCACAAATCGTGTGTCTCTTTTGTGAGTTGTATTCACTTGCTCTAATATATTGCATTTTAAATTTCATGATCATAGCATTTTTGGATAAATGTTGTTTATACATGTCAATTCAGTTTAAAAGTCTCAAAGTTTTATAAATCACTCTATTCTGATTCATCCGCTCCCCCTCTCAGAACAACACCCACTTCCAACAAGTGGTATCAGAGCCTAGGGTCCCCTATACAGATTACCCAGGGATAGTTTGGAAGTAAATAGCACAGGCTGAGGGAGCTTTTCTTAGTAGAGCCCCATTATTTGATGCCAGTGACTATGTTTTCTGGAAGGTAATGATGGAAGCCTTCATAAACTCTTTAGATATTAATATGTGGGAAGTTCTAGTTAAAAAATCTACTGTTCCAAAAACTATACCCATAGATCATAATGATAAGACTAAGTATGAGCTTGATAAAGAGGAAAATTTTCTATCATATGTGGTCTTACTAAAGATGTGTTTCTAAAAGTCATGTACCATCAGTCTACTATTGATATCTAGCCTAAACTGGAAATGATTTACTTAGGTGATGAAAAAGTTAAGGAATCAAAATTGATAACTTTCAAAAGTCAATTTTCTAATTTTAAGATGAATGAGGATGAAAGCATAGCTTCTTACTTGTTAAGAATTGATGAAGTAGTAAATTCAAGAAGGGGATTAGGAGAGATAATTGAAGAACATGAAATTGTCTCAAAAATAGTTAGAACTGTTCTAGCTAAATTTGAAACAAAGATCTCTACCTTAGAAGAAAATAAACACTTGGCTAGAATGACTTTACATCAGCTACAAGAAACCTAGACTGCGTATGAGATGAGAATCAGCAATCAAGCTGGTTCCACATCAAAAGAGATAGGCTTTACGGCTAAGAAACAAGATGAGAGTGATTCATATTCAACAAATACTCTAGAAGCATTATTTGTTAGAAAAATGAGAAAGAAATATGAAAGAAAACCTAAGTGTTTTAGTTGTGGTCAATTAGGACACTTTGTTGCAAAATGTCCCTATGCTGATCAAGATGATAATGATGAGAAAACTATTTTTTTTTTCAAAAAGGAAACCCTAGAATTAGAATAAAAGGTTCAAGAAGTTTAATAAGAAAAGTCTCATGTCAAAAGAGAAGTCAAACGAAGAATCAAATGATTCAGGAGAAGAAGGAGAAACATTATTCATGGCTACAATAATAAATGTTCCTAAATTAGAATCTATTAAATTAGAATCTTCATCCGATACAGATGAATATGTTTATCTTGAGGAAGAACTTATTTGTTCTTTACAAGAACTAAAGAGACTAAAGAAATTAATCTGAAATCATGAAAAGGAAAATAAAATGTTGCAAGCTGATTTAGAAAATGCAAATCAGCTTATTGAGAATCAAAAGTTATCACTTGATGAAAAAGAAAAGAAACTGATTTTATTACAAAAATAGATTGACCAATCTGACTTAAATGTTAAAATAGTTGAAAAAGAAAAGTCTTCAAAACACGGCTGAAACTACTTCTTTAAAGGTTATTTTTCCAATTGTAATCTTTTTGGTCATAAGGCATATAAATGTAAGATGAGCATAAATGAGTATGGTTTCAAGAAAATAATCAGATGTTTCAAGTGTTTTCATTATGGGCACTTTGCTAATAAGTGTAAACTGCATTTAAAGCCCAAACAAGTATGGAAACCTATTGTCTTGAATATTGAAAAGTCTTTGATTATTGGAACAACCTATTTTCCCATAAACCTGCAACTTGGGTTTTGGACAATGGTTTTTCACATCATATGACTGGCTATAAGAGAAATTTTAAAACCCTAGAAGATTTTGATGGAGGGTTTGTTCGGTTTGGAGATAATTCAGGTGCCTATATCACAAGTCATGGTTTAATAATTCTCAATAAAGATACACCCATTCATGATGCATATTATGTAGAAGGTCTATAACATAACCTTCTAAGTATAAGTCATATTTGTGATAGCAGATATTCCATTTCTTTTAATGCTAAAGGATGTTCAAACAAGAATGAAAAGAACAAAGTTATTTCTTGTGGTTTAAGAACAGGAGGACATGTCTATAATCTAATTGTTTTTACAGTTGAAGATTCATCATTGATTAATACTTGTCTTGTGAGTCAAGTTGAAGAAAATTGATTATGGTATAAAGGATTGGGACACCTAAATTTTGATAATCTTGCTAGAATCAACAAGAACAAAAATGTTAGAGGCTTACCTCTTATCAAAAAACCAACTAATAGTTGTGAAGAGTGTGTAAAAGTTAAACAAACAAGAATGTCTTTCAAAACCAAAGAATAATTTTCTAATAGACCACTAGAGCTTGTGCATACTGATCTATGTGGTCGAACTAAAACTTCATCCCTAAATGGTGAAAAAGATTTCATGCTATTCGTAGAAGATTACTCAAGAATGGTTTGGGTAACTTTTTTGAAACATAAATCCAAAGCCTTTGAATGCTTCAAAATATTCAGAACAATGGTTGAAAGGGAAATTGATCTAAAGTTGAAATGTTTAAGGTCAGATAGAGGTGGAGAATTCAGCTCCCAGAAATTCATTGAGTATTGTGGAAAACATGGCATCAAGAGACAACATTCAATTGCCCGTACACCACAACAAAATGGTGTTGTGGAAAGGAAAAATAGAACTGTTAGAGAAATGGATAAAACAATGTTAAATGAAGCTAAACTACTTGATAAATTCTTGAAAGCAGTTGTTCATACAACTGCATATATTCTAAACAAGGCTCAAATCAGAGTAAGAACTGCTTATACTCCTTATGAACTATGGCATGGAAAAACTGATAATGTCAAGAACATCAAAATTTTTGGCTATAAATATTTTATTAAAAAGAAAAATGATTTGTTAGAAAGCTTTAGTTCAAGATCTGATGAAGGTATCTTTTTAGGATACTCTATAGATAGTAAAGCTTTCAAATTCGATAATAAAAGGCCAAATAAAGTCATAGAAGATATAAATGTGATATTTGATGAAAGTTCTTTGTTGAACAATAAAAATGAAAAATGTGTTGAAGAAGATTCTTATAAAATAATAAAACATATTTCATGTGATCATGTATCAAATGATGGTGATCAGGAAATTCTTGATCAAAATAAACAAGAAAATTGCTCAATTCCTCAAGAAGCCAAAACTACTCTAAAAACTCCTTGTAGCATTATAGAAAAAAGTCATCCTAAGTCTCAAGTCATTGGAGATATAGACGAAGGAATTCTAACTAGAAGAAAAGCCAAAATTGATGAGCATTCTCATATTGTAGAACATTTCTATCTGATATCATATTTTGAGCCAAAAACTATAACTGAAGCACTTACAGATGCTTGTTGGTTTGAATGCTATGCAAGATGGAATTAATCGGATTGAGAAAAATAAAACATGGGAACTTATTCCCATACCTATTGACAAGAATGTCATAGGTGGAAAATGGGTGTTTCAAAATAAATTGAATGAAGATGGCAAGGTGGTAAGTAACACAACCAAATTTGTATGTAAGCATTATGCTCTATAGGAAGGTATTGATTTTGGTGAAATTTTTACATCAATTGCAAGAATGGAATCTATTAGAATCTTTCTTGCATATGCTAGTTATGATAAATTTAATGTTTAACAAATAGATTTTCAACAATATTTTTAAATGGTTATCTTGAAGAAGAAGATTTTATGGAACAACCAAAAGGTTTTGAATCTTCTGATAATTCAGATCATTTATATCATCTTAAAAAGGCATTATATGGATTGAAACAAGCTCCTAGAGCTTGGTATTCCAGGCTGGATAAACATCTCATTGCTAATGGTTTCACTTGCGGTAGTGTAGACATTACTCTATATACAAATTTTTTGAAAGATGATATACTAGATATTGAAATTTATGTGGATGATATTATTTTTGGATCTACTAATGATGATTTGTCAAAGCAGTTCTCTACCATTATGGAATCTGAATTTGAAATGCCAGTTTTGGGTGAACTTACCTTTTTCCTTTGTTTACAAGTGCCACAACTTGAACATGGTTTATATTTGTCTCAAACAAAATATGCCAAGCAGATGTTGAAGACATTCAACATGGTTGACTGCAAACCTATCAGCACACCTTTCGAAATAAGTTGTAAGTTGGTTAAAGAAGATGACTCACCTTCAGTTGATCAAAATTTATACAGATCCATGATTGGTAGGTTGTTGTACCTTAGAATATCTAGACCTGATATAATGCAATAAGTCTACATGGTTTCTCGATTTCAATTTGCTCCAAAACATTCTCATCTCAATGTAGTTAATCAAATATTTAAGTACATTCAAGGAAATCTTGATTTTGGTTTATGGTATCCACATAATGATGATTTAACTCTATTTGGTTATACAGATGCAGATTGGGGTGGCTCTAAGGATAAAAAGAACCCTAGTGGTGTTGCATTCATTCTTGGTGACCAGTTGGTTGCCTGATATAGTAAAAAGAAAGCATGTGTCACTATGTCCACATGTGAATGTGAATTTGTTGCAGCTACAACATTTTGTACATAGTTAATCTAGATGGATTATCAATTGTCTAATATAGGTATTCAAGTTTCAAAACCTAGCCAAATTCTTTGTGATAATATGAGTGCTATACAATTGAGTAAGAATCATGTTTTACATTCTAGAACTAAATATGTTGCTATGAAACTTCACTTTTTTCGTGATAAAGTCATTGATAATGAATTTTAGTTGATCTATGTCCCTAATCAATGACAACTTGCTGATATTTTTACTAAACCTTTGGCTCATGATCATTTTGAATATTTCCGAACAAGGTTGGGAGTTGTCTCTCAATCTCTTTTACACTAATTATTCCTAAATGGAGGACTCTGTTTGTAGGTTTATGCTCCTATTCATAGACATATTTTTGTTTCCCAAAAGTAGTACTTTTATTTTTTTCCTTGACACAAAATGTGTGATACATTGCCTTCACCATATGATAGAGATGGTTTCAGAGATGCTTCCAATTCAGATGGTTTTATAGAGAGTTTCAGTCTGGCCAATATGGTTTCTGACTCATTGTTTAAGATGGATCCACTTTAGATAGTTTTAGATAGAGTTTCAGTCTGACAGAGATGATTTTTGATTCATTGTTTATCATATTGGTTATGTTATTCATTGTGTCAGGTATATTCAGGTATTTTTATCAGTATTTGCACTTTCATTTGGTTTTTCTATATGTCATGTCAGATATAAGTGTATGTTTTTGATGGTCATATCTTCAAGTAAGTATAAAGTTCTATATTGTGCTTATTTGTTTATGTGCTCATATTGATCATCCATTTACGTTTGTTCATATGATGTATAAGGGAAATAAAATTGTTTTTCCTCAAGGAGAATGAGGGAGTTTGATGGATTTTTCATCCTTGATGCAAATCGTAAGATTGACATCTAAACCTATGTGGTATTTGACAACAGGTGTTGACTAAGTTTGGAAATTATTAAACATGTTTGGGTACACGCCTATAGTTGTCATTTACAATATTATTTTTCTCAAATTTGGTGCTAAGTTACTAAACCCTTTTGTTACTTAACTTGGCTGTTAGAGAGCCACTTGGCAAATCAGTATGGTGGACTCAAAAAATTTGGTTAATGATTAATTATTTTTCTTAACTCATATGTTTAGTTTATTTTGTAAAAGAAAGTATTTTAAAAAACCGTACAATAAAGCCGCCGCCATGACTGGTCTTATGTAGCCTCATAGATGCCTGTATGATCCACATTTTTTAGGGGTTTCTAGTATAATGAGTAGTATGCAAATTTGGTTCTAATAATACATTTTTCAAAACAATTGGTTAATGTATCAATCAGTTCTACTTGTATGCATGTGCTTGAGCACAAGAATGTCAAAGTTCAGAGATTATTTTTTGACACACTTTTTGGTATGGGCAAGATCATGGTATGTGAAACTAGGCCCTTAAGTGGCAATGAAAATTCAGAAAATCAGGTTAAGGAAAATTGACATAAAAATATGAACAAGCTATAAATATTGTATCAAAATTATGTAAGAAGACAATCTCTAGAAAGTTGAATTTAGTTTCTAATATACTAGGCCTTTTTTGAAAAACAATTATTCTATATGTTGAAAATTTCAAATTTCATTGTAGTAGTACGAAAATTTCAGGAAAAAATAAGAAGTAGGTGTATGTCTGACCACCTTAAACACAATCCCATGATACTTTTTTTTACAAGATTCAAGATATAAGCAGTAGACTCATGTCTAGATGTGACACATTTTTTTGTAATTTTTTTCCAAGTAAATAATTAATTATGATTTTTCTTCTACAACTTTTGCGGAATACAAAAACTCTCGTGTCTGACCACATTAACTTATTGTAAACTTTATGAAAATAATTTTTTATTTTATTTTTCTTATAGTAGGAAAGTCATAGAATGTGACACATGTTTTGGATTTAAAAATTTTTATACAGTTTAAAATTTATAGCTTTTTTTGAATAAGTCTATCAATCAGGACTAGAAAGATAACAAGTAGGTGTATGTCTGACCACATAAAAAAAAATTAAATGATAATATTTGTTTGTAAGATTCTAGATAAAAGTAGTAGACTCATGTCTAGATGTGATGCATATTTTTTCGTAATTTTTTTTCTAACTAAATAATTAATTATGATTTTCCTATTACACATTTTCCAAAATATAAAAACTCTCATGTCTGACCACCTTAACTTAGTCTAAACTTCCTCAAATTGAAATAATTTTTTATTATTATTGTATTAGGTGAAGCATAGAATGTGAAGTATATTTCAGATTTCAAAAATATTATATTGTTTGAAAGTTAAAGTATTTTTTTCAAAGAATCTATCAATCAGAACTTCTTTTTCTCATTGCCACTTTTTGGCATACCATGATCCTGCACTGACCCTTTTCTTCTCTATGTTGTCAACATGAAACAACTAATGAAGTATAACATTTAGGTTTACCAAGAAGTCACTATGAGCAGCCTATGAAAAATAGAGAATGAGGTATTTGATTTAGTTTTTGACAGGAATGTCAAGTATGTTTTTTCTCTATTCTAGTTTTGAAATAATGGTACATGAAAGCTGGATATTCTTACATCTCTCAAGATTACAAGTTTCCTTCTTTTACCCATATAGATTTGGGATTTTCACATTTGCTTAAAACATCTAAAAGAAATGTGCCTTTTGGTTACCATCATGGGTTTTTCTGAACAATAAGATATGCTATTGTTTTTCAGTTCAAAAATTTTAGTTGAATTACTGAATGAAAGAAATTGCTATTTTCTTTTGTCAAGGGAAGTTTAAATGGTTTTAGCTGCACTGGAAGATTAACATTTTTCATCATGGTTTGTCATCTCAAAATGGGTATAAATGAAATGGTTCAGTTTTTGTGGGTTATTAAAAGTGATTTAGTTTGTATGAAAGAACCCTAATAGAGGGTATGGATACTATTGGTGGTTAATTAGTTGTCAAACTGATTTTGTTTCAGTTATGTATCTGTAACTAATATTACTGTAGTTCATGTAAATATTCCTAAATACATTCCATATAAAGGAATATGCCTGTGTATTCAAGAGAAAAAAAAAGGGAAAAATATACACTCATATTTTTCTTATGTATGGAGCATTGAGTGATTTTGAAAGTAAAATACATAAGGTTATTTGTGTACATGAATGTAAGAAATTTGAAACATAATTTTATGTACATTTGTAATCTAAAAAAAACATTGTGAAAGAAAGAGGAGTTGAAGCTACTAAACAGTTTAAAGAAGGGTTGTTTCTCAATAAAATGATAGGTTTTAATGGAGTGGTTTTTTCCCTATGATAAAATTGAAAGGTTTTGAGAGTTTCCCAGTCAGCACAAATCATGTGTCTCTTTTGTGAGTTGTATTCACTTGCTCTAATATCTTGCATTTTAAATTTCATGATCATAGCATTTTTGGATAAATGTTGTTTATACATGTCAATTCAGTTTAAAAGTCTCAAAGTTTTATAAATCACTCAATTCTGATTCACCCTCTTCCCCTCTTAGAACAACACCCACTTCCAACAAGTGGTATTAGAGCCTAGGGTCCGCTATACAGATTACTCAGGGATAGTTTTGAAGTAAATGGAATAGGCTGAAGGAGCTTCTCCTAGTAGAGCCCCATTATTTGATGCCAGTGACTATATTTTCTGGAAGGTAATGATGGAAGCCTTCATAAACTCTTTAGGTATTAGTATGTGGGAAGTTGTAGTTACAAAATATACTATTCCAAAAACTATACCAACAGATCGTAATCATAAGACTAAGTATGAGCTTGATAAAAGATGAAAATTTTCTATCATATGTGGTCTTACTAAAGATCTATTTCTAAATGTCATGTACCATCAGTCCGCTACTGATATTTAGGATAAATTGGAAACCATTTACCAAGGTGATGAAAAAGTTAAGGAATCAAGATTGACAACTTTCAAAACTCAGTTTGATAATTTGAAGATGAATGAGGATGAAAGCATAGTTGCTTACTTGTTAAGAATTGCTGAAGTAGTAAATTCAAGAAGGGGATTAGGAGAGCTAATTGAAGACCATGAAATTGTCTCAAAGGTAGTTAGAACTGTTCTACCTAAATTTCAAACAAGGATCTAGATACCTTAGAAGAAAAGAAATAGTTGGCTAAAATGACTTTACATCAGTTACAAGGAACCTAGACTGCATATGAGATGATAATGAACAATCAAGCTAGTTCCACGTCAAAATAGATAGCCTTTACGATTGAGAAACAAGATGAAAGTGATTCATATTCAATAGATTATTTAGAAGAATTATTTGTTAGAAAAATGAGAAAGAAATATGAAGGAAAACCTAAGTGTTTTAGTTGTGGTCAATTAGGACACTTTTCTGCAAAATGTCCCTATGCTGATCAAGATGATAATGATGAGAAAACTAAAAAAATTTCAAAAAGGAAACCCTGGAATTAGAATAAAAGGTTCAAGAAGTTTAAAAAGAAAAGTCTCTTGTGAAAAGAGAACTCAAACGAAGAATCAAATGATTCAGGAGAAGGAGAAACATTATTCATGGCCAAAATAATAAATGTTCCTAAATCAGAATCTAGTAAATCAAAATCTTCATCCGATACAGATGAATATGTTTATCTTGAGAAAGAACTTCTTTGTTCTTTACAAGAACTAAAGAGACTAAAGAAATTAATCTCAAATCATGAAAAGGAAAATAAAATGTTGCAAGCTGATTTAGAAAATGCAAATCAGATTATTGAGAATCAAAAGTTATCACTTGATGAAAAAGAAAAGAAACTAAGTTTATTACAAAAACTGATTGACCAATCTGACTTAAATTTTAAAATAGTTGAAAAAGAAAAGTCTTCAAAACACGGCTGAAACTACTTCTTTAAATGTTATTGTTTCAATTGTAATCTTTTTGGTCATAAGGCATATAAATGTAAGATGAGCATAAATGAGTATGGTTTTAAGAAAATAATCAGATGTTTCAAGTGTTTTCATTATGGGCACTTTGCTAATAAGTGTAAACTGCATTTAAAGCCCAAACAAGTATGGAAACCTATTGTCTTGAATATTGAAAAGTCTCTGATTGTTGAAAAAACCTATTTTCCCATAAACCTGCAACTTGGGTTTTGGACAACGGTTGTTCACATCATATGACCGGCTGTAAAAGAATGTTTAAAACCCTAGAAGATTTTGATGGAGGGTTTGTTGGGTTTGGAGATAATTTAGGTGTGTATAATACCATGGGTCATGGTTCAATAATTATCAATAAAGATACACCCATTCATTATGTATATTATGTAGAAGGTCTAAAACATAACCCTCTAAGTATAAGTCAAATTTGTGATAGCGGATATTGCATTTCTTTTAATGCTAAAGGATGTTCAAACAAGAATGAAAAGAACAAAATTATTGCTAGTGGTTTAAGAATAGGAGGACATGTCTATAATCTAATTGATTCTATATTTCAAGAGTAATCATTGATTAATACTTGTCTTGTGAGTCAAGTTGAAGAAAACTGATTATGGCATAAAGGATTAGGACACAAAATTTTTGATAATCTTGCTACAATCAACAAGAACAAAAAAGTTAGAGGCTTACCTCTTATCAGAAAACCAGCTAATATTTGTGAAGAGTGTGTAAAAGTTAAACAAACAAGAATTTCTTTCAAAACCAAAGAATAATTTTCTAATAGACCACTAGAGCTTGTGCATACTGATCTATGTGGTCCAACTAAAACTCCGTCCTTGAATGGTGAAAAATATTTCATGATATTTATAGATGATTACTCAAGAATGGTTTGGGTAACTTTTTTGAAACATAAATCTGAAGCCTTTGAACGCTTCAAAATATTTAGAACAATGGTTGAAAGGGAAACTAATCTAAAGTTGAAATGTTTAAGGTCAGATAGAGGTGGAGAATTCACCTCCCAAGAATTCATTGAGTATTCTAAAAAAAATGGCATCAAGAGACAACATTCAATTGCCTGTACACCACAACAAAATGGGGTTGTGGAAAGGAAAAATAGAACTGTTAAAGAAATGCCTAGAACAATGTTAAATGAAGCCAAACTACTTGATAAATTCTTGAAAGAAGTTGTTCATACAACTGTATATATTATAAACAGGGCTCAAATCAGAGTAAGACCTGCTTATACTCCTTATGAACTATGACATGGAAAAACTGCTAATGTCAAGAACATCAAAATTTTTGGCTGTAAATGTTTTATTAAAAAGAAAAATGATTGGTTAGAAAGATTTAGTTGAAGATCTGATGAAGGTATCTTTTTAGGATACTCTATAGATAGTAAAGCTTTCAAATGCTATAATAAAAGGCTGAATAAAGTCATAGAAGCTATAAATGTGATATTTGATGAAAGTTCTTTGTTGAACAATAAAAATGAAAAATGTGTTGAAATGATTCTTTTAAAATAATAGAACATATTTCATGTGATCATGAATCAAATGATGGTGATTAGGAAATTCCTGATAAAAATGAACAAGAAAATTGCTCAATTCCTCAAGAAGCCAAAACTACTCTAAAAAATCCTTCTAGAATTATAGAAAAAGTCATCCTAAGTCTCAAGTCATTGGAGATATAGACGGAGGAATTCTAACTAGAAGAAAAGCCAAAATTGATGAGCATGCTCATATTGCAGAACATTTCTATCTGATATCATATTTTGAGCCAAAAACTATAACTGAAGCACTTACAGATTCTTGTTGGTTGAATGCTATGTAGGATGAAATTAATCAGATTGAGAAAAATAAAACATGGGAACTTATTCCCATACCTAATGACAAGAGTGTCGTAGGTGGAAAATGGGTGTTTCGAAATAAATTGAATGAAGATGGCAAGGTGGTAAGGAACAAAGCTAGATTTGTATGTAAGCATTATGCTCTACAGGAAGGTATTGATTTCGGTGAAACTTTTGCACCAATTGCAAGAATGGAATCTATTAGAATCTTTCTTGCATATGTTAGTTATGATAAATTTAGTGTTTAAGAAATAGATGTTAGACAATATTTTTAAATGGTTATCTTGAAGAAGTTTTTATGGAACAACCAGAAGGTTTTGAATCTTCTAATAATTTTGATCATTTATATCATCTTAAAAAGGCATTATATGGACTGAAACAAGCTCCTAGAGCTTGGTATTCTAGGCTGGATAAACATCTCATTGCTAATGGTTTCACTCGTGGTAGTGCAGACATTACTCTATATACAAAAGTTGTGAAAGATGATATACTAGATATTGAAATTTATGTGGATGATATTATTTTTGGATCTACTAATGATGATTTGTCAAAGCAGTTCTCTACCATTATGGAATTTGAGTTTGAAATGTCATTTTTGGGTGAACTTACCTTTTTCCTTTGTTTCCAAGTTCCACAACTTGAACATGGTTTATATTTGTCTCAAACAAAATATGCCAAGTAGATGTTGATGACATTGAACGTGGTTGACTACAAACTTGTCAGCACACCTTTCAAAATAAGTTGTAAGTTGGTTAAAGAAGATGACTCAGCTTCAATTGATGAAACTTTATATAGATCCATGATTGGCAAGTTGTTGTACCTTAGAATATCTAGACCTGATATAATGCAATAAGTCTGCATGGTTTCTCGATTTCGATATGCTCCAAAATAATCTCATCTCAATGTAGTTAATCAAATATTTAAGTACATTCAAGGAACTCTTGATTTTGGTTTATGGTATCCACATAATGATGATTTAACTCTATTTGGTTATAAAGATGTAGATTGGGGTGGCTCTAAGGATAAAAAGAACCCTAGTGGTGTTGCATTCATTCTTGGTGACCGGTTGGTTGCCTGCCATAGTAAAAAGAAAGCATGTGTCACTATGTCCACATGTGAATGTGAATTTGTTGCAGCGACAACATTTTGTACGCAGATTATCTAGATGGATTATGAATTGTCTAATTTAGGTATTCAAGTTTCAAAACCTATCCAAATTCTTTGTGATAATATGGGTGCTATACAGTTGAGTAAGAATCCTGTTTTACATTCTAGAACTAAATATGTTGTTGTGATACTTCACTTTCCTCGTGATAAAGTCATTGATAATGAATTTTAGTTGATCTATGTACCTACTCAATGACAAGTTGCTGATATTTTTACTAAACCTTTGGCTCATGATCATTTTGAATATTTTAGGACAAGGTTGGGAGTTGTCTCTCAATATCTTTTACACTAATTACTCCTAAATGGGGGACTCTATTTGTAGGTTTCTTATCCTATTCATAGACATATTTTCATTTCCCAAAAGTAGTACTTTTATTTTTTTCCTTGATGCAAAATGGGTGAGACATTGCCTTCACCATATGGAAGAGATGGTTCCAGTTTAGATGGTTTTATAAAGAGTTTTAGTCTGGCTGAGATGGTTTCTGATTCATTGTTTAAGATGGATCCACTTTAGACAGTTTTAGAGAGAGTTTCAGTCTAACAGAGATGGTTTGTGATTCATTGTTTATCATATTGGTTATGTTATTCATTGTGTTAGGTTTATTTAGGTATTTTTATCAGTATTGGCACTTTCATTTGGTTTTTCTATATGTCATGTTAGATATAAGTGTATGTTTGTGATGGTCATATCTTCAAGTAAGTATAAAGTTTTATATTGTGCTTATTTGTTTATGTGCTCATCTTTATCACCCATTTACATTTGTTCAAATGATGTATAAGGGAAAGAAAATTGTTTTTCCCCAAGGAGAATGAGGGATTTTGTTGGATTTTTTGTCCTTGATGCAAATCGTAAGATTGAGATTTGAACCTATGTGGTATCTGACAACATGTGTTGACTAATTTGGAAAATTATTAAACATGTTTGGGTACACGCCTATAGTTGTCATTTACAATATTATTTTTTCTCAAATTTAATGCTAAGTTACTAAACCCTTTTGTTACTTAACTTGGCTGTTAGAGAGCCACTTGGAAAATCAGTATGGTGGACTCCAAAAATTTGGTGAATGATTAATTACTTTTCTTAACTCATATGTTGAGTTTATTTTGTAAAAGAAATTATTTAAAAAAATCCTATAGTAGAGCTATTAGAAATAGGGAATACTGAGAGGGGGGGGGGGGTGAATCAGTATTCTACAAACTTTATCTTTTGCCCAATTATGGATATAATAGATTATCTTTATACATGAATAACAATAAAGAACTCCTAACACATTTTTGCTTCTCGAGGAAACCCTGGCCAAGGGAAAACCCTGGTGGGGATGGTACCCATAAAGATCCACTAATCAAAAGTATCCTATTAAGGATGTTGACCTTGTTAGGAGTCTATTGCAAGCATATAGTGTATCAGTCATGATTAAGGTACTATAGGCCTTGTTAGAAGCCTCAACCCTGTTAGGAGTTGTAGTACAAAATGTGATTACCAAATTAGCGCACTGCCCAAACAAGTAATGTACAATATACACTAATTAAAAAATAGGTTAAGGTACATAACCTTATACTACTTGCATCAATATCACTTCACTGCTCTTTCACTATCTCTATTACATATGCTTCATATACTTCACATCATACTACTACAATTACATGCTACTTGTCTATTTAGAATTATAATTACATTTACATTTATACCAATAGCTTTATCCAAGAGTTAACATCTAGGATGTCATTCCTTTATATTGTTAAGTCATTATTTTGATAAACAAAATAATCCCTTAACTCTTTACTAGTTATGTCTTCATATTCTATCCTATCGGCTTCACACTATCTTCGGTAAAACTATCATAACTTCTTCTGTACATGTCATACTGACTTGCACTCTGATATGGGTGATCAATAGTCATCATAGAGTCTATGTTCAAGTGCACAAGCACTGAACTTACTCCAATCAATATTGCAAACAAAAACTATATCCAGGTTCTCTAGTAAAACACTGTCTCACACTTAGACAAATTTGCAATGCACTCTATCATACTTTCTCTCTGACTTGTGTGATCTTCATGTGGATCATATGTTTCCATAATGACAAAATCTACGTAATCAAATCAGCCAAATTGCCAACAATCTCCCCCTTTGTCATTGGTGGCAACATATGAGAAAATTGGCTAAGTGTACAGCTCAAAATCTCAAAATTGTTCAAAATTGTGGCCATAGTATAAAATACATAATATCCTTATAACTCCTCAAAAATTATTTCCTCTAATATAGTACTCCCCCTAAGAGTAACAATCCTTATCATATACTATCAATTTTCTTCTATATATCTCTCCCCCTTTGACAACAATGACAAAATAAGGTAGGGAGGGTCACAAAATTGTATCACAAAAGGATTATGCCTCAATTTATTTATTGCAAAGCTAGTAGGCTTGCAACACAATCTACAAAATTTGTCTTCTTGGCTTCTATCTCCTTCTCCCATGATTTCTTAATGGAATCTGCCACATTAAGTAGTGCGCTCAGTCCATAAGAAGCAATTTGACATGCTTGGAGGTTTTCAAAGTTAATTTTTGAAAATATGTCTTTGCTGAAAGACATTCTTCCAACTGTTCTTCAATTATGCTCAATTTCATAGAAACATGCTCTCTTAAAAGAGTATATCTTCTCAATTTCCTATCTTTCTCATCTTGTACAACTCTGATTTCATCATACAATTTTCTAACTTTCTTCTCAACATTATAGACCTTCACATTTGGGTTAGATAGAAGGTTTGTTTCATTTAGAATCTCTGCTTCCTTTAGCTTTATCTTCTGATCTTCCTTAGCTATCAAAGTTTCTAATTTTGTACACTGTATGTACAATGATTTTCCTATTTCCAAGTGCTTCCTCAAATCCTTGATACACATATCAAGAGTGTTGATATCATTACTGATGTACTAACTGATGTTCCAAAGCATTCTAGCCTCATAGTCTACTTGTGCTTTCACTTTTGCAATATCAACTAGGTTTGTGAATTCATTATCAAAGGTCCTCATTACCTTCTTTGCCTTCTCCATAGGGTCTGCTCCTAAAATTTGTGCAGTTACAATACTTTGTAACTTCTCGGTTAGTTCCTTCAGACACCCTTCAAGACTCTTCACCTTCTTATTCTTACCAATTATTTTTTTCAAGGATGTAATCAGTTCCAACTGATCATCATCATCTACTTTTTTTCCCAAATGCTCAATCATAGATCCAATTTGAGTCTTCTTTCTGGTCTCAAGAGTAAGACTGATATCTTCTTTGGTGGGAATGGGAATTTTTTCTTCTGTAACTGGTGGTTTCACAACTATGGTCTTTGTCATCTCTTCTTCTTTTGTAGCTTCTTGTTCCTCAACAACTGAATTGTCAACAATGTTCTCCAAAGTCTTGAATACATTTTCATTAGTATCCAAGGTGATTTGTGTACCTTCTACATTCATTGTCTCATCTTCAATATTAATAGCTGGAGAAGAGGGAATGCCCTCTTGTACTTTCTCACCTGCTTGCTCTGCTACAACTGATGATTCTCCAACATATTTTTCCATAACCTTGATAATTTCCTATTCTATCTTAGAATTTAATTCTTCATACTTGCCTCCCATAATCTAAATTGTTCTCCTTTTGGTTCTCAAATGGGTGCTTAGGGATTTCATGATCTGATTGAAATGAGCTTCATCTCTTATCTCACAAAGCTTCCTCACAATATTTTCTCTGATAGCTATCTCTTCCTCTGATGCTCTCTTCTTGCTATTCAGAAGTTTGTTATAAAGATCATCAGGTATCTATCCTTGAATAGTGTCAAACTTCTTGCCAGTCAAGATCATATGCTTCACAACTGCATTTTCTAGATTAAGTCTATCAGTACAATCATAAAGATCATAATATTTGTTCATTCTTGCAAAGTCACCATTCTCAATAATTTTCTCATTAAGCTTTTCAACTTTTGGTTTCCAAGCTTTCTTCTTAGTAGTGACATCATCTTTAATCTCTACAATCTTTCTTGGAATAGGTTGCACTAGAGTTTTATGCCTCTTTCCTAGTCCAGTGGCAATCTCCTTAACTCTTTTTGCTAGGTGTGGAGGAAGTGGATCTAGTAGACATCTTTGTTTCTATGTCCTTCTCAGGTACTTCCACTTTCACCTTTACTTATGGTTCTTCCTGTGGCATTGCAATTGATGATAAAGGAGGGATAGACAAAACTTCCTTTTGTCCACTCTCTCTGATTGCTGCTACTGTCTTCTTTGCTACCAAAAACTCTCTCTCTCTCTCTCTCTCATTCTTGTATCCTTTAAGATTTTCTTAATGGTACTCTCAAATCTTTTCTTAGACTGCTTCTCTTCAATTAGAATCTTTGTGGAGTTGAAGTTCTCCTCAAAGGTTCCAAACTTGTTACACTAAGTGTCCAACTTACACTTCAGTAGTCTGCTAACATACTCTTCAGTTTCTACCTCAGATATTTCATAGCCAAGAGGGTCTATGAGCTCTGTTCTAGGCTCTACTACTTCAATATAGGTAAGGTCAGTATCCACCATAAAACATATATCATCTTTATATTTTTCAACAAGAGACTTAGGGATCCTTGATTTGCTAGACACAATATTCTGAAATGTCTTAATAACAAGTATTGCACTCTCATTAACACTGTCAATAACATGCCTTTTGTATACTACATTAAACCTTTCCATTGTAGTTTTTCCATGATTCCAATCATTTCCTATGGTGTAAGGAAATCTCCTCAAAAGATGAAAGAACATGTATGTGATTAGGGATGAGAACCTAAACTGTGTATACTTAGTTTTCTTGATCTTCTCCAAGTTCTCAAACAATTGAATTCTAATTATTTCACACATATCAACTGGTACCCTATCAACACACATAAGATAGGCTGCATGTACCATTCCAGCTACCATGTCATCTTCTCTTGAATTAGCACAAACTTAGTAGTTAGGATCTTGCATATGTATCTCACATCATCTTGTTTGATCTTACTAATCACAATTCCTCTACCATTATAGGATGAGTTTGTGTTGTCAATGACTATTTTTCTCATGTTTTTCTCACTAAAAGGAATAGCTCTAGTCTTAGATAATCTAGTGACTTCATGAATCAAATCAGCTATAATATCTATCACTCTATCTTCTAACCAAAACTTTCCATTATGAATTCTACTCAAAATAATCTTAGTGCATTCTTCATTATCAAATTCATACTGTAATCCATATTTGACAATTTCATTATGTTCCAAGTATTCAAAACCTTGTTTCAATGTCATATCCTAATTGTAAATCTTCTGATATTCATATGTGAAATCACTATCATTTATTGTCTCTAGTTTGCATCCAAGATAACTTTTGACATTCTCTAAATGTAATACTCCATCTGGTACAGATGATAATGCAAACCTAGGGTCTTCTTCCAAGGGTTCTACTGGTTCCCTTTTCAATTTAGGTCCATTCTTATCTTTGACATTGTGTATTAAGGAAACATCCATGATTTATTCAAATGCCTTTACTGATTCAAAGATTTGTCAAGTAAAATACCTCAATTTTGCGATTTTAGGGCTTGCGTAGATTCGACACAAAATTCTTCTTCAAATCCTTGCAAAATGATTTCTATCACTACTCTTTGATCTCCTTGAAACTTGAATTCTCTTTGATGATCAAATAATACTGATCATAACCTTTTATTAATTCAATCTCACTTAGATCTGACATCGCATTCAATTCTTTTGCCGCTTCTTTCCAAAAAGTTGTCTCTGCTAACCTGCAAAACTTAAAACTTCTTGCGATCTCGCAAAACATAATATTTTTCTTTGCACTCTTAACCATAGCATTAGAACATCATAAAATACCTTTCATTAATTTCACAAGACTCAATTCATCATATATCTACTTCTATACTAAATCTAAGTTCCTATTCTACTGCAATTTTCATGAATGAAGTACTTTGAGATAGGTCAGGTAAAGATTCATTCTTACCTTTCAATACTTCATCTTTCTGATTACCTTCAATGTTGAATGTCTCCTTGATCTGTGCTTTTGATAAACTTCACTTCATTTGAATTACTATAGCATCCTTTCTGACTATTACTAGCATCTTCATTTCTTCTTGCATGATTCCTGGGGTTAGGATTATGATGAAAAACTCTATTGTTCATTTTGCAAAACCTTGATGTATGTCCAATCTTGTTGCATATCTAAAAAACAATTCCATTATTTCCATATCTTGGTCTAGGTTGATTGATTTGTGATCTGCATTTTCTAGCAATGTGTCCAACCTTGTTGCATCTATAACATACTACTCCACTTCTTCTATTCATATATTTAGTAGGTTTCTTATCTGCATTGTTAGTATTCCTAAACATTCTAGTACCATCATTATTCTCAATAAATTTAGGTTTCCTACAATCAATAGCTCTATGTCCAAAACCATGACAATTGTAACAATAACCATTAGGAGTTTTAAATTGTTTACTTGTGCAATCTCTCTTCATGTGACCAATAGTATTACAAGCAAAACATCTACCTTTGAATTCTCTTTGCATACCTTTGGGTGATTCCTCTTGCTTTGGTGATTCTTCTTCTTTAGGTGTATCTTCATATTTGTTGATCTCATCAGGCTTCTTCTCATCTATGCTTTTAGATATCTTCAGATCTGGTTCCTTTCCTTCATCATTTGCTTTGAAAGTGTTGAATCGAAGACCAGTCTTATCATAGAATGGTTTTTGATAAGATATTTGCTCATCAATTTTCTCACTAGTTGAATATAGCCTCTCAAGTTGTTGTTTGGATTGAGTTAGTTCACCTTTCACAATCTTGTTGTATTTCTCAAGTTCATCATACTGCAAATTGACTTTCTCAAGTTCAGATGTTACTTTAGAAAGTTTAGATTTTAGACCTTCATTTTCAGTCTTTAGACTTTCATTGTCAGATTCCAAATTTGCTTCATTCTTTCCATTTCCATCTTTCAAACTAAGCTTCGAATTTGCTATCTTCAATTCATGCTTAAGAATCTCATTTTCGTTTTCCACATTATCATCACAATCTTCAATAAAAACTTCAGATTCCTTTTTAGATCTTAGATCTTCCAATTTGTTTTTCAGTTTCTCAATGAGGTTCTTCACATCATCATACTTTCTTTTTAAAGTATCTTTTTCAATAGTAAGCAAGTCAATCTGTTCAAGAGCTTCTTCAAGATTCTTCTGTAGTTGATCCATATCCATAGAGATCTTACTCAAGCTACTAGGATTTCCTTGAATGATTCTTTTTTGAGTAACTAAGCTCTGATACCAATTGTTAGAAATAGGGAATACTGAGAGGGGGGGGTGAATCAGTATTCTACAAACTTAATCTTTTTCCCAATTATGGATATAACAGATTATCTTTATACATGCATAACATAAGAAGCTAAACAACATGCATAACAATAAATAACTCATAACACATTATTTGTTCTCAAGGAAACCCTGGCCAAGGGAAAACCCTAGTGGGGATAGTACCCACAAAGATCCACTAACCAAAAGTATCATGTTAAGGATGTTGACCCTGTTAGGAGTCTATTACAAGCATATAGTGTATCAGTCCTGATTAAGGGACTATAGGCCTTGTTAGAAGCCTCAAACCTGTTAGGAGTTGTGGTACAAAATGTGATTACCAGTTGAGCCCACTGCCCAAACAAGTAATGCAAAATATACACTGATTACAAAATAGGTTAAGGTACATAACCTTATACTGCTTGCATCAATATCACTTCACTGCTCTTTCACTATCGCTATTACATATGCTTCATATACTTCACATCATACTACTACAATTAATTGTTGCTTGCCTATTTAGAATTATAATTACATTTACATTTATACCAATAGATTTATCCAAGAGTTAACATCTAGGATGTCATCTCTTTATATTGTTAAGTCATGATTTTGAAAAACAAAATAATCCCTTAACTCTTTACTAGTTTTGTCTTCATATTCTGTCCTGTCGGCTTCACATTATCTTTGGTAAAACTATCATAACTTCTTCCGTACATGACATACTGACTTGCACTCTGAGATGGGTGATCAATAGTAATCATAGAGTCTATGTTCAAGTGCATAAGCACTTAACTTACTCCAGTCAAAATCACAAACAAAAACTGTATCCAGGTTCACTGGTAAAACACTGTCTCACACTTAGACAAATTTGCAATGCGCTCTTTCATACTTGCTCTCTGAGTTGTGCCATCTTCATGTGCATCATATGTTTCCATAATGACAACATCTATGTAATCAACTCATCCAAATTTCCAACAAGAGCTGCCACCATGACTGGTCTTATGTAGCCTCATAGATGCCTATATGATCCACATTTTTTATGGGATTTTAGTATAATGAGCAATATGCAAATTTGGTTCTAATAATACATTTTTTAGAACAATTGGTTAAGGTATCAATCAGTTCTACTTGTATGCATGTGTCTGAGCACAAGAATGTCAAAGTTCAAAGATTATTTTTTACAGATTTTTTGGTATGTGCAAGATCATGGTATGCCAAACTAGGCCCTTAAGTGGCAATGAAAATTCAAAAAATCAGGTTTAGGCAAATTGACATAAAAATATGAACAAGCTATAAATATTGTATCAAAAATATGTAAGAAGAAAATCTCTAGAAAGTAGAATTTAGTTTATAAGATACTAGGCCTTTTTTGAAAAAAAATTATTCTATATGTTGAAAATTTCAAATTTCATTGTAGTAGTATGAAAATTTCAAGAAAAAATAAGAAGTAGGTGTATGTCTGACCACCTTAAACACAATCCAATGATACTTTTTTTTTACAAGATTCAAGATATAATTAGTAGACTCATGTCTGGATGTGACACATTTTTTTGTAATTTTTTTCAAAGTAAATAATTAATTATGATTTTTCTTCTACAACTTTTGCAGAATACAAAAAATCTTGTGTCTGACCAAGTTAACTTAGTCTAAACTTTATCAAAGTAATTTTTTATTTTATTTTTCTTATAGTAGGAAAGTCATAGAATGTGACACATGTTTTGGATTTCAAAAATGTTATACAGTTTAAAAGTTATAGCTTTTTTTCAATAATTCTATCAATCAGGACTAGAAAGATAACAAGTAGGCGTATGTTTGACCACATTAAAAAAAATCAAATGATAATATTTCTTTGTAAGATTCTAGATAAAAGTAGTAGACTTATGTCTGGATGTGATGCATATTTTTTTGTATTTTTTTCTAACTAAATAATTAATTATGATTTTTCTGCTACACATTTTCCAAATTATAAAAAATCTCATGTCTGACCACCTTAACTTAGTCTAAACATCATCAAATTGAAAGAATTTTTTATTATTATTATATTAGGTGAAGCATAGAATGTGAAGTATATTTCAGATTTCAAAAATGTTATATTGTTTGAAAGTTATAGGTTTTTTCAAAGAGTCTGTCAATCAGGATTTCTTTTTCTCATTGCCACTTTTTGGCATACCATGATCCTATAGTTACCCTTTTCTTCTCTGTGTTGGCAGCATGAAACAATTGATGAAGTATAACATTTGGGTTTTCCAAGAAGTCACTATGAGAAGCCTATGAAAAATAGAGAATGAGGTATTTGATTTAGTTTTTGACAGGAATGTCAGGTATGTTTTTTCTCCCTTCTAGTTTTGAAATAATGGTACATGAAAGCTGGATATTCTTACATCTCTCGAGATTACAAGTTTCCTTCTTTTACCCAAATAGATTTGGGGTTTTCACATTTGCTTCAAACATCTAAAAGAAATGTGCCTTTTGGTAACCATCATGGTTTTTTCTGAACAATAAGATATGCTATTATTTTTTAGTTCAAAAATTTCAGTTGAATAACTGAATGAAAGAAGTTGCTATTTTATTTTGTGAAGGGAAGTTTAAACATTTTTAACTACACTCAAAGATGACAATTTTTCATTATGGTTTGTTATCTCAAAATGGGTATAAATGAAATGGGTCAATTTTTTTGGGTTATTAAAAGTGATTCAATTTGTATGAAAGAACCCTAATAGAGGATATGGATACTATTGGTGGTTTATTAGTTATTAAATTGATTTTGTTTAGTTATGTATCTGTAACTAATATTACTGCAGTTCATGTAAATATTCCTAAATACATTCCTATATAAGGGAATATGCATGTGTATTCAAGAGGAAAAAAAAGGGAAAAATATACACTCATATTTTTCTTATGTATGGAGCATTGAGTGATTTTGAAAGTAAAATACATAAGGTTATTTGTGTACATGAATGTAAGAAATTTGAAACATACTTTTATGTACATTTGTAATCTGAAAAAAAACATTGTGAAAGAAAGAGGAGCTGAAGCTCTAAGCAATTGAAGATGCTAAACAATGTAAAGAAGGGTTGTTGCTCAATAAAATGATAGGTTTTAATGGAGCGGTTCTTTCCCTATGAAAAAATTGAAAGGTTTAGAGGGTTTCCCACTTAGCACAAATCGTGTATCTCTTTTGTGATTTGTATTCACTTGCTCTAATATCTTACATTTTAAATTTCATGATCATAGCATTTTTGGATAAATGTTCCAAAATTAGTATCTAGTAAATCATAATCTTCATCTGATATAGATGAATACATTGATCTTGAGGAAGAACTTCTTCTCTCTTTACAAGAACTAAAGAGACTAAAGAAATTAATCTCAAATCATGAAAAGGAAAATAAAATGTTGCAAGCTGATTTAGAAAATGCAAATCAACTTATTGAGAATCAAAAGTTATCACTTGATGAAAAATAAAATAAACTAATTTTATTAAAATAGTTGAAAAAGAAAAGTCTTCAAAACATGGCTGAAACTACTTCTTTAAAGGTTATTTTTCAATTGTAATCTTTTTAGTCATAAGGCTTATAAGTGTAAGATGAACATTGTTACCCTCGATTTTTATCAACCCTCAATTTTAGTCTTGGTCAATAAAATCCTAAGTTGAAGTTGAAGTTGAACTTTGTCAAGTTCAAGTTCAAGTTTGAGTTATTTTCATCCAAGTCATGTAGCACCAACATTTTGTTTGTCTCTTTTAAAAGTCTGTCAGTCTTCAAAGTTGAACTTGAACTTGAACCAAGTCCTGAACCTTAAATTTAGTTCAAGTTCAAGTTCATGATTGAAATGCAATGAATAAAACATGGAATATTCGATGGGATTGTTCTTTCATTCCATAAAAGGTTTCTAGTTTCAAGCACTCCAGGTGTTTAATCAATTTTGCCAAGTTTTCGTATAGGGTTGTTAAATCCGACAAGATGGCTCATGCATGTGAAGTAGTGGAAGTGACAATTGATGGCATGACATAGTAAGGGTCATCATTGCAAAGATATGGTAATCAGGGAATGTGCTGGGGAATTGAGATTTTCATGCTGATTTAACTTGAGGATTAATGATAAGTAAGTCTAGATGTCATGTCAATCATTCCTTCATTAAGACATTTATTGAAGCTGTGCTCTAGGGATTTACTAAAATCTTATGAGCCATTGTTAATAAATGAAGAATGGTTAAGACATTTCCATTAATTATTTTGGCTTGAGGAAGAAGAAGGAGCGACATAATTGGTGGTGAGAAGCTTACAGTAATTTGGTGCGCAGAAAATCTATGATTTCCTTTCTTCCTTGTATTTTTCAATTTATTCAGAAGAGGTCATTCTGTGTTGTAAGTCTTTTGACTACTTGCTGGTAAAATGCCTTTATTCCACCCCAAAATTTTGAAAGAGGAAATTAGAACCCACTTGTTAATCTCCCTTCCAAACATTGGCGACACCTCTTTAGTGAATGTAAGTTTAGGGGAAGTCTATGATAGGGTTAGGAATGCCTCAAAAGGTTCCTTTTCAAAGAGGCTAGTAGGAAGCAGATTAGTAGAGCAATTTTCCTCCTACTCCAATTTTCATTGTTGTTGACATTGACATGTAGAATTGGACTCTATCTTTATCCTCGTCCAATTAACAAAAATGGAATGAAAAATCCTTCAATTTCAATCAATTTGAAGCTAGGCATATTCTTTCAAAACAAACCTAGAACTCTAATTGTTATTTTTGTTTATTGGTGATATATAACACTTTTTCAAGCGTTCAATAAAATACAAAAGACATTATGTAAATAATGGATTGTATCCAATCCAAATTATGTTGATTCGTTAGAATAGCTTCCGTTGAGTCTCTGCACCTATCCCTTTCTCGGAAAGGAAACTATTGTCTCTAGAAATTGGATTTGGCTCAGGATTGCCCATTCAAAATATCCCAGGGTTCCCTAGATTTGGATGCTATCACTTGGTAAGTTTCCATACCAAGGCTCAAAAAATTTAAGTCCGTAGCGTCTACCGATTCCGCCATATCCCCTTATTGTAGAACGAAATCATAATATCCCATCAATTATTGCATTTGCATGAGCATTATATTCTTTCTGCATTTTTGATGTAATGTTGTTATCTGTATTCCCATCCTATACCGCAAAAATATCCCTTTCTTTATTTAGATCTTATTGAAATCATATTTCCGTTTTATAAATAGAGTCTTTTTTTTTTTATTTCCAATAATACTGTTCCACCTGGGACGGAAGGATTCGAACCTTCGAAATAACAGGACCAAAACCTGCTGCCTTACCGCTTGGCCACGCCCCATTATTGTTTTATAATAATCAATTCATATAAATTGACGCAATGTTTCATTTTAATCTGAATTGCATTATTATAATTCGATTCGCTATAATTCGAGCGATTTCGAAGAGATCTTTTAATTTCAGCCAATAAGTATGTGACTGCATACTGCATGCATATGAGCCTGCTTAGCTCAGAGGTGAGAGCGTCGCACTTGTAATGCGATGGTCATCGGTTCGATCCCGATAGCTGGCTCATTTTTATTCTTTTCATTTCTTACCATTATCAACCATAGATTGTTAAAATCTATGAAATAAGGAAAAGACTCTTCCTTTTCGGATCGTCGGTCCGCCGGGTCTGTCGTAGCATGATTCGTTTCAACTAGAAACGAAATCAATGATTGAAACATATCTTTTTTTCTCTCTAAAATATTTTCAAAATTGAAGATAATTTGTTTCTCTATAAATCATTCCAATATTCGTGCTGTTTATATTATTCCTCTTTCCAACATTATTTGTTCATTTCTTGAAATAAGGAGTTTTTTATGTCCCGTTATCGCGGACCTCATTTAAAAATAATAAAGCGTCTCAAAACTTTACCAGGACTAAGTAAGAAAACACCCAACAGAATTCAAAAGCCTATTAAAAAAAAAATTCTAAACCTCTTAAACCTTCTAAATATCCTGTACGTCTAAAAGAAAAACAAAGATTACGTTTTCATTACGGACTTCCAGAGCGCCAATTACTTCAATATGTTCGTATTGCTAGAAGAGCCAAGGGATCAACAAGTCAGGTTCTATTACAATTACTTGAAATGCGCTTGGATAATATCCTTTTTCGATTGGGTATGGCGCTTACTATTCCTGAAGCCAGACAATTAGTCAACCATAGGCATATCCTGGTCAATGGTCGTATAGTAGATATACCAAGTTATCGTTGCAAACCCCAAGATTTAATCTCTATAAAAGAAAAATAGGGATTGAGAAATATAATTAATAAAAATATAGATATTTTTCAGAAGGATAAAATGAGGGTGCCACCCCATTTAAATCGGATTAAACAAAAGTCACAATATAGTGGATTAGTCAAAAAAATAATAGATAATAAGCGTATCGGTTTGAAGATTAATGAATTATTGGTCGTAGAATACTATTCCCGTCGAGTTTAAATTATTCCCAATTGAAAGGGAATGAAAAGAAAGGATTTCTGCACATCTGTCCCTTTGTATGTTACATGACAATGTCATTGTCAATATTATTCAAATATTTTTGATTTTCTCTATTGCAAAATGGAAGGATATTGTGGGAAAATGAAACCATGCTATTGGGTTTAGATTCATGAGAAAATGATGCAAAAAAGAATACGAATATACGGAAAGAGAGGGATTCGAACCCTCGGTAAACAGAAGTCTACATAGCAGTTTCAATGCTACGCCTTGAACCGCTCAGCCATCTTTCCTACACGATCTCTTTATTTGTCAACAAAATGAAAACAACAAGTCTTTTCTAAATTATTAAAGTGATACTTGACTTTTGCATAAGTCAAGTATTTATGAATAAAGACAAAAGAGTATTTTACCAAACTTATTTTCTTCTTATTTCAAGATATTTTCAATTTTCATCGATCTAATCCTATTATTGTTAGATTATTCGGGTTTTTATTGCCGATCCAATTGTGAAATTAAGCCAGATCTATTGATCCATAATGATCCTATATATTAAGAATAATTCTTCAGTCGGTAAGAATTAATGGTACAAATTGTACCATAATGATACAAATTCTATCATAATGACTATATTCTTATATACTCAATAAATTCTATGTTTTAGAATAAAATAAGTATGCACAAACACAACCATCATTTTCTCATTTTATGTTCACCAATTTGCCGTTTACTTACTCATTTTATTGTTGGGGTCATGAGCAAATGAGCGCGAAACTTCTTAGATTCGCATTATATAGATATAAACATTTTCTCAAATTTTTTTTTGATTGTTCATCAATCAATTTAATGAACTCTTTCAAATATTCCCAATTTTTCTTTATTCAGTTTACATATTTGCGATCATAAGGAAATTGATTTATTATGCTATTGTGCATTGGAAAATAATTTTGTTCATGGAATCATTTCCGTATGGGGAATGAAAGAAATTATCAAATTTATTAATTAACTATGCCTAGATCTCAGAGAAATGACAATTTTATCGACAAGACTTTCACAATTGTAGCGGATATATTATTGCAGATAATCCCAATGGCTTCAGGGGAGAAAAAGGCATTTACCTATTACAGAGATGGTGTGATTTGATTTTTTGTTCTTTCTACTTTTTCTCGTTTCGTAGAATGGCGGGATATTTATTAAGTTAAAACTTACGCTTAGTGAAGGTGAGTTTTAGAAATAGAACAATTCTTTCTGTCGTGTATCCCCGATTTATGCAGCCTTAGATGCTTTGATCTTCTGAGATTCTAGTATTGAGCGAAAGGTTATATCTATTACATAGATGTTAATGATCAAATCTATATGATAGGTGTGCATAGGGGAAAAAGCACTACGCGTTAAAATCGACAACACAAATGCTTCATTATAATATGACCTTTTTATGAAGGGCTAGTTAGAATGGTTGAGGCAACAAACATCCATCTTGTTTGTACTTCGGATACCGCTAGAACCATCGGAGACTGTTGAAGTGAATAATTCCCATAAAAGACAGTGCGTTAAGGACAAAGAAATTGTTAGAGGTTATGTTTTTAGTGCTAAACTAAAATACTTGGTTATTTAGAAAAAAAAATCTTTGCAAGAAGGATAGCTAGAGATTCATTGGAAATACACTAGTTCCTGTTAATTCATAATCATAAGGAAAATCTTTTTTCTTGTCAATTGAATTGATTACTTAGGAGGAGCCGTATGAGGTGAAATTCTCATGTACGGTTTTGAAGCGGAGATCATTTCAATTGAATGAACGACCGTAACGAATGTCAGCTCAATCCGAAGGGGAATATGCGGAAGCTTTACAAAATTATTATGAAGCCATGCGACCGGAAATTGACCCCTATGACCGAAGTTATATATTATATAATATAGGTCTTATCCACACAAGTAATGGGGAACATACTAAGGCTTTAGAATATTATTTCCAAGCATTAGAACGAAACCCGTCTTTACCACAAGCTCTTAATAATACGGCCTTGATCTGTCATTACGTGCGGCTATCTGTACTATAGAATGAATTCGTCTAGTACAAAAAAAAAAAGAGGCTTTCTACATATGCACCGTCCAAAACAACGGTTTTTTATCAGCTGTAGTCAAAAGAATATCCCTCATAGGAGCCCAAATATGAATGGGTAAATATAGCCTGGATAGTCTATGGATAAAAAAATCAATTCAATTGATGGAAGAAAGCACCATAAAGATCAATTATTGAAAGTTTGGGCTGATACGATCAAATCTGCTCATGGGCAAAAATAAGGAATTTATTTATGTAATGTAATAGAGTTGATTTACTAGGTTATTGAGCAGCGGTGTAGCATCAGATCCTAAAGACGTGAAGTACTTTCTTGGTAGGAAAGTATTATTCAAAATTTCTATACAGAACGTAGATAGTTACCTCTTAAAAAGATTTTTATCTGGATAATCTGAAGTAGATCTCTTTATTTCTAATACTTCATCTTTTTAGGGTGGGAGAAAAGATAAAACCTGATCATTTATTGAAAGTGAAGTTTGAAACTCATGTCATTGACCCATTCTGTTCTTTCGGTTAAGCTGAACGTATTTATCCTATTTTGAAAGTTTGGGTAAAGGACTAAAGAATAGTTAATTGAGCCGTATGAGGTAGGAAACTCTCAAGTATGGTTCTAAGGGAAGAAAACTTTGAGAAGTTGATCTATCCCGACCGAGGAGAACAGGCCATTCAACAGGGAGATCCTGAAATTGCTTAGCAGGAAGCAGATTAGCAGATTAGTAGGAATTAGTAGGAATTACCTGGGGATAGTTTGGAAGTAAATGGCACAGGCTGAGGGAGCTTCTCTTAGTAGAGCCCCATTATTTGATGGTAGTGACTATGTTTTTTGGAAGGTAGTGATGGAAGCCTTCATAAAGTCTTTAGATATTAATATGTGGGAATTTGTAGTTACAAAATATACTATTGCAAACACTATACCCATAGATCCTAATGATAAGACTAAGTATGAGCTTGATAAAAGAGAAATTTTTTCTATCCTATGTGGTCTTACTAAATATTTACTTGTAAATGTCATGTATTGTCAGTCTGCTAATGATATTTGGGCTAAACTAGAAACCATTTACCAAGGTGATGAAAAAGTTAAGGAATCAAAATTGATAACTTTAAAAACTCAGTTTAATATTTTGAAGATGAATGAGAATGAAAGCATAGCTACTTACTTATTAAGAATTGATGAAGTAGTAAATGCTAGAAGGGGATTAGGAGAGATAATTGAAGAGCGTGACATTGTCTCAAAGGTAGTTAGAAGTGTTCTACCTAAATTTTTTACAAAGATCTCTACATTAGAAGAAAAGAAACACTTTTCTAAAATGACTTTACATCAATTACAAGGAACATTGACTGTGTATGAGATGAGAATTGGCAATCAAGCTGGTTCCACATCAAAAGAGACAACCTTTAAGGTTGAGAAATAAGATTAGAGTGATTCAGATTTAACAGATGCTCTAGAAGCATTGTTCATCAGAAAAATGAGAAAGAAATATGAAGGAAAACCTAAGTGTTTTAGTTGTGGTCAATTAGGACACTTTGCTGCAAAATGTCCCTATGCTGATCAAGATGATAATTAGGAGAAAACTAAAAAGTGTTCAAAAAGGAAACCTTGTAATCAGAATAAAAGGTTCAATAACTTTAAAAAGAATAGTCTCGTCAAAACAGAACTCAAATGAAGAATAAAATGATTCAGGAGAAGAAGGAGAAACATTATTCATGGCTGAAATAATAAATGTTCCAAAATTAGTATCTAGTAAATCATAATCTTCATCTGATATAGATGAATACATTGATCTTGAGGAAGAACTTCTTCGCTCTTTACAAGAACTAAAGAGACTAAAGAAATTAATCTCAAATCATGAAAAGGAAAATAAAATGTTGCAAGCTGATTTAGAAAATGCAAATCAACTTATTGAGAATCAAAAGTTATCACTTGATGAAAAATAAAATAAACTAATTTTATTAAAATAGTTGAAAAAGAAAAGTCTTCAAAACATGGCTGAAACTACTTCTTTAAAGGTTATTTTTCAATTGTAATCTTTTTAGTCATAAGGCTTATAAGTGTAAGATGAACATTGTTACCCTCGATTTTTATCAACCCTCAATTTTAGTCTTGGTCAATAAAATCCTAAGTTGAAGTTGAAGTTGAACTTTGTCAAGTTCAAGTTCAAGTTTGAGTTATTTTCATCCAAGTCATGTAGCACCAACATTTTGTTTCTCTTTTAAAAGTCTGTCGGTCTTCAAAGTTGAACTTGAACTTGAACCAAGTCCTGAACCTTAAATTTAGTTCAAGTTCAAGTTCATGATTGAAATGCAATGAATAAAACATGGAATATTCGATGGGATTGTTCTTTCATTCCATAAAAGGTTGCTAGTTTCAAGCACTCCAGGTGTTTAATCAATTTTGCCAAGTTTTCGTATAGGGTTGTTAAATCCGACAAGATGGCTCATGCATGTGAAGTAGTGGAAGTGACAATTGATGGCATGACATAGTAAGGGTCATTATTGCAAAGATATGGTAATCAGGGAATGTGCTGGGGAATTGAGATTTTCATGCTGATTTAACTTGAGGATTAATGATAAGTAAGTCTAGATGTCATGTCAATCATTCCTTCATTAAGACATTTATTGAAGCTGTGCTCTAGGGATTTACTAAAATCTTATGAGCCATTGTTAATAAATGAAGAATGGTTAAGACATTTCCATTAATTATTTTGGCTTGAGGAAGAAGAAGGAGCGACATAATTGGTGGTGAGAAGCTTACAGTAATTTGGTGCGCAGAAAATCTATGATTTCCTTTCTTCCTTGTATTTTTCAATTTATTCAGAAGAGGTCATTTTGTGTTGTAAGTCTTTTGACTACTTGCTGGTAAAATGCCTTTATTCCACCCCAAAATTTTGAAAGAGGAAATTAGAACCCACTTGTTAATCTCCCTTCCAAACATTGGCGACACCTCTTTAGTGAATGTAAGTTTAGGGGAAGTCTATGATAGGGTTAGGAATGCCTCAAAAGGTTCCTTTTCAAAGAGGCTAGTAGGAAGTTGATTAGTAGAGGCTACAAATTTTACCCCAGCTCTAGTTTGTCCTAAATTGGTGTTAGAATTTGCCAATAAGTATGACGCTAAGAGCAGATGTATTAAAGATGATGTAGGAGAAGTTTTGGTCAAGATTAGTAGGAAAAAATTAATAGCAGCTCTCCACATTCTAGATAAGGAACTGTATGAACCTTGGACCTATGCTGAGGCAAATCATGTGTATGAGGTAGACAAGAAAAATTATAGCTCCTCAATAGCTTAGACATGGCTTGCGAAACTAGAGAAAGGGGGGTCTAGATTGCCTAAGCCTCTAACAATCAAGCATTTCTATAAGGATATAGATAAATTGTATTCCTTCTAAATAGGGTGAAAGGGAACCTGCACATGTTTCATTGGGAAAATTGGATGTACTTCTTGTAGACACTGAAAAATCCTTCAGAAAATAAATTATTTTTGTTTTCTAAAAATCCTTGATGACATCATCATTTATTAATTAATTATTTATTTAATTAATTAATTTATTTTTATGGCATTAAATCCCTCTCTCTTAATTAAAAATCTTTAATTAAGGAATCTAGCCTAAAAATGTCATTTGGACATTATCCCTAATTTATTAATTATTTAATTAATAAATTGCCCAAAAACTTCAAAAAATAAATTAATTTATTTTTTATCCCAAACTTGGCCAATTTCTTCTAGACCACTAACCTCTTCCAAAATCTTCTAATCCCTTCTTAATCTCGATTAAAAGGCTAATCCCATCTTTTCTAACCCTAATCCCAAGGTTAAATATTTAATTAAGGTTAAATATTTAATTTCCATATTTATTGAAAATACTTTAATAAATATTCCTAAAACTTAGGCTTTTGGAATGAATAACTTTTATTCCATGAAACCTAAGGAGAAATCTAGACTCTTCTAGAATCTTCTCAAATCCACCCTCTTCACCCATCCTAATCCTTTTCTTTGTCCTAATCTAATCCTAATCCTACCCTTAAACCTTTGTGCAATCCTAACCAAGCTTAAGACTTTCCTAAACCAAATCAAAGTCTTCCCTTCCAAATATCTCAACCACAAAGCATTTATTGCTTCCCCAAAGTCTTCAAAGCCTCTTAAAGCCCATTCATTGCTCTTACAAGCATTTATTTGGAGAGTTATGAGCTTGGAGCCCCCTTTGTTGACTCCTTTTTGCCCTTCCCTTCATCCACTCACCTTGTGACATGTGTCACCTCCTGATTGGCTGAGAACTAGCACAATCCATGTGCTTCCCTTTGAGTGAATCTTGGCCTCTCTTAAGGATTTCAATCCTGGCCATTCATTCCTCCTACCCCAAGCCTTAGAAATCCTATAAATACCCTCACTTCCTAAGGCAAATCATCTCTCAACTCTCAAACTCAATAGCAAAGTTATAATGCCATTTTCATTCTAGCATAAGCATAAGTTCATCTTTTTTAGATCATTTTCAAGCTTAAATCACATCTAAATTAGCTTAAATGGATTAACATTAGATTCATTTCTTGTTTTAATCTTAGTTCATCATTTTAGCTTTTGCATATTTGTGTGTTCTTGAGGCCTTTGAGGCAAAATAGGTTCCTCATACCTATTTTGTGTCATTTTGGGTCTTCATCAACCTCAAATCATCCTATTTTGCATGCTCCAAGTGCTTGAGTTTGCACACCCACATCCCTCTAAATCTAAGCATATCAAACGGTGCATGGGCGCATCCGTTTTAAGCTTAAACTGAGGTGGCTTTGATTTTAGTTTGCTAACCATTAAATTTAATTTGATAATATGCTATGACATTTGTTTGTTTTTTGCCTTCAAAACAGGTTTAGGTGCACTCACAAATCCTAGTCTACATTCTGGCACGCCCGGTGGGACTCAAACCACAATCATTTTGATGAAATTACACTTTATATGATTTTTTTTTTGCAGGAAATAAAGAAATGTCGCCTTCATGAAAAGAAATGACGCCTACAGCAATTAAATGTCGCCTTCAAACAAAGAAATGTCGCCTTCAACAAAAGAAATGTCGCCTACAAGGAATTCAGTCACGCCTTCATGCAATTAAATCATGCCTTTGAGGAAAGAAATGACGCCTATGAGTTCTGTTTTAACGCCTGCATAACTGAGATTTTCCTGTTGTCGGCAATTTCTGTTACGTCCCAAAATTCTTCTTCTGTCGCCTGCATGTAAAGAAATCACGCCTGTAACTAAAGAAATCACGCCTGTGGTTTTTTATCTGTCACCTTTTGAGGTACAGAATGTCGCCTGTAGGAATTAAATGTCGCCTCTGCACTTTCCAGCGTCGCCTATAAGCTGGACAGTGTCGCCTTTTGTCTTTTGCTTGGAACTGGTTTTTTCTTTTCTTTTACAGCAAAGGTCAAAACAAAATCTTGAATGACATTAAGGAAACGAACTTAGGTCCTAAGTGTCATTGTCAATTTGAAAATCAAACCAAATCTTGAATGCACTAAAGGAACAAACAACTCTATTCCCTCATCTGTTTCAGATTCTAAAGCAAGCAAACAAATTCAATCTTGAGTGATCTAAGGGACAAAACAAAGCTTTTTCAAAGTTCTTAAGACAACTCGCTAATCAAATCTTGAATGCACAAAAAGAAAGAACTTGCAAACGTTCGAAGCATTTACATTTTTGAGGAAAAGAACAAATCAAAATCTAATCACGAGTGTCTTTATTTCAAAATTCAAAACATCACTTAATCAAATCTGGGAAAATGAACAAAATCTGCTTGATGTGCATATAGGAGTTTTTCAATTCTTGCATAATCCTTGTTAGAGTAAGCAACGTGGAACATTTGAACTTGGACAAGTTCACTTGTTCTACTTTTAGCGAGGCCTGTCCAAGGAGAAGCGCTTCCTCCTCGGAGAACGACCTCAAACCGGTATCCCCCCGGCCGGTATACAAATAAGTGAATACCAAAAGAATCACTTACATCTCCTAATCGCCGGGCGTTCGTGCCAAACACGTGACTGGGGATGGTAAACATTCCTCTCCCCCAGCATAATTGGCAAGGCTCTTAAGTGAGTCACGGATGATCAGCATAACCGGGTATGGAGACACCACGGAACAAATAGCAACCTGATAAACTAGAAGCTACCCTATCTACATCCGAAAGTATCAAAATCCTTGTGCAAGGACCGATTCCAAGGGGTTTACTGGGTCACCTCAAGATTACTCACCATTTGTATTCCCTTCTGGGGGATACCAAGCTGTGGGCAAGTGATTTTGATACTCACCTTCCTTAGGTAGATCTGTTTGAAGTGCTTGATAGTCAAAGACTCCGTGAAAACACTTGTTGAAACATACACTTTCAAAACTTTGTCAGAGTCAGTTGCCTTTGTTTGTATCTCGCAGGGTTGCTTTATCCCTTGCGTAAATTGCTTTGACTTTAAACCTTTGCCATTGGAAACCTTTGCCTCAAAATCAGAAGCCTCTTTTCCAAGTGATGCCCAGCAAGAACAAACATCCTAAAGCAAAGTTGCCCAAATCCCAAGCCTATCAAGAGCAAAAACTTATCAAGAAGAACACCAAGAGCTATCAAGCCATTATCCAAGCAAACCAAGTAGAAGAGAAGTCCCAAACCAAACTTGAGAACATTGCCCATAACGCCCGCATCAAACAGTTTGCCTTCCGTTTCCAAGTTAACCATCACTTTGTCAACCTTGAGCCAGAAGATTAGCCAATCCTTGTTCATGTCTTGTTCCATCTTCAGATCCTGAAATCTTGTCTCAAACAGCCTTGCATCTTAGTTTCATCCTAGTTTCACCCTTTGCATCGGCATCAAAACCTTAGTTGCATTTCAAAAACATCATAAAGTTGCATTTGCATTCATCTTCCTACCAGCATTTTAGAATCAGTCCTTGTCATTTGCACTTGCATCATCCTTCTAGAGCATTGTCCCTTCACCCTTCCATACCTTTTCCACCAGCATCCCCCCCATTAGCTTTCCATATCTTTCCAGCAGATCCATCATCCTTGTTCCAAATCCAGAGTTCCACCAATGCTTAGTGTTCTACCTTTTGAGTTGTTCCTATCCTATATCCAAGATCAGAGACCATCATCTTCTTTTTTGGCACAACGTGTTGTCATAAAGAAATCAAACCTTGTCCTTGCATAGCCATCATCTCGAGCAAGAGATTGGAGTGCATTGATAAGAAACTTGTTGACCGAAGATCATCAGTCTATCCTAGGTTGACCCCATCATATCTCTGATCCTCCATTTGGGAAAAACAGCAGCTCATTTGTTGACCACTCAGTAATCTTTCACCAGCTTTCCACCAGCAACCTATCTTTCCTCCACCATCTTGATCCATATCAGTTCCATCCAGCTTCCATCATCGCCATCTTGATCCATCTTTGCATTTGCATCTTAGAAGTCATCATCTTTAAAAGTTCATCAACTTTGCATCCATCAACATCTTTTAACCAAACATCTTGCATCCATTTAGCACTTGCATCTCCATGCCTATTGAGACCAGATCTCGGAAAAGAAGAAGCATGAATCCTTATCCACCAACAACCTCATCTGATCCCAACCTTTTCACCAACGCCATGATGACCTACAATCCCCAAATCCGAGCCAATAACCCATGTGAAGATCCAAATATCCCTTCATCCCCGTTGGCAATCCAAGCATTTGAAAATCCTCCAAAAAGCCCACCAGCGACCAATGCCCTTATACCGCAACATCAACAAAGCACGTTTGTTCACTACCTACCAGAAAGTACCTCCATCCCACCATCTCTCTATCCACGCATCTCCATCAAAACTATCCAAGTTCCAGCCCAAGCGTATTCTCCATTTGTCCAATCATTCCCCGATCCTATCATACAAACATCCCAAGAGCTTTCCACCATTCCCCTTTTCTTGCAAGGAAGCCTCACCAGTCCCACGACACAAGCTGCAGCACCATCCGCTCCATCTCATACCCCTTTTGCTTCATCATCTGCTATGGCTGCCCAAGCCCAAATCCAAACCCAAAGTCAGCTTCCACCTCTCACACAAGCTTTTACACCGCCACCATTCACAAGTCAAGCAATGCCTTTCACCATCAAAGGAGCACCGTCACCCTTCACCCCCCAAGCACCCGTACCTTCTTCTTTGGGGTTAGCGCAATCGCTCCCCATTCCAACCTCATCTTTCTCTTGGGTGTTTCCTTCATTTTCCTCTTCACAAGCATCCGCTCAACCACAACCTCAACAAGCTCCTTTATCTCAACCATCATTCGTGTCCCAAGCTCCCGTTGCTCCTACCAATCCATCATCTGCTGCAGTGCACCCTAACACAAGCTCTCAATGGGGCCTTACGCAAGAAGAAATGAAGGCATGGGGGATCCCATCTCAATCCCCTACATCTATGGTTGCAAGTCAACAAACCGCCTTCACCCAAGCAGCACGGCAGCAACTACCCCAAACACCGCCAGCTTCAACCTATTCATCCCAAATCTCAAATACCTTCCAGCAAGCTCCACCACCTCAACAGCCAACTTTCCCCAGCTATCTTACCCCATCGCCCTTTGCTTCTAGCTTCCCCACATCTGTTCCACCTCTAAGTAACGCAGGCATGCACCCAGCTTATATCAGCCAAACACAAAGCCAACCTCAGCAACTACCACCATCATACCCACAAGCAGCATCATTCCAACAGCCTCCCCCACAGCAGCCACATGTCCCCTTTCAGCAAACAACCATCATTCCTCAACAACAGCAAGTCCCTTGCTATCAGCCCCAGCAACAAATCCCTATCATCCCCCAGCAACAACAAGTTCCCACCTATCAGTTACAACAACAAGTTCCAAATGACCACTATCAGCAAGCAGTCCCACAACAACTGCCAGTTCAACAACAGCAAGTAGCCCAACAACATCAAGCGGTCCCATATCAATATCCCCCTATGCCACACCAGCAATATCCCCAGCAACCATTACCCCAAAATCAGTTCCAACCCATTTATCCACAGCAAGCACCATATCCAGTTCCACAACTTCCATCACAAGCAGAAGTCTCAGTTCCCTCGCCACTCAATGCTGAGTGGGAAGCAATGAAAAATGCTCTAAAGGAGCTACAAAGTGGAACAGAGAATAAAACCTACAAGTTCGAAGAGGTGTGCTCATATCCCTTCGATCGGTTCATAGCAACTATCCCTTTCCCCAAGCATTTTGAGATGCCCAAGTTCGACAAGTATCGGGGGAAAGGAGATCCAGTAAACCATATCAAAGAGTTTTACATGGCGTGCCAAGAAGTGGCTTACAGTGATAACTATCTCCTGTGCCTGTTTCCCAAAAGCTTGGGAGGAACTGCTGTTGAGTGGTTTTATAAAATACCACATGGGACAATAAACACCTTTGCTAAACTCTCTGAGAAGTTCATCACACACTATGCCCATAATGTGGAGAATGAGTTTTCTTTGCTAGACCTATGCAACTCAAAGCAGAAAGATGGAGAAAGCCTTGCAGAATACTTGCAAAGATGGCAAAATCTTACAACCAGGTTATCATATCAGCCGCCAGAGAAGCATCTAACAAAGATCTTCATTGATAACCTGCATCCAAAGCTATCCCATCACATGCGAATGAACTGTCTCCAGACGTACCAAGATATCAAGAGCAAGGGCATAGGCATCGAGAAAGCTCTCCTAGACGAAGGCACTATTCGTCATTTCAAGGATGATTCCAAAAACAAACCCAACAATGATAAATCCCGTTACTGGAATCGTAACAAGAATGTTGTTACAGATGGAGCCACTGACACTAAGAATGTACAATTCATTGTGGCTAGCCCTACACCAGCTCAAACATACCAACCGCCACAAGCACCCATCTATCAGCAACCACCAGCTCCCGCATATCAAGCACCTATTTATCAGCAGCCTCCTCAAGCTCATCAACCACCTACGCAACAGTATCAGCAGCAATACCAACAGCAACAGCCAGCACGTCAAGGTAATCCTGTTAATACAGTTAACGTTGCCCCAAGGCAGAACAAACCCAACAATCAGAACAATCCAAAGAGGACTTTCACACCTTTGGGTGAGCCTCTGGATCAGATCTTTTATCGGCTAGCCAAGGCAAATATGATCACATATCCGCCCATCCCACAAAATGATGACAATGCACCAAAGTCTGATTGGTATAAAGAACATGAATACTGTGATTACCATCGTGTGAAGGGGCACACAACATTGAAGTGCATACGACTTAAGCACTACATCCAGGATCTCATCGATCGCAAGGAAATCCAGGTCGATGCACCAACTCAAGCTTCACCCAATGCCGGTTTGCAAATATATCAAAATGTGTTCCCTCAACACGATACCGGGAAGAATCAAGCCAACGCCAATCAGCCCCAAAATCATGGCAAAGGCAAGCAAGAAGATCACACAGCAGCCTACATCAACTATGACAAGTATGTCGGATGCATAACTCAAGTTGAGCCCATCCAAGATGAGCCCACCATCAATACCATCCACGTCAGAGGGCCGGATCGACAATGTGCTGCAACTACCCGCAGTGGTAGGATAACTGTTGCCGGTGCTCCTCTGAGATCAGCTGCTCCTCCAAGGCCAACATCTACTGCATCCACAGCACAGTCTAACACCAGGCTAGCATCAAATGCACGCGCAACACAACATAATGCACCAAGAGCACAATACAATATCATAGAGCATCTTGGGAACATGCCAGCCCAAATATCTATCTTGGATTTGCTCCGCACATCACCCATCCATCAGGAGATCCTGGACAAAGCTCTAAAAGAAGGCCATGTCCCCACGGACATTAACACAACTCAGTTTGAAACTCTTGTGGGACACCTATCAGCAGCATGTGCCTTATCCTTCAAGGAATCTGATATACCAGATGTCGCTCCTGACCATACTCTCCCTCTCCGCATTGCCGTCATGGTCAGAGATTTCGCCATCAAACGAGTTCTAGTGGATAATGGCTCAGCCCTCAACTTGTGCACATTAAAATTCATCAAGAAGATCGGGTTCACGGAGGCTGACATACAACATGAGCAAATCACTATCAAAGCATATGATAACTTGGAGTGTACCTCTGAAGGTACTATGACCTTGCCTATCCAGCTAGGCCCAGCAACGCAAGATACTCTCTGCCACATTGTTGATCTTGACCTACCGTTCAATATCCTCCTCGGTCGTCCATGGATCCATTCCATTAAGGCCGTACCATCTACTTACCATCAGTGCATCAAGTTTCCACATCAAGGCACTGAGGTTACCATCCACGCTGACCCTAACCCCTTCGCATACTGCCTTGCGATGGAAGCATCTTTCCCTCATTCTACTCATTGTCCTGGAACCGATATTGGTACTTCTATTGCTAGCTCATCCCGATCCCATCGCGATCCAGAGACCATCCTCTCTTCCACCTTATCATCCATCAAGATCAACAACCAGGGTTGTGGCGAATACAGCCTCAGTGATGCATTTGCTGTAGGAGCTCTTCCACGTGATCCACATACTCAAGGGCGCCCAAGTTGTCAAAACAAGCCTGTTGAAGAACATTATAAGCTCAAGCAAATCGGAAACATGACTTTTGAGTCGCATGGTACCATCAACAGCAAAGAAATGGATCCAGATATTAACAAATGGTTATACAAAGATCCCCCATCACGTGACACACAACTTCTTGAGTACTTCAAAGAGAAATATCCAATCCCCTACAAGAATGTCACAGAACACTATAATTATCAAGGTGGTGGTCTAGGACCACAAGAGGATGGAAATTTGTTTCCTATCATACCATCCCAAAATCCAGAACAGCAAGGACTTGGCTTTAATACCTCTCGCCTGCTTGAACAAGAGCCCAAAACCATAACTGCAGACACTAACATGACCAACGTGAACTTTTCGAATAGCCAGGATGACCTCGTGGAAATCGAAGACATCCCCGAAGAGAAAGACATCCGATCCTACGATGATATCTTTGCCGACGACACCCTCCTGGGGACTTCTGTCCTCCAACAACTATCCATTAACCTCATAGATCTTCCCCTCACAAACCCTGACCTCATAGATTGGGACCAACCAAGCATTGCACACATCGATGAGTTCCAAAGCGCACAAGCACTCCTAGAATTCATGGGGGCATCAGGTCCAGCAAGCTATTAGGATCCAACATCAACCTCTGTCTATCAGCTTCACCCAGAAGGATATTTTGGGGAAGAGGCAAGCTTTAGTCGCAAAAATGAAATAGCAAAAGAACATCATGAGTCTTTATGTGAAAACCCCCTTGGGGCACATTCTGATTCCAAAATAGTAAAAATAAAGGGCGTATCTTCTAGTGAAAACCTGGCAATTCAGGCGCTAGAAGATGAAGCCTTGCCTCTTCCCCCTATCCACGATTATAGACCAGAGCAGTCACTGATCATCATAGAGGAGACCAAGCCAATCAACTTGGGAACAGAAGAATGTCCAAGGATCACCTACATTGCAGTCAACCTAACAGAAGGAGAAGAAATCGCTCTTAGTGCCTTGCTCAAAGAATCCATCATCAACTTTGCATGGTCATACGCCCACATGCCTGGGCTTGATCCAAACCTTGTTGTTCATCATCTATCAGTAGATCCAAACGTCAAGCCAGTGAAGCAGAAGCTAAGGAAAATGCATCCAAAGGTAGCATTGCTCGTCAAAGCAGAGCTTGAGAAGCTCCTCCAAGATAAGATCATCAGAGCAATAGATTATTCAGAGTGGATCTCTAACATGGTGCCAGTCACAAAGCCTTCTGGCGACATCAGAATCTGTACTGATTTCAGGGACTTGAACAAGGCATGTCCTAAGGATGACTTCCCATTACCAAACATAGACATGCTTGTAGACCTCACAGCGGGTCATGAAATGCTATCACTCATGGATGGCTTTTCAGGCTACAATCAGATTCATATAGCAGAAGCAGATCAACATAAAACAGCATTCACAACCCCATGGGGTACCTTTTGCTACAACATGATGCCATTTGGGCTAAAGAATGCAGGAGCAACATATCAGCGAGCAATGACAGCGATCTTCCATGACATGATCCACAAGATCCTTGAAGACTATGTGGATGATATCCTTGCAAAATCCAAAACAAGGGATGAACACCTCAACATCCTAGAACGTGTGTTTGATCGTCTGAATCATTATGGCTTAAAGCTTAATCCTAAGAAATGTGTCTTTGGTGTTACATCTGGCAAGCTTCTAGGCTTCATCATCTCTAGACGAGGCATAGAGATCGATCCTAAAAAGGTAAAAGCAATAACGGAGATGCCTCCACCAAGAAATCTCAAACAACTCAGAAGCCTACAGGGCAAGCTTCAATCAGTACGGCGGTTCATCTCGCAGCTAGCGGATAAGTGTCAACCATTCTCACATCTCTTATGCAAAGACACCAACTTCAAGTGGGATCCCATATGTCAAAGAAGCTTTGATAAGCTCAAGGAGTATCTAGCTAACGCTCCAATCCTAGTACCACCAGTTCCAGGATGCCCACTCATCCTTTACATCTCAACAACAGCTACAGCACTAGGGGCACTCCTAGCACAACATGATGATGAAAATAGAGAACGAGCTATCTACTACATCAGTCGCACTCTTGTGGGCTATGAGCTTAACTATTCACCCATGGAGAAAGCATGCCTAGCAGTGGTCTTTGCCACTCAAAAACTTAGACATTACATGCTTAGCCACACAATCAAGCTCATATCAAAGGTGGACCCTCTTAAGTATCTGTTATCAAAGACAACTCTCACAGGCCGTATGGCAAAATGGGTCATGTTACTCAGTGAATTTGACATTCAATATGTAGATCGCAAAGCAATCAAAGGGCAAGTCATTGCCGATCAACTAGCAGAAGCACCACTGGTGGATGCCTATCCACTAATCATGGAATTCCCCGATGAACACTTATGCATGATTGAAGAGCAGCCCATGTGGAAACTATACTTTGATGGTTCCAACACATCCCATAGCTCCGGGGCAGGAATCCTATTCGTCACACCTCAAGGTGACTATATTCCAAAATCATTCAAGTTGGGATTCCCCTGTACCAATAACATTGCAGAATATGAGGCACTCATCTTAGGTCTCAGAACAGCTATCCAATGGAACATCACAGAACTACAAGTCTTTGGAGATTCACAGCTCATTATCAAGCAAGTCCTTGATGAGTATCAGACAAAGGACGACAAATTGCTACCCTACAAGCAACTGGTGGATAAACTGAAAGAGCATTTCCTACATCTACAATTCAATCAGATCCCAAGGCTTCAGAACAAAGCAGCAGATGCAATGGCAACCATCGGATCTTTATTGGAAATACCACGAGACGCATCACAGTATGAATTTCTAGTCAAGCAGCTACATTCACCAGCTTATGAGAACGCCGATGCAGACATGGTGTGTGTCTTGGTTGGTCCTCAATCCCCATGGTACCACGAAATCCATGCATATCTAAAAAATGGTATCATATCTCCCCATCTCACCAATAACCAACGCCAAAACCTTATTCGCAGAGCTTCCCGCTACACTCTTGTAGCCAACACCCTATATCGTCGCGGGTATCACAATGTCCTATCTAGATGTTTAGATTCAAACGAGGCCGTCCTGGCCTTACAAGAGGTTCACGCTGGAATTTGCGGTGCCCACACGAGTGGCATGGTTCTAGCAAAGCAGCTACTTAGAGTTGGATATTATTGGCCAACAATGGAACATGATGCGTGTGAATTTGTCAAGAAATGTCTCCCATGTCAACAGCATGCCAATTTGATACATGCACCAGCACAGGATCTACAGCCTATTGCACCACCGTGGCCTTTTTCATGTTGGGGCCTCGACCTCGTTGGCTTGATCACCCCCCTCTCTTCGGATGGACACAAGTATATCATAACAGCCACAGAGTACTTTACTAAATGGGTTGAAGCGATTCCGCTCACCCTTACTACTGGCATCCAAATATCCAAGTTCATCCTCTATCATATCATTTGCCGCTTCGGCATACCATCTACCATCTTCACAGACCATGGCACACCTTTTGAAAACCAGCATGTGGATGATCTATGTGCCAGACTCCACATCCATCACCATTTCTCCAGTCCATATTTCCCTCAAGGAAATGGCCAAGCTGAGGCAACTAACAAAACTATCTTGAAAATCCTCAAGAAGGTTGTTAATGATTCTGGTCGTGACTGGCACCTCCAAATCAATCCTGCCCTTTGGGCCTACCGCACTTCTTATCGCACTCCCACAGGCACCACCCCATACTCCCTTGTATATGGTGCTGAAGCTGTTCTACCGATCGAGGTTGAGCTCCCATCCTTGCGCGTCTCCATGAAGAACTATATAACTGATGAAGACTATCGTGTGGCCCGGCTCACACAACTAGATCTGCTAGATGAAAAGAGACAGCAAGCCTATGATCACCTGGTTGCATACCAGAATCGACTCAAAAGGAGTTATAACAAAAAGGTCCATCCTAGACAATTCCAAGTCGGTGACATGGTCCTTAAAGAAAATCAGAAGGTCCTAGCAAATAGAGAAAAGAAAGGCAAGTTTGAGCCTACTTGGTTGGGCCCCTATGTTGTCACCGCATCCTTCGGCTCGGGAGCCTATCAGCTATCAACACCAGAAGGCGAACCCTTGAATGATCCTATCAACATCATCCATCTGAAGAGGTTCTATGCCTGAACCTGATCCTGCATATATCAGAAAATCCAAAAACATTCAAAAAGCAAAAAAAGCAAAAAAGCAAAAAAGCAAAAAAGCAAAAAAGTAGAAAAGAAGAAAAGAGAAAGAGAAAATAATCGTCCAATGGTGAAAACTTGGCAATTCAAGCGCCTTGGACAAGTATGTTGGTGAAAACCTGGCAAACAGGTGCCAACATAGCAAACTGAGCTATTTATCTATTCAGTTGTCCTTTCAGCTACCGTCCTCATCCTCCATTCCATAACAGATCTCCCAGCAGTTCCATCTCCCCTATCCTCCACGCATTCGGCTCCCATCTTCCTCCAACCCATCTGCAATCCATATCCTATTCCAAAGCTTTGTACCATATCTTGTACCATATCCTTTTCCCTGTATATATCCTTCTTGTCTCCGTCCTAGTGAGAGTCCCGCTGAGTGTGATCTTCCTATCCCCAATCCTGAGCTTCTGTATATATCCCTTGTGCATATCATTCCTCCTTGTTGTACATAACCTTTGTCCATCCTGCAGCAGCATTTGATCAAATATCTTGTCCCATCCCCAGCCTCAGAAAATTTGTAGTCCCACTCGGGCCTTGTGCTTCAGCAACATCAATTGATGACTTATCCTTGCTCATCCTGATTATTCCTTGAACTTCAGCTTTTGCCAGCGAACAACTACACTTATTCTCTCACCAACCAGGGGTCCTTGAGGATATATCGTTCCTCCTATCTGACCTAATCTTCCATCCTGGTCCTTGAGGATATATCGTTCCTCCTGTCCGACCAATCTTCCCACCATCAATCAAACCTAATCTCTCTCCTTGGCAAAGGATGTCTTTTTGGAGTTATCATTTTGATCTTGGATTTTTGTCCTTTGGGTCTTGTTAAATCTTTTTGGCTTCTCATTATCCCACCAGGGTCACCACGATTCATTATATCATGGTGTGCTGCGTGTGCGGATAATCTGGGGCAAGGTCTTTTGATCTTTCGCTTCTGCCTGTGAGTCAGTTGTGTGTTTGTGGTTCCTTCAGCATCGGTTCCACCATGTCACCTCTGTGCTTCATGTGTGATGTTGGGGCAACCCTGTGTGTTTGTTTAGCGTCAGTCCTCGTCAGTCCTCTGCAACGCTGGTGACAAGGCCTTGTGATCTCAGTATCCTTGGCAGGTCTCTAACATTGCTATATTAAGTCTAGGTTGTGCACTCCCGTTTGCGCTTGGAGCTATCTGGTCCCTTGCATTTATCATATAGATTAATCTTGCATCTTTTCATATAGCTGCATCTTGCATCTTGCATTTCCATCTCGTCTTGCATATCATCCATATTTGTTCTTAGAAGTGAGGTTATTTATCTCCCCTTTCTTCCTAGGCCTTTCCTTCCTCGTCCCGCCGGGCACACTCTGTCCCAGGGCGTAATCCCTCTTTCCCCTTGTCCCGCTGGGTGCATCTTCCATGATTTTGTCCCACTGGGGCATGTACCCCCTTTCTTCTAGTCCACTCGGGCGTCATACCCTCTTCTTCTGATTCTAGCCTCGGCATCTTGTTTTCTTGTCTTTGACGCCATGCCACTTGCAGCATCGCATCAAAGAGGGGCAAAATGTAGACACTGAAAAATCCTTCAGAAAATAAATTATTTTTGTTTTCTAAAAATCCTTGATGACATCATCATTTATTAATTAATTATTTATTTAATTAATTAATTTATTTTTATGGCATTAAATCCCTCTCTCTTAATTAAAAATCTTTAATTAAGGAATCTAGCCTAAAAATGTCATTTGGACATTATCCCTAATTTATTAATTATTTAATTAATAAATTGCCCAAAAACTTCAAAAAATAAATTAATTTATTTTTTATCCCAAACTTGGCCAATTTCTTCTAGACCACTAACCTCTTCCAAAATCTTCTAATCCCTTCTTAATCTCGATTAAAAGGCTAATCCCATCTTTTCTAACCCTAATCCCAAGGTTAAATATTTAATTAAGGTTAAATATTTAATTTCCATATTTATTGAAAATACTTTAATAAATATTCCTAAAACTTAGGCTTTTGGAATGAATAACTTTTATTCCATGAAACCTAAGGAGAAATCTAGACTCTTCTAGAATCTTCTCAAATCCACCCTCTTCACCCATCCTAATCCTTTTCTTTGTCCTAATCTAATCCTAATCCTACCCTTAAACCTTTGTGCAATCCTAACCAAGCTTAAGACTTTCCTAAACCAAATCAAAGTCTTCCCTTCCAAATATCTCAACCACAAAGCATTTATTGCTTCCCCAAAGTCTTCAAAGCCTCTTAAAGCCCATTCATTGCTCTTACAAGCATTTATTTGGAGAGTTATGAGCTTGGAGCCCCCTTTGTTGACTCCTTTTTGCCCTTCCCTTCATCCACTCACCTTGTGACATGTGTCACCTCCTGATTGGCTGAGAACTAGCACAATCCATGTGCTTCCCTTTGAGTGAATCTTGGCCTCTCTTAAGGATTTCAATCCTGGCCATTCATTCCTCCTACCCCAAGCCTTAGAAATCCTATAAATACCCTCACTTCCTAAGGCAAATCATCTCTCAACTCTCAAACTCAATAGCAAAGTTATAATGCCATTTTCATTCTAGCATAAGCATAAGTTCATCTTTTTTAGATCATTTTCAAGCTTAAATCACATCTAAATTAGCTTAAATGGATTAACATTAGATTCATTTCTTGTTTTAATCTTAGTTCATCATTTTAGCTTTTGCATATTTGTGTGTTCTTGAGGCCTTTGAGGAAAAATAGGTTCCTCATACCTATTTTGTATCATTTTGGGTCTTCATCAACCTCAAATCATCCTATTTTGCATGCTCCAAGTGCTTGAGTTTGCACACCCACATCCCTCTAAATCTAAGCATATCAAACGGTGCATGGGCGCATCCGTTTTAAGCTTAAACTGAGGTGGCTTTGATTTTAGTTTGCTAACCATTAAATTTGATTTGATAATATGCTATGACATTTGTTTGTTTTTTGCCTTCAAAACAGGTTTAGGTGCACTCACAAATCCTAGTCTACACTTCTTTATTTATAAAATTGTAGAAGGGGATATATTTATTGATTGGGCTGATTTGATAGCAGAGAAACTTCACATAGAGCTCCTAAATGTGACTAACTTGACTACCTTTTACATGTCTTCCTACCTTATTTATATTTTAGCCTATGTTCGGACTTGGGAGGGGTTACCCATGAGTTGTGGACAAATGACATGAGAACATATGACTAGTTCACATGTTTGCAAAGTGAAAAGTTCCCTGGTGTATTCAGAATGGTTAATGATAGATTCTCAGCAAAGTTAGTTTTTGAATTGAGGGGGAAAGAAAATTGCAGACTCTCTGAATAAGCCAAATAGGTGGTAAATGTGTATGGTTGTCATTTCATACAATTTACTAGATTCACCTACCTTAGGGTTGGAGCATTTGATGAAGAACCATTATGACTTCCTAGGTTTTATTTAGATAATGTGGTCTTGATGGAACTTTGTAGGCAACTTGTTATTGTTGAACATAAATCTAGTAGCTCAAAGAAATCCTCAAGTGTACTTTTTCCTATCAAGTTGGGTTACTATAGATGCAAGAGTTTCCAGGATGCTTTAACTATGGAAGAAGAATTGTCTGCTTTCTATTTACAGACTTACACTCCAAGAACCAATTTTGATTATAGAGGTTTTGCTAGGGAAAACCTTAATGTTCTTGACACTTTCATGCATATTCCTAAGTTGGAGGACTTCTGGTCCAATTGTTCTGATGAATTGGAAGTAAGGAAAAGGTTGTGGTCCAAATTAAGCGTGAAATAAATTATCACTTTTAGGATGGATATGAATACAGATGGGGTAGAAGAGGATGATGAAGTTGATGTTCTTGATCCCCAATTCTTGGAGAAAGTGGAGGCCCTTCCTATTCCTGAGTTAGATTAGACGAAGCCAGAGGGGGATGAATTGCAAGCAAGAATGAACAGGGTGATTGAAAGAATGAAGGCATGGTTACTTGAGAAAAACGCTTCTATAAATCCATCACAGCCTGCTAAGAAGCAAGTGAAAACAAAGAAGAGGATTTCGTCAAAGAAAACTTCCATTTTAACTAATGTGAATATTGATCAATCTTTTGAAGGAAAATTTGAACCTGAAGTCAAACCTAAAGTTGAACCTGAAGTCGAACCTGAAGTTGAACCAACTTCTCCACAAGTTCAAGTTCAAGTTCAACTCTGAGATGAACCTGTAGCTTGAGTCACTCGATCAAGTTCTAGGGCGAAGAACAAGGCTAAGTGGCACGAGGTGACTCCTAGTGTCTTTATGAATTTGGATCCACTAGAAGCTGATTCATGGGAGAATCTAGTTGCTGGCTCTAGTATACTTGATATGGTAGATAATTAGTAGTCACAAGATGAAATAGATAATACTATGAAGGATTCATTGGTTCTTCTGAGTAGTTATGAAACTTAAAAGAATCCTTTTGTAGCTCCACTATGGCTAGAAAATTATGTTGCCAAAAGAAAAAGCATGGTTCCTATATCTGGCCCTATTGAAATGTTGTGAGCAGGTGTTTGGGAAAACTTTGAAGACAAAGAAGACAAGGATGGAATCAAGAATTGAATTCGATGAAAGTAGTGGCCACTAGATGATAGAAATTGCAAAGTCGGTAAGTGACAAAGTTGAAGGGGAGGTTTCAGACCAAGATTTCTAGATATCTAGAGTTGACTTAGGGAGAGACAACAGAGCCATTGACATGAAGTTTTTTGAGGTCTCGAATAAGAAGATTGCCAATAGAGTTTGGAAAGATGGTAAGGAAAAATAGGAGATGAAGGAGGCTATGAATAATATGGCCCAATACATAAACGCCATCCAAAATCCAGAGCCCTTTCCTTTGAGTGAAATGCTAGCCTCCATTGATGTGAAATCCCTAGATAATCAAAGGTTTTGTGACCAAGTGAAAAGAAACAAGGTGATTAGCAGAGCATATGAGGAATGGGTGGAGCATGTGAAGTTAGAAGCTTCCAAGAAAATAACTCACTTAGATGAAGCTCGCGTTGAAGGAAGTCATTTAATAAAGAAAGCTGAGGCAAGTATCAAGGAATGGGAGATAGAAAAAACAACATGGACAAAACAACTCCATTGGATGGAAGAGGCCCATGAATACAGCCTGCAAAAGTTCCTCGAAGAAAATCCAGTACCAGGGCTAGATGAAAAAACCATTTATGTTATAAAGGAGTGTATAGACTAGAGAAATGAAGCTGTAGCACAAGGAGTTTCTAAAATAAAAGATCTCCTAAAGGGGCTAGGAATCATTAGGGGTATTATCTCCAATGATATAAATTGGTTGGATAAAAAGTTTCAAGGGGAATCAGATAGACCGATTGAGTAGGTAATTAAGAATGTCAGTACCTGGTTTGATGATCTCAAAGGAATGAAGGCACCAGCAGTCCAAGAATTCACAAAGGTTGTGTGGATAGAATCAATGCTTATAATTTAGTGGGATCACTTAGTCATGCACAAAGAAAAATTAGCTAAAATCAAGAGGGGAAAGGAAGTATGGAAACATCAAATCAATTTCCTTGGGTTGCCACACCAACAGGTAATATCCACATTCACAACCGCATTTCAAGATTTGAAGGTAGCGCGGCTTGCGATGACTTCAACACCATAGTCATATGGGACACATGGCTCTATTTTGAAGGCATTGCACGCCTAATCCTATTTTATTTTTCTTCCTACGATAGTTATTAAGTTTAGAAGCATTTACTTTCAGTTAAAAAGACATTTTCATTCAGTTATTTGCATAAGCCCTACGTGGCTATATATTTGAAAACTTTTAATTTATGAAGGGTTCGACTCTCTGATTTTGATGAACTATTTTCTAAGAACTCAACTTCAAGATTTTTGAATAGTGATATTATAGAATATATGAAATATCCTATGGTATTGCATATGTGTTTAAGCTTTTCAATCGATAAATACTATTGTTTATCTTATGTGATTTATTTTCCTATGGAGATAAGTTATTATTACCATTATTTTCACTCTTTTGGAGGCCTAATTACTAATAGAGCTACAATACCCTAGTTTGTGTTATTAAGTGATCTTGCTTAATATTTGCGTTCATTTCATTGCAAAGTACATGAAAGGGAAAAGAGATAAATTTCCACATCTAAGATTACATGTGCATATATCATTGTTAAACATGTTGTGTATAAGAGAAAGGAATTGAAAAGAACATCTATCTGGGCTCACACATGTCGTGAGCATAGCCATTGCTAGAATTGCATAAATGAGTGAAAATATACATAGTAATGAACATGAAGTATGGGGGTACCAGACATTGCCTGGTAATGAGTCTTTCTCCATAGTGTTCCCAATGTGCTCCTCTGATCTTGAACTTGTAGATAAGAGAAGAGAAGTGGGTTAGATCTAATGGATCTAAGCAATGCCTAGTATCACAATACCTCTCTACAAGCATGCATACATGCACTCAGTCATACAACTTTGACATGGGCTATGCTCAGGACATGTGCATCAAGGAGCTACCAATGTAAATGATACCATGTTTTCACTAATGTGTTTGTTCCATGTGCATATATAGGTTACAACACCCATGATCAGTATTAGGTCTCCTAGTACCCTACATTGAACCGGTGAGGGTTCTCAGAAGCTCTATTCCCACAGATTTTCTGGGAGCCCTAACCATCTCAAGGAGAGACACTAACTTATGTGGGAGGCATTCAGTAGATGAGCAGTATCAGAAGGACACTCAGAGCCACAAAGATAAATCAGATGAAGCACGGTCAAACACTAGCAAAATGGGGCTTGCAGAGCACATGCAATCATAATCAAAACAAAATGGTACACGGGTCTGCATGATTCTATCTCATGTTCACATCACAAGTATGTTAATCTACACTTTAAGGAAAAGAAAAAGCTACAAAATAGTGTTATGAATGGACAACATAAGGGGGAAATCCCATGGTACAATGAACAGTTGCAGTAAATGCTGTGTAAATCAGCAAATGGGCATGCACTGGGGCCCCCGAGGTCTATATAACACAAGTAATAGATATGATCCGAACAAATAGAATATGGCATATGGATCAATATCTTAAGTAGTGACATCAACTCTAAAGGAGTCAGGGCCAACCAAATAGAAAATATACAATGGTATTTGATATGAACATCTCAAATTAACATAATGGACACCAAGAGATCAAAATAGTAAGCAAATATGGCACATGCACCAGCAGATGCTAAGAGGTTCAAAATAGAGTAGAACATGAATATATCAATGGAGAAACAACATGCCAATCAATCATGCTGAAATTCAAAGCATCAAGTCAATAAATGGAGGACGACATCAATATAAAGGATAGCATAGACATCTCATGAGCATAAGCACAACCATGCTAATGGGTAAACATACAACACCAATTCAAATTACAATAATGAATGGCCTTGAAATGATACAACATGATGATGGCGGCAACAAGCTAATAGTTAGCAGTGAACATGAAAACAATGATAGTGAGCAGCATCACATAGAATATAGCCTATACAAGAAATATAGCACAAGGGTTTTGTGGAACATAAAAGCACATGAGCACCCGAGCCATGAAGAAAAAATGCAAAGGATGTTCACAAGCTGGCATAGTACTCGACAGTGAGTTCGTTCAAATATGGCACCTTTGGCCTACTCACATTCTCTACAAATAGAGCTTCACAATGCCCTCAAATACAATAGCAAAGCATGATCAAAACTAGTGAGTGCAAAGTAGAGGATGGTGCCCACAAACATGGGTCTTCATCATAAAATTCAAGGCTCATATAATATATGGGAAATCCATAGTGCTTTGGGTTCATGGTAGGTTTGTAGTGGTACCCTAAACCGAGCATAAACAATGCGGGCTTAGTCAAAATGAGCATTTCAAATGGCAACAACATGTAAAATTAATTCACAGGCCTCAAGCATCAACATGATAGCATGCGTGGTATAACTTGGAAATAAACAATAGAGAAATGCATCAATGGTACAGTGTGCCCTCATTCGGAGAAAGTAAACACAAATGCAGAGAAGGCATATAACATAGAGAATTCATATGGGCTGCCCTCAAAATTTCATAGGAGCTTGACCCGGTAAATACATAAATAGTGGTGAATCTCAAACATCACAATGCCTTTGGAATACTATCAAAATGTTGTCACAGTGATACAAATTACAAAAGGCAGAGTCCGTGCCCTAGGATAGCAATAGGATTCCCTAGTTTTTAAATGCAAAGGTCAATATGCATGCCATGCCCTCAAATTTTATCAGAGGTAGATTGCCAACAGCACCCTCAAAAATTGAGGAGATTAATAGTGACAACACCAATGCAGAGAAAGCAATGACAATTGAATAACAGTGCCCTAATCTATTCATGAAATTATGCCAATGTCTAAATCATATAGATCAATGCCCTAGAAATTGAAACCAGTTGCAGAGAATGATGTATAGATCAAGTGCCTACCTCAAGATATCAATGCCATGAAGATCAGACATAGCTATTTCCAAATCTAAGCTACAGTGGAGTGCCAGTAGAAATTAAAACTTGCCATTTGTCAAATAAGAAAGGTCTATAGTGCCAGTAGTGTTTCCTTCATGAAAGGGGTTTTGTAAATGGTTAATTAAGGTTTTCTCCCCTTTTTCTAGGGTTGAGGATTTATTTTCCCTTTTGCTTAGGTTTTATTTAATATAGGGCTATTAGTATATTTATCCCTTTTTAAGGGTTAATATATTAATTGTTTTTATTTTTGATGCCAATGTAATTTCAAAGCATGATGTAAATTGAGAGTCATTTATTGACTTAGGAGGTAAAATTTTAAATCCACGTGTAATTTTAACATGGATAAGGGGTTAAGATTTTAATTTTAAAAGTCATGGCTCATTCTTTATTGTAAGATATCAACAAGTGGTGTTTTTATAAACCATTGTCAAATATCAATTATTGAGCATGACTTAGTGGATAGATTAGTCTTCTTTGACTAGCTATTTTTAGGGGTCCCACTTTCCTCACCCCCCTAGAATATCACGAATGTGGCATCTAGATTTATTTACCTTTTATAGCCCTATATGCATTTATTTTCTATCTTTAGGAGGTGTGGGTCATGATGCAGATTCCTAGGATTACTTTTATACCTCTCACTTCTGTGATTGAGGTTAGTTCTTCTTTCCTTCTTTTTGGAGTTGAAAGTTTGTAGCTCTGGAGAAGAGAATTGATTTATTTTGGCTCCTTTCATTGAAGATAATATAGTATTCCTTCTCATTCCTATTATTTTTGAGTTTTCCTATTTGAATTCATGTCAAATTTATTATGGTCTTGTCATCCTTTACTTTGCACATTTGTTCAAGTTGAATGTTTAAAAGGTGTTTTACAGTTGTTGTTCTAATCTGTGTTCATTTGGTTTTAAGTTGTGGAAGCCTTTCCCTTATTTTAATTCAAATACCTCTTTATTTCAAGGATTGTCAAGGTAGACAGGGCCAAGTTGTGAGTTACCTAGTTATTCTAAGTGTTATTGTGAGTTTTGTTTGAATCTATGGATCTATCAATGTTCGTGGAATCACCCTAGTTTTAGTTTCAATTTTATGCACTCTCTCTCCCTTTTCCTTCAAAGTTAAATTTAGTTTTAGGTGATTCAAGGGGGAAGCCAACCCCTAATCTGGAGGTCTATTCTTGAATAGGTTACCCACAACTTGAGAATAGTCCCATGTTTCACAGGATTGCTAGGTTCTACACTTAGCCATACTCGGGTGCAATCCCTAGTGACAATAGTTTTTGGCACGCCCGGTGGGACAACTTTGTTTCCCATCTTTCACTAAGATTTATGGTGTTATGGTCAATGTAATAAGCCTTTAAGAAGTGGTTTATTTCAAACACCATGGTGACTCTAAGAGAAATCTACTAGTTTAAGCAGTCCAAGTGGTGATAAGTTTCAAGAAATATGTTTTACCATCTTATTTGATGAGTAAGCATGTCAATTCCTAGTGCATATTATCCCTATCACCCCCCATATCATGAGAAAGTTACCCATGCACCATCATTCATGCCATATCAAGCTGACCAAGCAGTAGCATATAGTCAAAATAGCCTAGCAGTAGCAAATTACCATCATGCACTACCGCACGCTCCCACCCAGCATCAAGCATCTTGACAGCATTCATATCAACCCCCCTGTGAAGATCATTGTTGTTATATTTTTGACACATTTTGAAAACATAATTACTAGATGAGTTGTCCCCTAGTTTGCATTATTATGTGATCTGATTTAGTTTTGTGTTCATTCATTGCAAGTACATGGAAAGAAAAGAGATAAATTACTACATCTAAGATTACATGTCATATTCTGAATATGCTGTATAGAAAGGAAAGAACTAAAAAGAAAATATTCATATGAGCTCACACATGCCGTGAGCATAGAAAATGTAGGAGTTTCATAAATGAGTGCAAGTATACAGAATTAATGACGCTAGATGGAGGGGTACCAGACATTGCTTGGTAGTGAGATGTTGATTCTTCTGTGTGCTCGGTGTGCTCCCATGATCTAGAATTTATAGAAAGAGAAGAAAAGGAGTTCAATCCAATGGATCTAAGAAATGAATGGTGCCACAACATCTATGAGCATGCATACGTGTACTTAGTCATGCACCTCTGACATGGGCTGTGCTCAGGGCAGGTGCATGAGGAGGCTCTAGAAATAAAAGAAATGCCATTGTTTTTACTAATGTGTTTGTTCCATGTGTAGATACAGGTTACAACACCCACGATCAGTATTGAGTCTCCTAGTACCCTACACTAAACCGGTGAGGGTTGTCAAAAGCTCTATTCCCACAGAATTTTTGAGAACCCTAACTATCTCAAGGCGAGACACTGAATCATGTAGGGGGCACTCAGTAAGTGGTAGTATCAGTGGGACACTCAAGGGGCACAAAGATAAATCATGTGAAGCATGGCTAGTTGAAATGGAAAATGTTCATAGACAGCATGGCATGATGTCTGAATAACAAAAACCCACAAGAACATAAAAGATCAACAGTGCAATACAAAGGCACAAAATAAACACCAAATTCATATTTCATAGTGCCCTAGTTTCAAAAGAATTGGCATGAACATGCAGAATATAGAGATATACATCCAAAATAGTGCCCTAATACATTTTGCAGAGATGTAATCCCCTATTTTGTGCCACGAGCTATGAAGAGCAGTAGTATTCGAATGTAATTATGCCCTAACTCATTGAGCTTGCGGGCTAGAAGCCATATAATCAAAAGCAACAATATCAATATGCCATAACATGCCATGATGTAACAACAAATACATACCCATGCCCTAGTCGGTAGTGATACCCTAATATGTTTTCTTGAGCTTTGTAGTTAACAAAACAAAAGTAGTCATGTGGTGCTACAACAAATTCACCCTAGCTCGAGGCTCAGGTGGGAGAAAATCAAAGTGGAAAATACATTGAACACATCTTAGCCTTATGGCTATAGCACATAATAGTAATTCATTATGGAATTATTAACAATAGGGGATCACAATACAACTATGATAACAGTGCTTCATTTCTACATGATTTAGTATTAATATCAATTTCCACAACAGAACATGATACCATAATGCACAATGTTAATAGCAATTGCTGATGCCCTAGTTCTCGGGCCTGTCAAATAGAGATATTATACAAAGCAATTCAAAAAAGTGCCCTACCATATGATCATCTAGCATGTTAAAACAATGCAAAGAACAACAATTTGATAGTGCCCTAGCCTAGGTTTGACGGGATTCAAATAGTAAACACATAGCCATAATAGCGGATTCAAGACTAGTAATATTGAAAACAAAATGCATGATTGCAATCACAGTGCCCGGGTTTGTAACAGTGACCCAAGAATATAACATTGTCAACACATGATTCAACATTATAAACAAATGCAATCAATGATGAAGAAAAATAGTGCTATGCCATGTAATAACCAGTGCCATTTTAGAATACAAAGATTGAGCCTCGAAGAAATGCAGTAAAATGAAATGTATCATGATAGTGCCTACCTCAATATCAAGTTGTCGATGATGCTGTGGATGTTTCTATTCCAGAATGGAAGTTCTTATTTTAGAGTTGCAGTGAAGTTAGGAAGATGCCAGGTGCTGTTCCAGTTGCTATTTGTAGTGAGGTTGCCAATTTTTGAAGGAGGGTTTCCATAATTGCATATTTCTTTTGGTCTCCCCTTTTTAGGGTTGAGCATTTTTTAACTCCCTTTGCTATGTTATTCACGGACATAGTTATATTGTATAAGGTTATTAATATAATTATCTTTTTAAGGTAATTATATTAATCAAATTTGATGCCCTAGGTCCCATTAAAAGTCATTTGTTGACTTAGGAGATGTGTCTTTGAATCATGTTTTTTGGTATAGGGGGGGCTATTGTTTAGATTGAATATTTTTTGAAATGTGGATATGTATAAGATGTAAATATTTTAGATATTTTCCTCAATTTTTTGAGTTGAGAATATCTTGAAATATATTTAAAATCCACTTAGGGGGGGGGGAATATTTTAAGTCAATGCAAGAGCCTCATTTTAGGATATTTGACATGTGGTGATCTTATAAACTGCTATCAGAATATCATTATTTTGCATGACTTAGTGGGTCTTGGGTCTTCCTTTGACTAGTCTATTTTAGAGTCCCCACTTTTTCCATCCCTGAAAATTCTCTGGAATTGGGCATCCAAATTTTAGAGTGATGGGATCATGGTCCTAGTGGCTGAGGCTTTTTTATTCTTGGTGAGGTAGTGGGGTTGTTGGTAGATTCTACAGATTTCCTCTATAGGCCTCTCACTTAGGTGATTGAAGGCTAGTTCTTCTTTCCCTCATTCTCACGATATTTTGACTCCTTTTATTCCAGTTAATAGCAATTGTCCTTCTTTTCTATAGCTTTGTGAGTTGATTTGTTGAATTTGATGTCATGTACTGTGATTGAAATCTAATCCTTTACTTGATATTATGTTCACTTTGATGTTTGTAAGCACTATTTTTCCTTAAGGTTTCAAATCTGTGTGCATCTATATGTGTTTGAGTTGTGGAATCTATCTTTCCTTCTCATTTACAATCCACACCTGATTATTTTCTAAGGGGAAAAATCAGATTTGGAAGAGTTGTGGTGTTTATGTTAGATGCTAGATTACATTGTGAGTTTGTTTTCAGTTTGTGGATCTATCCAGTTTGGTGAATCACCTAAGTTAAATTTTAGTTATTTTAATTTCATGCAATCTCTCTCCCTTTCCCTTCAAGTTCAATTTAGTTCAAGTGATACACATGGGGAAGCTAGCCCTTAATCCATAGTTTTACTTTTAGTTAAGGAGTCCCACATCCTGAGAGTATTCCCATGTTTCACGAGATTGCTAGGTTTCATACTTAGCCATCATAGGTGCAATCCCTAGTGAAAATAGTTTTTGGCATGCCCGGTGGGACTTTTTTTCCCATCATTCACTGAGATTTTGGTGTGATCTCAGTGCAATCAGCCTTCAAGAGGTGGTTTATTTCTAGCACCATGGTGACTCTAAGAGAAATCTACTAGTTCTAGCAGTTCAAGAGTTGAAATTTCTAGAAAATATCTTTTACGAGCTCATTGGATGAGCAAGCATGTCAATTCCTAATTCATATTCTCCCTATCAACCCCCATATCATGAGAAATCTACCCATGTTTAGTACTTCAAGCTCCAGTATTTCAAGCTCCCTCAAACCCTCCAATGGCTCAGCCTAGACCACACCATTTTTTAGCCTTCAATCAAGGTAGCCCTCTAAATTTGCAGCAGCATAATGACATACTCATCTCAGCCCTCAAAAGTTTTCCTATCTTTATGGGACAAGATCAAACGTCAGCCATTGAACATATAAGAGATGTGGCATCTCTTTGTGGTCTACATAATATCACTCAAGATAATGTTGCTGTGAGATTGTTGGCAGCCTCATTTAAGGCCAAGGCTTTGCAATGGTTCAAAGGTTTACCAGTTGGTTCTATTGTTGATCGGGATGAGTTGGGTGAAGCCTTGACCAATCAATTTGAAGATAGATCATACCATATTTCATTAATTGAGCACCTAACTACTATCAAAAGAGCACCTCAAGAATACATGATGGATTTTAATTTCAGATTTCAAAGAACATGGCAAAGAATACCAGCTACCATTAGGCCATCCAGCCAACATGCTTTCCTATATTATTTGAGAGCCCTCAATAGTGATATTGTTGTTATGATCCAGTCATTGGGTGGGAATAACCTTCCAACAACATATGATCTTGCCATAAGGGCTGAAAATAGTCTAATCCAAGCTGGGAAGATAGCTCCAATACCCCCAACGCCTATTTTTCTAGAGTTACACCCTATCCTAGAATCAATCCCAGCACTAGCATCTATCCCACCTATTCCAGTTCCTACTCAACAAACTATTAGCCCAGTTGCAAGCCAAACCTCAGATCTAGGTGATGTCATGAAAGCATTGCATATAGACTCTAATGGATCAGTTACTATAAGTAAGAGGCTGGATTTGCAAGTTTATCAGCCACCTTATCAGAACCATTATCAGCAAAATAGGCCCCAATACCAACAAGGCCAGTAGAATCAAATGGGAAGTCACAACCAAAAGGCTAGCCAGCCTTACAATCCTAGCACTCCTAGTATCTATAGGGAGTTGGTTCCTATGGCTCAAAACACCATGCCACAGGAGATGGTTCAAGGACCAGACCAGCAATCTTTGGTTGCCAACACAAGTGAAGTTCAGCATCCTGAGGTGGTATTGGTGAACTTTTAGAAGGAGGAATTTTGTGGGGTGATTTCTTCACCTAATGACATTTCAAATTATACTCCTGTTGCAGCCAACACAAGATCCAAGGAAGAGGACTTTAGAAGAAAGCTAGCAAAAATGGATGAATTTCATGATCATGAGTACCATACACTTACCAAGTAGATTGCAGAAAAAGATAGGTTGATTGAGGATCTATTGGCTCAAGTATCGAAGCAAGGAAATCAAGAAATTGTTGCTGCCCCTATACAAGAAATCTCATAGATCCAGAAGGAGATACCTCATGCTGCTGAGGAGAACATGGAAGATTTGCAGACTAGACAGGAAACTCACAAGGTTCGAATTCCAAGTTTCTTACCTGGTAAGTCCACTAGCACTCCTATTCAAATTCCAAACTTTAGGATTCCTCCTTCAGTCTAGAATCTTAGTCAAAAGGAGCCTAATCTCCATACTTCTATAGAGCCTATTCATGATCCTATCTTAGTTTTTCAACCATTTCATCCTACTCCTATAGAGGAAACACTTGTAATATTTGACTTCCTATATGATGGTGAACCTATCCTGCAGTAGATTAAGCCCTATGAGCCGATTCCTGAAGAGATCCCTACACCCCCTGAAATTTCAATAAACCAGGAAGAGAATGAATCTTATCCTTTGAATGTACTTTTTTATGATGAAGTTGAGGAACAAGTAGATTTATCATGTAGTGATGGATTAGAGCAGCCAGATAAGGATCAGGAAGCAAAGGAAGGTGAGAGTCTACTTGATTTATTTGAAGAGATACCTTCTTATATTGAGCAAGAAGAGATAGTTCAGGACCCATTAGTTGAGTCCACTAATTATGATAAATAAGATTATATAGTTGCTATTGACTTAGAACAACAAGATGATTTTGATTTGATAATTGACGCTTTCTGCTCCACTCTTGTTGATATTCCCTATCTTCCTAAGAAGTATAATAACTTGCATGTTCTTGAAGAAGAGTTTGTAGTTCAGGAAGCTAATGTTGTACCAATGATTGAGCCTGTGCCTTTTTGTAATGAAGTGGTTGATGAATCTTAGGATTCATGTTTCTTGGATTATGAGATGGGGGCAGTTATTAATGACCTAATGTAGTTTGATAACTTGGATAAGCTGTTGGATGTTGTAGTTGATGAAGAGGATGATCCTCAGTCAAAATTTGAAGACTATGCTAAAGACATTCATAAGATGCATAATGAGAAGTAGGAGAAGCTTGGTTTTATGCTCTCTAGAGGGTGTCCCATCAGGTACCTAGCATAGACAGGGGCAAGCAAGGCATCTATACTTAATGATTTGATGGAGGGTGATGTCAAATTTTCACTCACTGATGACCAGGAGCTTGTTTAGAGTTATCAGTCTCCCTGGGTAGGCAGTGCTTATAATCTATTTGAGGTGAGTTGTTTGGACTACAAGTTTCTAAAGTTGATATGCCAAATAGTCCAGTACATTTTCATGTTTCATATTCTTCCTATTGGCTTTAAAAGTGAAAAGTATAACATTTTGAGAAGAATGGGAATTTATTTTAACAATCTAGTTAATGGATTTGTTTGACTAGTTTGCTGTGATTGGTTAGAGTAGGGTAAAGTAGAAGTTTTGTTTCCTATTTCCCCTAAGTGCTTTAGCACAAGTTATTTTAGTTTAGTTGTTTCAGTTAGCAATAAGCTTGAGTAATTGTCAGGGAGTTGGTTCAGTTTTGTTGGAAGGAAGGAGTTTGTTTTGATTGGGAGCAAAGTTCAGTTTCAGGCTTATGACTCTATTGCCCAATGGATCTATCAGGTAACTGGTCTATTACTTAGCAGGAAAGCATTCCATAGAGGTCACCAGAATGTTGTCATATTTTTGACACATTTTGAAAACCTAATTACTAGATGAGCTGTCCCCTAGTTTGCATTATTATGTGACCTGATTTAGTTTTGTGTTCATTCATTGCAAGTACATGGAAAGAAAAGAGATAAATTACTGCATCTGAGATTACATGTCATATTCTGAATATGTTGTATAGAAAGGAAAGAATTGAAAATAAAACATTCATATGAGCTCACACATGCCATGAGCATAGAAAATGAAAGAGTTTCATAAATGAGTGCAAGTATACTAAATTAATGAAGCTAGATGCAGGGGTACCAGACATTGCCTGGTAGTGAGATGTTGATTCTTCTGTGTGCTCAGTGTGCTCCCATGATCCAAAATCTACAGAAAGAGAAGAAAAGGAGTTAGATCTAATGGATCTAAGTAATGAATGGTGCCACAACATCTATGAGCATGCATACGTGTACTTAGTCATGCACCTCTAACATGGGTTGTACTTAGGGCAGGTGCATGAGGAGGCTCTAGAAATAAAAGAAATGCCATTGTTTTTACTAATGTGTTTGTTCCATGTGTAGATACAGGTTACAACACCCATGATCAGTATTGAGTCTCCTAGTACCCTACACTGAACCGGTGAGGGTTGTTAGAAGCTCTATTCCCATAGAATTTCTGAGAACCCTAACCATCTCAAGGTGAGGCACTGAATCATGTAGGGGGCACTCAGTAAGTGGCAGTATCAGTGGGACACTCAAGGGGCACAAAGATAAATCATGTAAAGCATGGCCAGTTGAAAGGGAAAATGTTCATAGATAGCATGGCATGATGTTTGAATAATAGAAACCCACAAGAACATAAAAGATCAACAATGCAATACAAAGGCACAAAATAAATAGTAGATTCATATTTCATAGTGCCCTGGTTTCAAAAGAATCAGCCTCAACATGCAGAATACAGAGATATACATTCAAAATAGTGCCCTAATACATTTTGCAGAGATGTAATCCCCTATTTTGTGCCGCGGGCTATGAAGAGCAGTAGTATTTGAATGTAATGATGCCCTAACTCATTGAGCTTGCGGGCTAGAAGCCATATAATCAACAACAATAATATCAATATGCCATAACATGCCATGATGTAACAAAAAATACATGCCCATGCCCTAGTTAGTAGTGATACCCTAGTATGTGTTCTCAGGCTTTGTAGTTATCAAAACAATAGTAGTCATGTGGTGCTACAACAAATTCACCCTAGCTCGAGGCTCAGGTGGGAGAAAATCAAAGTGGCAAATACATTGAACACATCTTAGCATTACGGCTATAGCATGCAACAGTAATACAACTATGATAACAGTGCTTCATTTCTACATGATTCAGTATTAATATCAATTGCCACAACAGAACATGATACCATAATGCACAATGTTAACAACAATTGCTAATGCCCTAGTTCTCGGGCCTGTCAAATAGAGATATTATACAAAGCAATTCAAAAATGTGCCCTACCATATGATCATTGGGCCTATTAAAACAATGCAGAGAATAGAAATTTGATAGTGCCCTAGCCCAGGTTTGACGGGCTTCAAACAGTAAAAACATAGCCATAATAGTGGATTCAAGACTAGTAATATTGAAAACAAAATGCATGATTGCAATCATAGTGCCTGGGTTTGTAATAGTGACCCGAGAATATAACATTGTCAACACATGATTCAACATTATCAACAAATGCAATCAATGATGAAGAAAAATAGTGCTACACCATGTAATAACCAGTGCCATTTCAGAATACAAAGATTGAGCCTCAAAGAAAAGCAGTAAAATGAAATGTATCATGATAGTGCCTACCTCGATATCAAGTTGCCGATGATGCTGTGGATGTTTCTATTCCAGAATGGAAGTTTCTATTTTAGAGTTGTAGTGAAGTTAGGAAGATGCCAGGTGCCATTCCAGTTGCTATTTGTAGTGAGGTTGCCAATTTTTGAAGGAGGGTTTCCATAATTGCATATTTCTTTTGGGCTCCCCTTTTTAGGGTTGAGCATTTTTTAACTCCCTTTGCTATGTTATTCACGGACATAGTTATATTGTATAAGGTTATTAATATAATTATCTTTTTAAGGTAATTATATTAATCACATTTGATACCCTAGATCCCATTAGAAGTCATTTGTTGACTTAGGAGATGTGTCTTTGAATCATGTTTTTTGGCATAGGGGGGGCTATTGTTTAGATTGAATATTTTTTGAAATGTGGATATGTATAAGATGTAAATATTTTAGATATTTTCCTCAATTTTTTGAGTTGAGAATATCTTGAAATATATTTAAAATCCACTTAGGGGGGGGGGGAATATTTTAAGTCAATGCAAGAGCCTCATTGTAGGATATTTGACATGTGGTGTTCTTATAAACCGCTGTCAGAATATCATTATTTTGCATGACTTAGTGGGTCTTGGGTCTTCCTTTGACTAATCTATTTTAGGGTCCCCACTTTTTCCATCCCCCTAAATTCTTGGGAATTGGGCTTCCAAATTTTAGAGTGATGGGATCATGGTCCTAGTGGGTGAGGCTTTTCTATTATTGGCGAGGTAGTGGGGTTGTTGGCAGATTCTACAGATTTCCTATATAGGCCTCTCACTTAGGTGATTGAAGGCTAGTTCTTCTTTCCCTCATTCTCACGAGGTGAATGTTGTAGCTCTTGGAGAAGCAATCTGATATTTTGAATCCTTTTATTCCAGTTAATAGCAATTGTCCTTCTTTTCTACAACTTTGTGAGTTGATTTGTTGAATTTGATGTCATTTACTGTGATTGAAATCTAATCCTTTACTTGATATTATGTTCACTTTGATGTTTGCAAGCACTGTTTTTCCTCAAGGTTTCAAATATGTGTGCATCTATATGTGTTTGAGTTGTGGAATCTATCTTTCCTTCTCATTTACAATCTGTACCTGATTATTTTCTAAGTGGAAAAATCAGATTTGGAAGAGTTGTGGTGTTTATGTTCGATGCTGGATTACATTGTGAGTTTGTTTTCAGTTTGTGGATCTATCTAGTTTGGTGAATCACCTAAGTTAAATTTTAGTTATTTCAATTTCATGCAATCTCTCTCCCTTTCCCTTCAAGTTCAGTTTAGTTTAGGTGATACAAACAGGGAAGCCAACCCTTAATCTAGAGGTTTATTCTTAGTGAAGTAGTCCCACATCCTGAGAGTATTCCCATCTTTCACGGGATTGCTAGGTTTCATACTTAGCCATCACGGGTACAATCCCTAGTGACAACAATCACCATTACAATCTTCAGAATCAGCTTAACACCACTTCAGATTCAAGCTCAAATGACTGGTTGGCATTTTTTCAAGAGGAAATGAGCTCTTTCATGAAAGACTATGTAGAGATGAGGTCTCAGAAGGAGGAGCTCTCAAGGTAGTATATGGAGATGTGGCTCAAAAAGAAGAGATCTCAAGGTAGCTACATAACTAGATAGGAATTCATGAGCAGATCCTTGAAGAGAAGAACCATCTGATCTTGACACAAGAGACGGTTTATAAGAAGAGTCTTGAGAATTGTCAAGAATTCATAAGGGGCATCTACCAGATAGCTACAAAAACTGAGGATCTCTGAAAAGAGTTAGTAGAAAAGGATGAATTTCATGATCATGAGAAAGAGACACTTGCCAATAAGATTGAAGAAAAGGATCAATTGATTGAGAATCTATTGGCACAAGTACCAAGGTAAGTAGATCAAGAAGTTGTTGCTGCCCCAGTGCAAGAAAGATCACTAGAGGAAGGCAATAAAAACTTATTGTGCTCTTGGAGGCCCTCATGGACTATGTATCTAGGTTATGAGATGCCAGCTCTTGTTAAGGAGGAGATCTAGAAGGAGATGCCTCATGATGCTGAAGAGAAGCTAGAAGCTTTGCAGACTAGATAGGAGACTCACAAGGTAAAAATCCCAAGCTTCTTGTTTGGTAAGTCCACTAGCACTCCTATTGAAATTCCAAGCTTTAGGTTTTCTCCTTTAGTTCAGAATCTTAGCCAACAGGAGCCTAATCTCCATGCACTTTTATAGCCTATTGATGATCCTATCTTAGATCTCCAGCCACCTCATTTTATCCCTATAAAGGAGACACCTAAAATTTTTGAATTCCTAAGTGACAGTGAGCCCGTCCTATAGCAGATAAAGCCCTATAAGCCACTTTCTAAGGAGCCCCCTACACCTCATAGCATTTCAGGCCACCATAAAGAAGATGATTTTTGTCTTTTAGGTGTACTTTTTTATGATGATCATGAGGAACAAGTAGACTTGTTATATGATGATAAATTAGAGCAGTCGGATAAGGATCCTGAAGCAAATGAGGGAGAGACCCTAACTAATTTATTTGAGGAAATGCCTTCTTATATTGAACAAGATGAAGTAGTGCAAGATTTACCAGTTGAGCTCTCTGATTATGATAAGAAAGATGCAGCTACTGCTAACTTAGAGCAACAAGATGATTTTGATTTAATAATTGATATTTTCTTTTCCACTCTTTTTGATGTTCATGAAAAGGATATTGGCTTGTATGTTCTTGATGAAAACCTTTCATCTCGAGATGCTAATGTTGTGCTAGTTATAGAATCTGGGCCTATTTGCAATAAAGTGGTGGATGAATCTCAAGAATCTTGTTTCTTGGACCGTGAGGAGGGGCCAATTATGGTTGAAGACGTGAGACAGTTGGATAACTTTGATGAGCTACTAGAGGTTCCAACTGATGAAGAGGATAATCCTCTAACTGTAGAAGAAGAAATGGTATGGCAGGCTATCATGGAGGGGCATATTCTTGATCATCATGCTAAAGATATTAATGAGATGCATACTGAACAACAATAGAGGCCTATTTTCATACTCTCAAGGGGTTTTCCTATCAGATACCTGGCACATATGGGATCAAACGAAACATGCACGCTCAAAGATTCAATGGAGGGTGATGTCAAAGGTCCATTTCTTAGTGATAAGGAGCTTACTCAGCCTCATCAGACTCCCTGGGAGGACAACACCTATGATCTAATTGAGGTTAGTAATCTGGTATACCAAATTCAAAATTTGATATTCCAAATAGTTTAGTACATTTTTGTGTTCCATGTTCTCTTTGTTGGCATCAAATATGAAAAGTATAATGTTTTGAGGAGAATGGGAAGTTATTTCAACAATCCAATTAATGGATTCATTTAACCAGTTTCTAATACTAGTTAGAGTAGGGTAGGGTAGAAGTTTTGTTTCTGTGCTCCCTAAGTGCTTCAACACAAGCTTGTGTTTTCAGTTGGTTGGGTTAGCAATAAGCCTGAGCAGTCTATCTCCGGTAGTTAGTTGTTTTGTTGGAGAGAGGGATGTTTTGGTTGGGAGCCAGGATTCAATTTTAAGGCGTATGACTCTATGCCCAATGGATCTCTAAGGCAACTAGTCAGGATGCTTAGCAGGAAAGCACTCAATAGAGGTAGCCAGAATGTTACCATTATTTTCACTCTTTTGGAGGCCTAATTACTAATGGAGCTACAATACCCTAGTTTGTGTTATTAAGTGATCTTGCTTAATATTTGTGTTCATTTCATTGCAAAGTACATGAAAGGGAAAAGAGATAAATTTTTTCATATAAGATTACATGTGCATATATCAATGTTAAGCATGATGTGTATAAGACAAAGGAATTGAAAAGAACATCTATCTGGGCTCACACATGCTGTGAGCATAGCCATTGCTAGAATTGCATAAATGAGTGCAAATATACATAGTAATGAACATGAAGTATGGGGGTACCAGACATTTCCTAGTAATGAGTCTTTCTCCATGGTGTTCCCGATGTGCTCCTGTGATCCTGAACCTTCAGATAAGAGAAGAGAAGTGGGTTAGATCCAATGGATCTAAGCAATGCCTGGTATCACAATACCTATCTAAAAGCATGCATACATGCACTCAGTCATACACCTCTGACATGGGTTGTGCTTAGGACATGTGCATCAAGGAGCTACCAAAGTAAATGATACCATGTTTTCACTAATGTGTTTCTTCCATGTACAGATACAGGTTACAACACCCATGATCAGTATTAGGTCTCCTAGTACCCTACACTGAACCAGTGAGGGTTCTCAGAAGCTCTATTCCCATAGAGTTTCTAGGAGCCCTAACCATCTCAAGGAGAGGCACTGACTTATGTGTGAGGCATTCAGTAGATGAGCAGTATCAGTGGGACACTCAGAGCCACAAAGATAAATTAGATGAAGCACGGTCAAACACTAGGAAAATGGGGCTTGTAGAGCACAAGCAATCATAATCAGAAAAAAATGGTACATAGTTCTACATGATTCTATCTCATGTTCACATCACAAGTATGTTAATCTACACTTTAAGGCTAAGAAAAAGCTACAAAATAGTGTTATCAATGCACAACATAAGGGGGCAATCACATGGTACAATGAACAGTTGCAGTAAATTTTGTGCAAATCAGCAAATGGGCATGTAGTGGGGCCCCCAAGCTCTATATAAAACAAGTAATAGATATGATCCCAAAAAACAAAATAGGGCATATGGATCAATATCTTAAGCAGTGACATCAGCTCTCAAGGAGTCAGGGCCAACCAAATAGAAAATATACAATGGCATTTGATATGAACATCTCAAATTAACATAATGGATACCAAGAGATCAAAATAGTAAGAAAATATGGCACATGCACCAGCAGATGCTAAGAGGTTCAGAACAGAGTAGAACATGAATATATCAATGGAGAAACAACATGCCAATCAATGATGCTGAAATTCAAAATATCAAGTCAATAAATGGAGGGCGACATCAATATAAAGGATAGCATAGACATCTCATGAGCATAAGAACAACCATGCTGATGGGTAAACATACAACACCAATTCAAATTACAATAATGAATGGCCTTGAAATGATACAACATGATGATGGTGGCAACAAGCCGATAGTTAGCGGTGAACATGAAAACAATGATAGTGAGCAACATCACACAGAATATAGCCAAAAAAAGAAATATAGCACAAGGGTTTTGTGGAACATAAAAGCACATGAGCACCCAAGCCATGAAGAAAAAATGCAAAGGATATTCACGGGCTGGCATAGTACTTGACAATGAGTTCATTCAAATATGGCACCTTTGGCCTACTCACGTGCTCTACAAACAGAGATTCACAATGCCCTCAAATACAACAGCAGAGCACGATCAAAACTAGTGAGTGAAAAGTAGAGGATGGTGCCCACAAATGTGGGTCTTCACCATAAAATTCAAAGCTCATATAATATATGGGAAATCCATAGTGCTTTGGGTTCATGACAGGTTTGCAATGGTACCCTAAACCAAGCATAAACAGTGAGGGCTCAGTCAACATGAGAATTTCAAATGGCAAAAGCATGTAAAATTAATTCACAGCCCTCAAGCATCAACATCATAGCCTACGTGGTATAATTTGGCAATAAACAACAGAGCAATGCATCAATGGTATAGTGTTCCCTCATTCAAAGAAAGTAAACACAAATGCAGAGAAGGCATATAACATAGAGAATTCATATGCACTTCCCTCAAAATTTCAAAGGAGCTTGAACCAGTAAATACATAAATAGTGGTGAATCTCAAAAATCATAATGCCTTTGGAATACAGTCAAAATGCTATCATAGTGATACAAATTACAAAAGGCAGAGCCCGTGCCCTAGGATAGCAACAAGATGCCCTAGTTTTTAAATGCAAAGGTCAATACACATGCCATGCCCTCAAATTTTATCAGAGGTAGAATGCCGACAACAGCCTCAAAAATTGAAGAGAGTAACAGTGATAACACGAATGCAGAGAAAGCAATGACAATTGAATAACAGTGCCCTAATCTATTCATGAAATGATGCCATTGTCGAAATCATATAGAGCAATTCCATAGAAATTGAAACTAGTTGCAGAGAATGATGTACAGATAAAGTGCCTACCTCAAGATATCAATGCCATGAAGATCAAATATAGCTATTTCCAAATCTAAGCTACAGTGGAGTGCTAGTAGAAATTGAAACTTGCCATTTGTAAAATAAGAAAGGTCTAAAGTCCCATCAGTGTTTCCTTCGTGAAAGAGTTATCTCCCCTTTTTCTAGGGTTGAGGATTTATTTTCCCTTTTGCTTAGGTTTTATTTAATATAGGGCTATTAGTATATTTATCCCTTTTCAAGGGTTAATATATTAATTGTTTTTATTTTTGATGCCAATGTAATTTCAAAGCATGATGTAAATTGAGAGTCATTTATTGACTTAGGAGGTAAAATTTTAAATCCATGTGTAATTTTAACATGGATAAGGGGGTTAAGATTTTAATTGTAAAAGTCATGGCTCATTCTTTATTGTAAGATATTGACAAGTGGTGTTTTTATAAACCATTGTCAAATATCATTTATTGAGCATGATTTAGTGGATAGATTAGTCTTCTTTGACTAGCTATTTTTAGGGTTCCCACTTTCCTCACCACCCTAGAATCTTGGGAATCTGACATCTAGATTTATGAAGCTTTTATAGCCCTATATGCAGTTATTTTCTATGTTTAGGAGGTGTGGGTCATGATGCAGATTCCTAGGATTACTTTTATACCTCTAACTTTTGTGATTGAGGTTAGTTCTTCTTTCCTTCTTTTTGGAGGTGAAAGTTTGTAGCTCTGGAGAAGAGGATTGATTTATTTTGTCTCCTTTCATTGATGATAATATAGTATTCCTTCTCATTCCTATTATTTTTGAGTTTTCCTATTTGAATTCATGTCAAAGTTATTGTGATCTTGTCATCCTTTACTTTGCACGTTTGTTCAATTTGACTGTTCAAAAGGTGTTTTGCAGTTGTTGTTCTAATCTATGTGCATTTGGTTTTAATTTGTGGAATCCTTTCCCTTCTTTTAATTCAAATACCTCTTTATTTCAACGATTTTCAAGGTAGACAGGGTCAAGTTGTGAGTTACCTGGTTATTCTAAGTGTTATTGTGAAATCTATGGATCTATCAATGTTCGGTGAATCACCCTAGTTTTAGTTTCAATTTTATGCACTCTCTCTCCCTTTTCCTTCAAATTTTAGTTCAATTTCAGGTTATTCAAGGGTGAAGTTGGCCCCTAATCTAGAGGTCTATTCTTGAATAGGTTATTCACAACCTGAGAATAGTCCCATGTTTCATGGGATTGCTAGGTTCTACACTTAGCCATACTCAGGTGCAATCTGTAGTGACAACAGTTATATTAAATAAAGCTCAACTGTGATATGAGTAGATGATGTGCTTAGAGTAACAACAAGAATCTTTACTGAAGTTTTAGATTTAAAGATTTCAAAGTTTGAAACAGTGATAGAAGTAGATTTTGTTCTTTTAAAACCTGCACATTCTTTTCATGTTGATGAGCTGGATGTTTACCTTAAGTGTTTTCTGGTGAAAAGAACACATGGTTTTTACTTTTTTGTATTCAATAAGATCACATTGAAAATATTTCTAGAAGGTAGTTGCACCTTGTGATTTGTAGAGAGTTTGCTTTCAAAGAAATTCATTTGTTAGTGTTGAGATTTTCTCTTCTTTTTATGCTTTAAAGAAGTCTGAGATTAATTTAAAGAAAGGGAAAAACTATATGCTAACAACCATAAATGAGTATGGTTTCAAGAAAATAATCAAATGTCTCAAGTATTTTTATTATGGGAAATTTTCTAATCAGTGTAAACTGCATTTAAAGCCCAAACAAGTATGGAAATTGTCTTGAATATTGAAAAGTCTTTGATTGTTGAAACAACCCTATTTTCCCATAAACCTGCAACTTCAATTTTGGACAATGGTTGTTCACATCATATGAATCATTGTAAAAGATGGTTTAAAACCCTAGAAGATTTGGTTGGAGGGTTTGTTCGGTTTGGAGATAATTCAGGTGCCTATATCACAAGTCATGGTTCAATAATTCTAAATAAAGATACACCCATTCATGATGTATATTATGTAGAAGGTCTAAAACATAACCTTCTAAGTGAAAGTTAGATTTGTGATAGTGGATATTCCATTTCTTTTAATGCTAAAGGATATTCAATCAAGAATGAAAAGAACAAAGTTATTGCTAGTCATTTAAGAACATGAGGAAATCTCTATAATCTAATTGATTCTATAGTTCAAGAGTCATCATTGATTAATACTTGTCCTATGAGTCAAGTTGAAGAAAACTGGTTATGGCATAAAATATTGGGACACCTAAATTTTGATAATCTTGTTAGGATCAGCGAGAATAAAAAAGTTAGAGGCTTACCTCTAATCAAAAAACCAACTAATGATTGTGAAGAGTGTGTAAAAGGTAAACAAACAAGAATGTCTTTCAAAACCAAAGAATACTTTTCTAATAGACCACTAGAGCTTGTGCATACTGATCTATGTGGTCTAACTAAAACTCCATCCCTGAATGGTGAAAAATATTTCATGCTATTTGTAGATGGTTACTCAAGAATGGTTTGGGTAACTTTTTTGAAACATAAATCTGAAGCCTTTGAACGCTTCAAAATATTTAAAAATATGGTTGAAAGGGAAACTGTTATAAATTTGAAATGTTTAAGGTCAGATAGAGATGGAGAATTTACCTCTCAAGAATTCATTGAGTATTGTGAAAAACATGGCGTTAAGAGGTAGCATTCAATTGCCCGTACACCACAACAAAATGGTGTTGTGGAAAGGAAAAATAGTATTGTTAAAGAAATGGCTAGACAAATGTTAAATGAAGCCAAAATACATGATATATTCTGGAAAGAAGCTATTCATATAGCTATATATATTCTAAATAGGGATCAAACCATAGTAAGAAATGCTTATACTCCTTATGAACTATGGCATGGAAAAGCTGCTAATGTCAAGAACTTCAAAAAAATTTTCTATAAATGTTTTATTAAAAATAACAATGATTTGTTAAAAATCTTTAGATCTGGATCTAATGAAGGTATCTTTTTAGGATACTCTACACATAGTAAAGCTTTCAAATGCTATAATAAAAAGCTGAATAAAGTCAGACAAGCTATAAATGTGTTATTTGATGAAAGTTCTTTGTTGAATAATAAAAATGAAAAATGTTGCGAAGAAGATTATTTTCAAAGAATATAAAATGTTTCATTTGATCATGAATGAAATGATGGTGCTTAGGAAATTCCTGATCAAAATGAACAAGAAAATTGCTCAATTCCTCAAGAAACCAAAACTACTCTAAAAAGTCCTTTTGGAATTATATCAAAAATACATCTTGAGTCTCAAGTCATTGGAGATATAGAGGGAGGAATTATAACTAGAAGAAAATCCAAAATTGATGAGCATGATCATATTGTAGAACATTTCTGTTTGATATCAGATTTTGAGCCAAAAACTGTAACTGAAGCACTTACAGATCTTGTTGGTTGAATGCTATGCAAGATGAAATTAATCAGATTGAGAAAAATAAAACATGGGAACATGTTCCCAAACGTGATGCCAAGAATGTCATAGGTGGAAAAAGGGTGTTTCAAAATAAATTAAATGAAGATGGCAAGGAGCTAAGGAACAAAGCCAGATTTGTATGTAAGGGTTATGCTTAACATGAAGGTATTCATTTCGGTGAAACTTTTGCACCAATTGCAAGAATGGAATCTATTAGAATCTTTCTTGCATATGCTAGTTATAAGAAATTTAATGTTTATCAAATGGATGTTAAGATAACATTTTTAAATGGTTATCTTCAAGAAGTATTTATGGAACAACTAGCAGGTTTTGAATCTTCTAATAAACAAAATCATGTATATCATCTTAAAAAGGCATTATCTAGCTTGAAACAAGCTCCTAGAGCTTGGTATTCTATGTTGGATAAATATCTCATTGCTAATGGTTTCACTCGTGGTAGTGAAGACAATATTCTATATACAAAAGTTGTGAAAGATGATATACTAGATATTGAAATTTATGTGGATAATAATATTTTTGGATCTACTAATGATGATTTGTCAAAGAAGTTCTATACCATTATGGAATTTGAATTTTAAATGTCACTTTTGGGTGAACTTACCTTTTTCCTTGGTTTGCACCTGTCACAACTTGAACATGGTTTATTTTTGTCTCAAACAAAATATGCCAAGGAGATGTTGAAGAAATTCAACATGGTTGACTGCAAACCTATCAGCACACCTTTGGAAACAAGTTACAAGTTGGTTAAAGAAGATGACTCACCTTTAGTTGATCAAACTTTATACAGATCCATGGTTGCGAGCCTGTTGTACCTAACAATATCTAGACCTGATATAATGCAATAATTATGCATGGTTTCTCAATTTCAATCTGCTCCAAAACAATCTCATCTCAATGCAGTTAATCAAATATTTAAGTGAGTTCAATTAGCTCTTGATTTTGGTTTATGGTATCTAGATAATGATGATTTCACTATGTTTGGTTATACAGATGTAGATTGGGGTGACTCTAAGGATAAAAATAGCTCTAGTGGTGCTGCATTCTTTCTTGGTGACCGGTTGGTTGCCTAGCATAGTAAAAAGAAAGCATGTGTCACTTTGTCCACATGTGAATCTGACTTTATTGCAGCTACAAAATCTTGTATGCAGCTAATCTAGATAGATTATCAACTGTCTGATTTAGGCATTCAAGTTTCAAAACCTATCCCAATTCTTTGTGATAATATGAGTGCTATATAGTTGAGTAAGAATCATGTTTTACATTCTAGAACTATACATGTTGCTGTGAAACTTCACTTTCTTCATGATAAATTCATTGATAATGAATTTTAGTTGGTCTATGTCCCTACTCAATGAAAAGTTGCTGATATTTTTACTAAACCTTTGGCTTGTGATCATTTTGAATATTTCCAGACAAGGTTGGGAGTTCTCTCTCAATCTATTTTCCACTAATTACTCCTAAATGGGGGAGTTTGTTTGTAGATTTATGCTCCTATTCACACACATATTTTTGTTTCGCAAAAGGTGTAATTTTGTTTTTGTCCTTGATGAAAAATAGGGGAGACATTGCCTTCACCATATGACAGAGATGGTTTCAAAGATGGTTCTAGTTTAGATGGTTTTACAAAGAGTTTTAGTCTCATCGAGATGGTTTATGATTCATTGTTTAAGATGGTTCCAGTTTAGATGATTTTATAGAGAGTTTTAATCTAACATAGATGGTTTGTGATTCATTGTTTATTATATTGGTTATGTGATTCATTGTGTCAGGTATATTCAAGTATTTTTATCAGTAATATGGCACTTTCATTTTATTTTTTTATATATCTTATGTCAAATGTAAGTGTATGTTTGTGATGGTCATATCTTCAAGTAAGTATAAAGTTCTATATTGTGCTTATTTGTTTATGTGCTCATCTTGATCATCCATTTACGTTTGTTCATATGATGTATAAGGGAAAGAAAAATATTTTTCCTCAAGGACAATAGGGGAGTTTGTTGGATTTTTTGTCCTCAACGCAAATCGTAAGATTGACATTTTAACCTATGTGGCATCTAATAGAAAGTGTTGACTAAGTTTGCAAATTATTAAACATGTTTGGGTACACACCTATAGTTGTCATTTACAATAATATTTTTTCTCAACTTTGGTGATAAGTTACTAAACCCTTTGGTTACTTAACTTGGCTATTACAAAGCCACTTGGAAAATGAGTATGGTGGACTCCAAAAATTTGGTTAATGATTAATACTTTTTCTTAACTCATACATTGAGTTTATTTTGTAAAAGAAAGTGTTTTAAAAACCCCTACAATAGAGTCGTCACTAGGACTGGTCTTATGCAACCTCATAGATTCCTCTATGATCCACGTTTTTGATGGGTTTTTAGTATGACAAGCAGTATGAAAATCTGGTTCTAATAATATATTTTTTCAGAATGATTGGTAAAGGCATTGCTTAGTTCTAAATGTAAGCATGTGTTTGAGCACAAGAATGTCAAAGTTCAGAGATTATTTTTTGATAGATTTTTCTTCTCTGTATTGTGAGCATGAAACAACTGATCAAGTACAATATTTGGGTTCACCAAGAAGTCACTGTGAGCAACCTATGCGAAAAGAGAATGAGCTATTTGATTTATTTTTTGACAGGGATGTCACGTATGTTTTTTTATCTCTTCTAGTTTTGAAATAATGGTACATGAAATTTGGATATTCTTACATCTCTCAAGATTACAAGTTTCCTTCTTTTACCCAAATAGATTTAGGGTTTTCACATTTGCTTCAAACATCTAAAAGAAATGTGTCTTTTGGTAGATGTGTACAAGAATGTGTACCTTCATAGGGTTAGTATCATCAATAATTCAAATAACAATTAAATTACCACACATAGCAAATCTAATTAAGCAAAGAATTGATAATTAAGCAATCTATGGATCTCTAGCTAGGGATGCTAATGATAAAGCTCTCAGCAAGCCTCCATTAGTGACATTCATAGAACAAGAATGATATGATAAACAAAGCTTAATATTCAAGTCCAAATGAAATAGAACTATTTAGCTCTAAATTTTCCTTTCTAGCTCTAATGTGCAAGAGGTTTGATCCTATTCTCAGATTTGTGGATGATTGTTGAGTGATTTATGCCTTGCTTTTATAGATTTTGGCAAGGGTAGGGGGTGTAGTTTAGTTGATCATGGTTGAGTTGGTTTTAAGTCCTTGGTTCCACCCTTTGGAGACAATTTAAATGGATTTTCCTTAAAGCTTGGGACAAGAAGACAAAATGGGTGGACAAGATTCATCCTTGAAGTGAGTGATTGAGATTTATTTTATGCTTAATCCATGTGAGCTCCATCCTTAAAACCTATTGGATGAGGCTTTTTCCACCCATGTGGTGTTGAGAGAAAATAGGAATTAATTAATTGATTTTATTTAATTTGTTTAGCCATGTGTACCCCTTAAATGGGTTGATTTGATTTAAATTGAACTATGCAATTAATTAGATTAATTACACATTAATTTTATTAATCATGATTTAATAGGTTCAACTTGATTTAATGGCTTTTGATTTTCAATTGATTTTGGATTAAAGTTTAATTGCAATTTATCCTTGATTTTGATTTGATGTAATTATATTTAGTTGTGTTGATTTTTTCCTTGATTTCTCACTTAAATGATCTTGTCCATTTTTAGCTGACTACAAATGCCCCTCTTTGAGTTGATGTGCGAAGTGTGTCAATTCAAAGAATGTCCTAATTCAACTGATGTAAGGTCTTGATTCCTTTGATGGTAGATTTTGTTGTTCGATATAAGATGTAGATTCTATTGAAGTTTAATTGATTTTGATGTCCTGATGGTCAATTTAATGATAGATTGCCTAATATGGTACCTGGTTTAATCTGATTCGATGTTTGATGCCCATTTTGAATAATAAGCAAAAAATTTTCTGATAAAAGATTATGCTTTGATTTGATGGGCATGCCCCTGATTCAATGATGTTGTTGTTGTTCCTAATTATCCGAGTATATGCCCCCTCGGAAATGAAATGAAATTTGATTGATGCTCGAAGAAGTTGATGGTTTAGGTCATTTTGCATTGATTAGGTCAATTTATAATGAATTTTTATTTCATTTCTGATACTGAATTTATATTCATGTGATTAAAAATGCCCCTGATTTGGTAGATTTGGTGAAAAACTTGGGTCGCCAGGTATTTTCTGGTTAAAGATGCCCTTTTTTGGTCAAAATGACCTATATAAAGGGGTAAAAAGTCATTTTCATTATTCATTTTTACTTTTAGAGTTGACTTTTCTCTTTGACTTTTCTCTCTGACTCTATAATGCCCCGCCAGGTGACCTAGGAGAACTTAACCTATACATGCAACTAAGTTTTCAGAATATATATTTTTTAAAAGTTTACAATGAGATAAACATCAATACAGAAGAAATTACCATTTATAAACAAATGAAAGATAAATGCAACATCATATATAAGATAACATAAATACAATGGATACGATAAGGTATCCATAATAACCCACATCCACTGCACATGTTGTAGGATATGTAATACAATAACCCAAAGGAGTACACATGATATATTTGAATAACTGATACAAAGATACATGATCAAAATGAAGAAGAGAAATAAGAACACAACTGCCACAGGGATCATCCAGCATCGGTATAGGAATGCCAGAATCTCAAATGGTAAAAGATTCACTACCACCCGACCTCATGAACCTAAATGTTCCACTCCTACCATGATGAGGAGATAACAACAGATCCCACTCAGATAACAAACATCAAAAAAACAAGCTAAGGAAAAGATCCTGAAAGATCTCTAACTCAAGGTGTACAAAAGATAGCGATAGATAAGACTCACTAATCTAGAGGCAACAAACACATGTATAATAACTATGGAGGAGACTTAGAATACATACTATGGGAGTGTCATCATATGAATAACTACTTGAGTTAACCAGGACTGGTCTCTCTAGACCCCGAACTCTCAAGCGTATATAAGGTTGAGTTACCATGGACTAGCCACTCTGGACCCAAAACCCTCAACATGACCCATGCAGAACTAGAATACCCTCTCATGAAGATCAGGAATTATAATAATACCTACTCTTTAGGTACCATCTCATTCCCATCCTTATCCTATACAAGCACTCAAGGCATGGGTGAGGCATTGATGATCAATCATGTTTTTGTTAGGAATAGTCCCAAGAGATAACTGAGAGAGAGGGGGGGGTGAATCATTTATCTACAAGCTTCAATTCTTTATCCAATTAAGTATAATTAAACATAAAACATAAACATAATGAAAGAACACTTAAACACAACACCAATATTTTGGTTACGGGGAAACCCAAATAGGTAAAAACCCTGGTGGGAATTGACACCCACTAATATTCTCCACTAGTGTATTATGATCCTTGCTAGAAGATCCTTAATCCTATTAGGAATTTCTTTACAATATATTTAGTATAGTAGACTTGGTCAAGGGTCAGACCCTATTAGGAGTCTTTTACAATAGTCCCTATTAGGGGAGAGGACTCACTATTCGAGAGCACACTACTCAAAGGGGTGAAGGCTACAACCTTCTATTTAACAAATACACATTATATCTCAATCTTGGTGAACTGCGCTTTGACTTGCTATCTGGATCAGTTCCAATCTATAGCACAAATACTTTACTTGGTCACATAGACTTTCTTCTGATGGCTCAACACTTTGCACACTTTGCTCTTCTCTGCTTAATCAACTATGAACCACCACCAAGCAATCACAAATGACTGCCTATAAATATCTTTCCTCTAATGATATAATTAAGTCATCTTGTTAGAACCATCTTGAAATAATATTAAAGAAACCATAACAAACTCCAATAACAATTCAGTCAGCTCTACTAAGCACGCAACACATTTTGGGACCTATCCAATAAGATAATTGTAGAAGCACGCTACACACTATCGGCTCTACCAAAACAACTGGATCTTTCTCCTCAAGCTAAATTACTTGATACACTTTTAACCAAACATCACTAAATCTTCTCTAATCTTAACTCCAAGGGCACATACCAAAATGATAGGTGCAACTCAGGAACCAGTATAATCTCTGTCAGCTCTTCTAAATAAACACAGGAAACTACTATTGGTGAATAGCGATTGCATAATTTACTTCTACTAATCATCATACTCTATGTTCATGAATGTAACATCACTAATATGTCTTCAAAATATATCCAAGCATGCAAGGCTCCATGATAACTGTACGGACAACCATACATAGAACATGACCTGCTACTTTGTCAGGAACTCTACTGACACAAGCTGCTATATAACCAGATGTACTAATAATTAACCTCTATGCCCATGATATCATGATGATATCATGTCCATGCTACATATACTAAAAGCTTACTACATAAGACTTCCATGCATGCTACTTTCCATATGTTGTCAACAATGACAAACATACAATCAGTACTGTCCTGCTGGCAAATTTTCTACAATCTCCCCCTTTGGCATTAATGGAAACATATGGAATGAAAAACTCCCCCAATCCAAATGAACATTTCTTTTATAACATTCTCCATTTCCTCTTTAGAACTCCCCCAAAGATGAGTCCTCCATCTGCTGCAATATTTTACAACATTCTCCGTTTCCTCAATTGAACTGCTGTCATAGTTGAATACTACTCCCCCTTAGTATAATACTCCTTTTTACTTCTATTTTTCATGACTATATATTACTCCCCCTTTGACATCAATGGAAAAGGGCACCAATTAGCTAAAAAATAGGTACTACTCTAGAAGTAGAGTAGTCAACCATCCATCAGTCCCTGAGGATTGATGCTTTTCCTTCTTTCTTGTAAGCAGAATTAGGGAAGGGAATTACTCCAAACTTCTCCCTAAGATACTAAAAAGTATCCTTTGGAAAGGGCTTCGTAAATATGTCTACCAACTGATCTTTAGTACTCACATAGTCCAACTTGACTTCTTTCTCTACCACTTTCTCTCTTAGGAAGTGATACTTGATCTCAATGTGCTTTATTTTTGCATGCATCAAAAGGTTCTTTGACATATTTACAGTGCTAGTGTTATCATAGCGAATAGCAATAGGATAATCAATCTGAATACCAAAATACTTTATCATATGTTTGATCCAAACAATTGTAGAATAATTCAAGGCTACTGCAACATACTACACTTCTACTGTTGACTAAGAAATACAATTTTGTTTCTTGCTTGTCCAAGTGACAAGTCTATCACCAAGAAACACTGCTCCACCTGATGTACTCTTTCTATCATCAACACAACCTATCCAATCTGCATCAGTGTACACATGAAGCTCAACATTTTATGAGTTAGGATACCATAGACCATAGTCTATAGTGCCTTCCAAACATTTGAATATCCTTTTTACTACCATGAGGTGACTTTGTTTAGGTTCTACTACAAATCTTCCAACTATGACAACTGCATTGGAAATGTTAGGTCTAGTGTGAGTAAGATAAATAAGTTTTCCAATCATAGACTTGTACAATGTTATATCTACTACTGGTGAGTCATCTTCTTTTGTAAGCTTGCACCTAGTTATCATAGGTGTCCCTATTGGCTTGCAATCATCCATCTTGAATTTCTTTAATATTTCTTTCACATACTTGGACTGATTAATGAAAATACCTTTCTCTGTCTACTGTACATACCATTCCAAAAAGTATTTGATAGGTCCAATAATACTCATCTCAAATTCATTTTGCATTTCCTTAGCAAATTCAGCACTAAGTTTTTCATTACCTCCAAAGATAATGTCATCAAAAAATATAGCTACAAGTAGTAAACCTTCAGATGTCTCTCTTATGAATAGGTTACAGTCTACTACTCCTTTCTTGAATCCAATTTTTGTTAGATATCCATCTAGTCTCTCATACCATGCTCTAGTGGCTTTCTTAAGTCCATAGAGGGCCTTCTTCAATCTGCATACCACATCAGGTCTGTCTGATAAGGTGAATCCTTCTAGCTACTCAATGTATACTTCTTCTTTCAAATCTTCATTCAGGAATGCTGACTTGACATCCATCTAATAAAATTTGAAGTTTTTGACTGTAGCATAAGCTAGAAACAACTTAATAGCTTCTAATCTACTCATAGGTATAGATGTGTTTGAATAATCAATTCCTTCTCTTTACGCATATCCTTTACATACCAATCTTGCTTTGTTTCTTACTACTGTACCATCTTCATTCATCTTGTTCCTAAATATCCACTTTGTTCCAATCACATTCTTATCACTAGGTCTTGGGACTAGTTCCCAAGTGTTATTCTTAATAATCTGATCAAGTTCTTCTTTCATAGCATCATGCCAATCTGAATCATTACAAGCATCTTCAACACTTAAAGGTTCAATCTGAGTTAGTAAACATATCACTTCACTGCTAGCTAAGTTCTTTCCTTGTGATCTTGTTAAGACTTTGCCACTCTAATCTCCAATGATGTCTTTCTTGGAATGGTTTCTAGATGTAAACTTTGGAACCTTAGGTGATGCTGAATCATCAGCCTTAGGAGTATCTTCTTCACTTGTCTCAGGGTCATTGAATAACACATCAATACTATCAAACATTTCTTCAATAATTGTCTCACTAGTGGAGGGTCTGGGTTCTTCAATCATGGGTGAGTAATCATGATATCTTTCTTGAACCATCAAATTTTCATCAATCTTAACATGAGCACTTTGAATGATCTTTTTCAATCTTGAATTGAAACATCTATAAGCTTTACTTTTAGTAGAGAAACCAAGGAAAATACCTTCATAACTTCTTGCATCAAACTTGCCTACTGCTTCATCCCTCTTGATGTAGCACTTGCTTCCAAAGATTCTAAAGTATTTTACTATGGGAACATTACCAAACCATAGCTCATATGGTGTTTTGTTAGTGCCAGGCCTCAATTGAATTATATTGATGGTGTAGACTGTTGTATTGACCGCATCTTTCCAATAGCTGTGTGAAACTTTTCCTTCAATCATGATGGTGTGCATTGTATCAAGGATGATCCTATTTCTTCTTTCTGTAATTCCATTTTGTTAAGGGGTTCTAGGTGCACTCAGCTGTCTCTTTATGCCATGTTCTTCACAGTACTCATAGAATCTGTCAGAGGTGAATTATCCTCCTCTATTTGATCTCAAACATTTTATCTTTAGTCGAGATTCATTCTCAACCTTAGCTTTGAATATTTTAAACTTCTCAAATGCTTCTAACTTATCTTTCAAGAATGCAACCCACATCATCCTAGTATAATCATCAATAAAAAAAATAAAATACCTTTCACTATAGTATGATCTTGTTTGTGTTGGACCACATAAGTCTGCATGAATCATATCCAACTTGTTCTCTACTGAATTTTGCTCGCTCCTGAATGAATTTCTCACATGCTTCCCCATCACACATTCCCTGCATATAGTATCAATTGGTTTTTCTATGCTAGGTAGATCTCTTACTACCTTTACATTACTTATTTTTACTATGTTATCAAAATTGATATGACATAGTCTTTTATGCCACAACCAACTGTCATCAACTTTAGGAAAAAAACAACTTGCTTTTGAATTGTGTTGGAAAAAATTACCTTTAGTCTTCGAGCCTGATGCAATCATAACACCATCCTTGTTGTTAATGATGCATTTGTCATCTTTGAACTCCAACTGATAACCATTTCCAAGTAACTATCCAACAATAAGAAGGTTATGTTTCAAACCATCTACATAGAGAACATCATTAGTACTATTCTTTCCATCCAAGGTGATGGCTCCTCTACCAACTATGGGTTTAGGAGTTTTATCTCCAAATCTAACCATGCCACCATTGTATTTGTCTAGATGAACAAACCTGCCTTTATCACCTATCATGTGATGTGAACAACCATTGTCTATAATTCAGTCTATCCTTATATTAGCTTGTGAAATCAATGCTAGCTCTTGATTCTCTTTCTTATCTTCATGATTTGTCTTATTGTTCATTTTCTCTATGATAGCAATGAATCCTATTTCTTCTTTATCTGAGTCATCATTTGAAACTCCATCTCTAGCATAGTAACATTCCTTAGAGAATTTAGGCTTGTAGTCATTTTGAACTTTCTAGCTCTTAGGGGACATTTAGATGCAAAGTGACCAATCTTATTACATGAAAAACATTAAAATGGTAATTGACCTTCATACTTTCCTTTTCCTTTCTTTTGTGTCTTAGAAATCATAGAAATGAAATCATCTAATGTTTTCTCTTCATCATCATCATCATAATTACCAGAAGTGTTTGTAAATTTCTTACCATGAACTGTTGCTTTGAAGGCTATCTCACTTTTAGGTTCTGTCTTCAATCTTGAAATATCAAAGGATGAGAATTTTTTGATCAAGTTCTCTCTCTTGAAATTTGATGTAAGCTGCATGGTCTCATCAAGGATGTTGATCTTTCTTTCATATTTTGGAGTGAGAGTGGTCATTAACTTGTCCATAATGTCCTCCTCTAAAATCTCTCCACCATTGTTTTTCATTCTAGCAACTGCTTCATTGATCCTTTGATTGTAAGATTTGATATTTTCTTCAGGAAACATCTCTAATGCATTGTATCTTTTCTTCCATGTCTTTCTGTGTGCATCCTTTTCTTGTTTGTCTCCTTCAAATATGTCTTCTAGGTGCCTCCATATTTTGTGAGTTGTATCTACCTTTTTTATTTATGAAAACTCACCATCAGATAGGGTGCTGATAAGAGCTTATTTGGCTATTGCATTCTAATGAAATAATTCCTTTTTCTTATCAGTAGAATCATCCTTTGTAGGGTCTTCTAAAGTAGGGATCTTGACTACTTTGATATTTACATAAAAAACTTCAAAAGCAGTGCATTGCAAATGAGTCACCATCTTGTTCTTCCAATCAAGATAATTCTCTCCATCAAACTTAGGAATTTCTTTTCTAAAGTATGTCATCTAATCAACCTCAAGCTATTAAAATTTCTCTCTGAGGCACCTGGCTCTGATACCAAATGTTAGGAATAGTCCTAAGAGATAACTGAGAGGGGGGCGGGGGTGAATAAGTTATCTAAAAGTTTCAATTCTTTATCCAATTAAGTATACTTAAACATAAAGCATAAACACAATGAAAGAAAAATTAAACACAACACCAATATTTTGGTTACGGGGAAACCGAAATAGGTAAAAACCCCAGTGGGAATTGACACCCACTAATATTCTACACTAGTGTATTATGATCCTTGCTAGAAGATCCTTAACCATGTTAGGAGTTTCTTTACAATATATTTAGTATAGTAGACCTGGTCAAGGGTCGGACCTTGTTAGGAGTCTTTTACAATAGTCCCTATTAGGGGAGAGGATGCACTATCCGAGAGCACATTGTTCAAAGTGGTGAAGTGTACAACCTTCTATTTAACAAACACACACTATGTCTGGATCAGTTCCAATGTATAGCATAAATATTTTACTTGGTGACATAGACCTTCTTCTAATGGCTCAATACTTCACACACTCTTCTCTGCTCTGCTTAATCAACTATGAACCATCGGCAAGCAATAAAAAATGACTGCCTATAAATATCTTTCCTCTAAATGATATAATCAAGTCAACTTGTTAGAACCATCTTGAAATCATATTAAAGAAACCATAACAAACTCCAATAACAATTCAGTCGGCTCTACTAAGCACGTAAAACATTTTGGGACCTGTCTAATAAGATAATTATAGACACACGCTACACACTGTCAGCTCTACCAAAATAATTGGATCTTTCTCCTGAAGATGAATTAATTGATTCACTCTTAACCAAACATCACTAAATTTTCTTTAAGTTTAACTCCAAGGGCACATACCGAAATGATAGGTGCAACTCGGGAACCAATATAATCTATGTTGGCTCTTTTGAATAAACACAGGAAACTGCTACTCATGAATACCAACTGCATAACTACACTTCTAATGATCATCAGACTCTGCGTTCATGAATGTAACATCACTAATATGTCTTCAACATATATCCAAGTGCACAAGGCTCCATGATAACTATACAGATAACCATACACAGAACACTGCCTGTTACTCTGTTAGAAACACTACTGACAAAAGCTGCTATATAACTATCTGTACTAACAGTTAACCTCTGTGCCCATGATATCATGTTGATATCAAGTCCATGCTACATATACTAAAATCTTACTGCATAAGACTTCCATGCATGTGACTTTCTATATGTTGTCAACAATGACAAACATACATTCAATACTATCCTACTGGAAAATCTCCAAAAGCATCTAATGTTATTCCCATGTTTTATTATTAGGTTATCACTTATTAATAAAATTATGATAGGTTACCTTGGTACTGGTCCCTTTTGAGCCCTGCACCCCTATTGTAAGCCACTCCCCTAAGATGCACCTATTTAACCTCTCCTAGGCTCACAAATCTCACATAGATCAAATTAGGTATACAACCAGGTAATCCCAGATCAAGTTTCACACACAAGAACCAAAAATGATTCCAAAGATACCATAAATAGAATAAAAATAATCATGAGCCCATAGGGTCAAATTAGGGTATAATTGGAATATACACACACATCAAAACATAATACTGAAAACATGAACAATTGACACATACCCCAGTCTCTATTTTTCCCCTAGGTCATTTAGTGCTTGATAACACAATAAGCTCAAGAAGACACTTCACAAATGAAGAATACCACACTCACATCATAGAAGGTTAAAATCTAACCGTAAGCATTTAAATTCCATAATGATCATAATTGAATCTAAAAGTAGAAACACATAAATATGTTAAGAGAGACTTAACATAAACATTATAATAATGCAAAAATTAAAGAACGTTCTCTATAACCATCCTATTGGTTCAACATAACAAAAATGCCCTATTTGAGTAAAAAAATAACACTTGTAAAATACATGTTGTTAATTAGAACATTTTTGAACAAATCTCAAATAATATACATGCAAAAGAATATATTACTATCCAATTACTCCATGCAGATGTAAAACTAATTCATAAACAAACATACATTGTTTTACCTATATTTTATAATTAAATATAAAATATAGGCCTTCTACAATGAATGCACATGGAAAAATTTAGTAAACTATTTAACCCAAGTTCAATAAATTAAAATAACTTTATCATATAAATTCTTAATTATTCAATAATAATTTGGTGCACCAAATGAATATAATTCTCTTAATTAAAATTAATCCAAAAAATCTAAATTACTTCATATCAATAAAAGATATAAATATTTAATCAATATAAATATAAATTATATAATAGAATAATAATTAATTAATTAAAAACTAGATATAATACCAAAAAGATAATTAATATAAATTAATTTAAAATTTAAATTAATCTATATTAAAAATAATCAAATGTAAAATTACCCCAAATTAAAAATATATAATAAACTAAATCATAAAACAAAATTCCCTTAATTATCATTTAATTTTAATTGATTAAAAAAAAATCTAAAAACAAATTTAACATTAAATAATAAAAGAAATGTTAAAAATTAAAATAAAATGAATATTAAAAATTTTAAACAAACTTTAAAATTTTAAAAGAAAAAGCAAATCCAAAGGGGACATGATGGCCTGCACGGTACCCTGCAGTAAATTGACGTGCGTTGGTACCCTATGGTACTACCACACGGCAGCCCCATTGGGGACTATCATGCGTCAGTACTGCATAGGTATTGCACGCACGACATCCCCTGAATGGGGTTTGCCGAAAGGTATGGGGGGTACATCCCCAACCTTTAATAATAATTTTAAAAAAAATTTATTTTATAATAAATTTCCTTTTTAACGTTTTCATTTAAATACATAAAATTTATTTAATTTATATATTTATTTTGCAAAACAATAAGAAAGAAACAACAAGCATTAAAATAAGTTTTACTTTCTTTTATCAACCAAATTATATTTTAATTTATCTATGCTCGATACTCCAAAATTAAAATTCATGTATCAACAACATCTAATTATGGAAATTCCATACCTAGGGTTTTGAATCATGAATTCTTTCACAGAAATTCCTAATATAAACTCAACCATAAACCCTAATTAATACTAATTTAACCAAAATTTCACAAAGTTCTAATCTTAATAAAATCTATACCAGAATTTGGAAACAAAGATCATACGCAACCCATATTCCCATGCAGTTCAATTCAGAACATGGAGGAGAGAGAGAAAAGGATAGAGCAAAGATCTAGACAAGCACACATCCAGGCACGATGAAGACAATTCTATTTTGAAATTCATAAAACATAATCATAAGGAAATTCAGATTCTACCTCAAACACCAAGAAAACATTTGAACAAAGACCAGATCTAAAGTCAAAATCTCAAAACATCCAAGCTTTCCAAAATTGAATTCTCTACCCAAAATCTTTCAACCTGCCTGCCCAATTTTTGTCCAAAACCTATCTAATGCTAAAATGAATGCAATTTCCCTTAATAGAAATTCAATTCCCCATTTCATACAACCCTAAAAGATAACTCAACAACTAACTCCCATTTTAACTCCAAATCAGAAATTGAAAATAAATCGAATTAATAATTTCAAAACACTTTTCATACACAACTCAACTTTGACTTTTTAGAACAAGTTGATATCTTTTGAGAAAAAATCACTTTTCAATAATGCACATGTTTATAATTAAAATTCATATTAAATAGATTAAACATTTAATGCATCCTAAAAGCATGCAATTAAATATTTAATTATTTCATAAAGCACACAAGTATAATTAAATCTAATTTTCAATTAAATAATCAATTAAATCCAAATATTCGATTATTTAACTTTAGATTAAATTTCTCAAATCAACATAAGAACATGATTAATATTAAATTTCAACTATAATCATTAATTATTGAATCACATAAAATCACCCACATAAGACATAAATCAATTGAAGTCAAGCAAAATAAAACCAAACACACTCAAGAAAGGGACCCAGGAATTCATGCCAACTAGACAAATTTAGTTAGGGTAGTCAAACTGATATTTATCCAATCCTAGGACAATTAGGCTTAGGTTAGGTTTTGGACCTTTTTTATCTCCCCTCTCTTACCATTTGAGATATTACGATAGGGCACACTCATCTTGACAATTCAGGGAAGTCAATGCCCGATACTTTCAAACCTGCATACAAAACCCGCATGTACATACATATATAAATATATAACAAACAATGGCGAGGATTGGCCAATCGTGTGGATCTCGCAAGCAAGTAACTATGACTTTGTCCCTCAACCACATCAAGCACGTCAAACATAAATATAAGACAAACACATCAACCATACACTTGCAAGTATGGGGTTAGTAAAATCATAAGCATCAATGATTTCCTAACATATAATCGATCATCCTAAAATAATCATAACATTTATAAAATTAGACTAGGGGTGGGGTACTACATCCACCCCCCCTAGGATTAGGCTTACTCCTGTAAGCCTACAAATAGATAAGGATATATATCCCTAGAGCACAAAGCATTTATTAAAAACAAAACACAACATTTGAAAATAAGCCATAAAATAAGAATATGATATATAGTTATTATGAGCAATATAATTCTGGTTAGGAATAAACTAAAAATCACATAGATCAATCATTCATTAACAATTCAAAAATACATCTAAACCTTTATTCATTCATCATTATAGAAAACATCTAGTAATCAATTGCATAAAACAAACATTCGTATCTTCATCAAATAATAAGTCGAGAAGATCATGTTATTCTAGTTAATGCAACACTTAGGAAAACATATAGGATACACAACGATTCTAATTTCAAATAGAAATCATAGTACAATCTCTGCGATGTCCTCTCTTATACATACTATCAGGGGTCCATGATGAACATGATAGAAACAACACTTATCACAAAATAGGGCCAACAATACCAAACATTTGGCGTAGCCACCACAAAACTCAAAAAGGTAAAACCAAAGTGGGTGAATCACAAGTCCAACATCAAATAATAAGAGCACTCAATTTCAACAATAAATTAAGTGTGACTAGCATCACAAAATAGATGACGAAAAGAGAGCTAGGTGACTAGTCCAATCATAAGAAAGTTCAAAATTTCAATGCTAGCCCACACAAAACACAAACAATTCATCAATCAACCAAAACAAATTATCAATCATAAAATATTCACATAACAAGGTGACTAGTGGTAGCCACACTCAAGGGAGTAATCGATTCATGACATCCAAGGCACTTCACCCTAGATGCATTAGAGAGGGTACCCACACACAATAAGTGGTCAAATCACCTTATGACAATCAATAGACAAAGTGATATCTCATAGACATTTAAGAGAAAGAAAAACATAAATATTTAGTTGTAATTTAATGGTTCTCAAACATAAAAGAGTTATATGTCTATGTTTGGTTTCAATTTTTGACAGTTTAGACATCTAATGGGCACACAACTTCCCAGAGTTCCCAGTGTAGAACTTGGCGCTTTGATACCAAGTGTAATGCCCCGCCAGGGAATTGAGGAGAACTTAACCTATACATGCAACTAAGTTTGCAGAATATTTTTTAAAATTTTTTTTACAACAAGATAAACATCAATTTGGAAGCAATTAACATTTACTCACATTAATACATCAGCCAACACATATTACAAGTCTCCAAAATTCCTTGATGAAGATTACTTTAACATTAATTAATTAATTTATATTAGATATAATTACAAAACTCATATAAACAAATGAAAGATAAATGAAACATCACATATAAGGTAACATAAGTGCAATTGGACAAGTGAATGAATGGGAGCGGAGCGGGAGCGAGAGGTTTTTTGAATTTGAAGGTGGGTGGGATCCCAGGGTTGTAGGCTGTGGGATCCTCTGGTGATGGTTTCCCTATAGATTTGGACCCTCCAGACCTAGAGAAAAAGGATGGGGTCCCATGGGAAAAGCAAAAAGACCAAGGAAAGGAAGTAGGGGTGGGGAATGGGAATTCGGCTTTTCCTTGCACATGTCCCACAGTCACGAAGACCTAGGCATGTGATAAAAATGTAATAGCCCTCAACCATCGGTGGTCAACTCTCTTCGGAATTAAACCTACATGAAAATCCTCTTTCCCCTCTATTAAGGATTTATATGATAAGGAAAAAGGAAAATATGCCATATATATTCTCAATGAACTGGTTGATCACAACATAGCTTCAATGGACCATACTCTTGTTGGAAAGTTTGTCTGGTCTAGACCTAACATAGATATTGTTAGGATTTTTGTGAAAAATAAATGGGATTTAAAGGGCCAAGTCCAAGTCAGAGCCATGGCTAAGGGATTTTTTTCCTTTGAGTTTTCATGTAAGGAGGACTTAGAAAAAATCATTTGTGCTAGTACCTGAGCTATAGAAAAGGCAACCCTAGCATTACAAAAATGGACACCGAAGCTAGATCTAAATGACTCTTTCTTTGTCCAAGCCCCAGTGTGGGTTAGACTCCTAGAACTTCATCTAGAGTTCTGGTATGATGATGTTTTTGATGGAATAGCCAACTCCTTTGGTACACTTCTCATGATAGACCCAGTGACAGTGGCAAGGAGTTGCCTAACCTATGCCAGGATTTGCATAGGGGTGGAAGAGGGTCAAGACATGCTGAAAATTATAGAGCTTCGATCCAAACTAGGAAAATGTGTGCAGAAGTAGGATTACGAAAGTGTCCCTTTTTCTTGTTTCCTCTACAAGAAAGCTAGACACATAGCTAGAGCATATCCAACATTCCAGAACTCGGAGAAAGAAAGGAAAGAAAAAATCTCTCAAAGAAAGATAAAGTCGGGCAGTAATGCCAGATGCGATAAGGCAGGCCCATCTAGGGAGAACACAAAACCACAGGAGGGTATAGAGGCCAATACCCACAGAGTGTGGAAATAAAAGGAACTCTTACCTGAGACCCTCAAAACCAGGGCTGAAAAGGAAAAATCTGTAGAAGGGGAGTCGACAAGATAATAGAAAGATAATATCAAAGAGCTGACAAGTCAACAAATAGAAAATACAAATCTCAGTTAGGACTTTCCCCCCTTAGAAGGCATAGGTATGAAATTTAACATTCAACAAGAAACCATGGAAGAAACCAAGGAAGATGGCCTGGTGAAAAGAGGTGACTCGTGCCCTGGGTTGATCTTCATTTCCATTGATCTAGATTCCCTTGAATCCCCACTGGAAGAATGCTTCTCCAATCCAAAAAGGGACAAGTCAAAAGGAAACACATCTTAAGAATCCCACCCATGTCTTGAGATGCAAGACTCAAATAAAGTCCTACAAATGGAATAACTGTTGGTCTCTGTCTCCCTAAGGTAGCTCACCAAGATGGAAGAGCTCTTTGCAAAATACAAAGATGTAAAGGAGGGCTGGTCCAAGGTCTAAAATAAGAAGAGATCCAATAGCAGAGACCCCTCTCCGGTTTCTCTTGCAGCAACCAGGAGAAAAAACAAAGATGATGGTGGGGCTAAACTAAAAAATCCAGGAAGAAAGAGAGCAAGTCAGATCAGGTAAGAAGAAGCCAGTAAGAACATTGTAGATGGAACTTAGAAAACCATCCAAGAAGCCTATACCCCCAGTAAGAAATGAAAGTCACTTCATGGAACCCCCGTGGGTTGAACAACTCACACAAGCAAGATGTTATAAGGAACATGATCAAGGTTCACATAACACATATTTTTTAAACCAAGAAACTATGATGCAGAAGGATAAGTTAGGGGGAATCAATTTGTGGAACTCTATTTATCTTAAAGTTGAATTCATCTACGAGGAAGGAAATGCCAAGGAAGCAGCTAAGGAGAAAAGACAGAACTGCATAGGGAGATTTCTTCTGGTTGGCTGGTCCAAAGCCAATTTCAATGGAGTGGCCAAAGGGAACCCTAGCCAGGTGGGCAATGGAGGAATCATCATTGGATTCTTAGCTATGGTCATCTTTCCCTTTGGATCTCAAACTAGAAACTTCGCGAAAGCTTGTGTTCCCTACATATCACCAAACTTGCTTTTGATACAGGGGTAAAAAAATTTTGGTTGGAATTCGATGCATTGAACATCACCAAAATCACCTACACATTTGATGAATCATGGGCCATTCAAAACAATCTTAAAGAGGTCCACATTTATCACTTATCTAGGGATGCCAATTGGGTCGCTAATTGGATCGCCAACCAAGTATTAAGCAAGGAAGCTAAGATGAGTTGGCACCATGTCGAGGATCTCTCAGGTGATGTGAAGGATTTACTTGATGGGGACAGTCTCCAAAGTACTGAGGGAATAATAAAAGATAATCATGAAAGAAAAGGGGATTTTTGGAGGAGAAATTACATTAATGACAAGCACTAGAGGGATAGTAAGTTTAATTACTACGCATCCCCTCCACATGCTTTCTGGGTACCCTTTCCCAAGAACTATAATTATATTCAAAGGAAAAAAATTAGGAAGCCAATAACAAAGGCTACAAGAAAGACAGAAAGAATTAAGGTTCTACCTCACCAGAGAGAAACTAGTACCCAGACTAGAGCCATGGTTGGGGAAAGACACAGAAGGGATCCAATGAATGATAGAAAGAAGTGGAATAATTACACTAAATTTTGGAGTGCCCTACATAAAGGAGAAATTACCACCTTCATAGAAAGACTCCGTGGTAGTAGGAAGGTAATCACCAACATTTTTGTTAAAAGCTAGAATGAAGGAATGGTGGAGATAGAGGATAGGTCCTTCATTTTCATGGAGGAGGTGATTTCCATGGTCAAAGGCATCCCCATTGTTGGAAATTTTTTTTACAGGGATCGTAAAATTTTTGACAATGTTGTCAATGATTTTGTGAGAGACGATGAGGAGAAGAAGGCTATTATCAATATGGGTACTTACTATTAGCATATGAGAATAAAAATGTTGTGGCAGTTTGTTTTCAAGGCCCTTATTTCATACGTCAGTCTAGATACTAGGTTTGATAGAATTCATACCTACCACTTTGTCTTGTTGAAATACTTTAGGTATGGAAAAATGGTTTCCATCCTGTTTTATCTCTACTCCTCCATAAATGAGAATATTAATGTCTTTAGAGAGAAGAACATAGCTAACCGTTCTCTACATGAAGGCTTGTTACTATTAATTTATGATTTCTTCAAAGCCCAAATTCTCGGTAAGGAAATTGCGGATAATAAAGCTAACAGTGAAGATTCTGGGTTGGACTACATTCCATCGGGTAACCATGAGGGTATAAATTCTAAGGATTGTGAGGAAGAAGAGAAGAAAAAATTGAAAAAGGGGTCCTCATCCAAGAAGAGACCCTCGAGCTCGGTCAAAATAAAAAAACCTCTGAAAATAAAGGACATAAAGGAGATAACCTCAGATGAGGAGTATAACAAGAATGAAGAAGACATGAATACATATGATGAGGAGGGAAACCCAAAAAAGGAAGCCACACAAATGTCAGAATAGGTCAAAGGGGAAAACCTCAACACTATGAGGAATTGCTTGGGTTGTCTCTCTATTGATCTCATGATCAGCAATGATAACTCCCCCCCTCTTCAGCCCTCTTTAGGAACCAACAATGAGGCTCAAGACCCCATTTCTGAGGATCCCAAAGATGAACAGGGTAACCCCTCTACCCAGTCTCCCATTATGCTTGAGACCTTAGAAGATAAGTTCAGAGGGGAATATCAAAGTCAAGATTCTAGAAAAGGGAAAAAGGTTTGGAGGAACTTCAATATCAATACAGTGCACATGGGGATCATAAGGGAGGCCATTTACCCTAAAATCTTGGAGGATACCGATGGAAAAAACCATAAGGAGGAGTTGATTGAGCCCATTCTGGTGGCTCTCAGTGATAAGGCAAGGGAAATGGAGATGAATTTCCTTAACAATACTAACAATAGAATGTTGGATCAGTACAGGTCCTTCAAATGGCTCTTCCATGAAATTGAGGATCTCAAAGAAAAAACTCAAAGCACTAATGATAAGGATCACAAAACCATCAAGCAAAAGCATAGCGTGGAGGCTAGGGTTGATCACCTAGAATCTAAAACGATCAGTCTTGAGGACACCCTAAAGGGTATTGCTGAACAAAACAATAACATTCTTAAAGTGTCAAATGAGCACATTAAGCTACTAATCAACAAAATGGAAGAAAATATGGACAACAAGAATGATTAGAGGACTATGGAGGAAGATAAGAAGAAGCACAATGATGGTCTAGGCAAAAGAACTAGAGCCAGAATAAAGAAAAATAGGGATGATGATGGTTCCCATGGACCCCATGACATTCAAAAAGTTAAAGAGGCAATAGAGAAGATGGAGGTTCTTGAATGTAATGATGTCACCATGCTCAGGAGCCTGGCTTAACCCGACTTCTGGTGCCTTCCTCTTTTTGCTTTGTTTTGTCTTTCCTTTTTTGTGGTAGTTTTTGGGTCGGCCTTTCTGTGTCCCATCCCTTTGTTTTTAATGCTTTAGCTCTGAACTGAACTTGTTTTTGCATCTTTTTAACTTTTTTGTGGGTTTCAAGCACCCTGTAAAACCTATTTTACTTAATAAAAAACATAAATACAACTAATACCATAAGGTATCCATAATAACCCACATCCACTGCACATGTCATGGGTTATGTAATACAATAACCGAAAGGCGTACACATGATATCTCTGAATAATTGATACAAAGATACATGATCAAAATGAAGAAGAGAAAGAAGAACACAACTCCATCAATGAAGATCAAGAAGAAACAACTACCACAGGGATCATTTAGCATTGGTACACAAATGTCAGAATCTCAAATGGTAAAAGAGTCACTACCATCTAACCTCATGAACCTAAATGGTCCACTCCCACTATGATGAGGAGATAATAATAGATCCCACTCAGATAATAAACATCAATAGAATAAGCTAAGGAAAAGATCCTGAAATCTCTCTAACTCAAGGTGTACAAAAGATAGTGATAGGTAAGACTCACTAATTTAGAGGCAACTGATACATGTAGAATAACTATGAAGGATATGTAGGCTACATATTATGGGAGTGTCATCACATGAACAACTACTTGAGTTACCCTGGACTAGTCTCTCTAGACCCCAGACCCTCAAGCATCTATCAGGTTGAGTTACCCTAAACTGGGCACTCTGGACCCCGGACCCTCAACATGACCCATGCGGAACCAGAATACCCTCTCATGAAGATGAGGAATAATAATCATACCTACTCTTTAGGTACCATCTCATTCCCATCCTTAGCCTATACAAGAACTCAAGGAATGGGTGAGGCATCAATGATCAATCTTGTATTTAATGTTATCCCCAAGTTTTATTATTAGGTTATCACTTATTTATCAACTTACGATAGGTTACCCTGGTACTAGCTCCGTTTGAGCCCTATACCCCTATTGTAAGCCACTCCCCTAAGATGCACCTACTTAATCTCTCCTAGGCTAAAAAATATCACATAGATCAAATCAGGTATACAACCAGGTAATCCCTGATCTAGTTTCACACACAAGAACCATAAATGATTACAAAGATACCATAAACAACATACAAAGCATCATGAGCCCATAGGGTCAAATCAAGGTATAATCAAAATATACACACACATCAAAACATAATACTTAAAACATGAACAAATGACACATACCCTGGCCTATGCTTTCTCCCTAGGTCATCTTGTGTCTGATAACACATTAAGCTCAAGAAGACACTTCAGGAATGAAGAATACAACACTCACATCATAGAAGGTTAAAATCTAACCGTAAGCATTTAAATTCCATAATGATCATAATTGAATCCAAAAGTAGAAATACATAAATATGTTAAGAGAGACTTAACATAAACATTATAATAATGCAAAAATTAAACAACGTTCTCTATAATCATCCTATTGGTTCAACAGAACAAAAACACCCAATTTCAATAAAAACATAACACTTGTAAAATACATGCTGTCAACTAGAACATTTTTGAACAACTCTCAAATAATATACATGCAAAAGAACATATTACCATCCAATTACTCCATGTAGATGTAAAACTAATTCATGAACAAACATACATTATTTTACCTATATTTTATAATTAAATATAAAATATAGGCCTTCTACAATGAATGCACATGCAAAAATTTACTAAACTATTTAACCCAAGTTCAATAAATTGAAACAACTTTATCATATAAATTCTTAATTATTCAATAATAATTTGGTGCACAAAATGAATATAATTCTCTTCATTAAAATTAATCCAAAAACATCTAAATTACTTCATATCAATAAAAGATATAAATATTTAATCAATATAAATATCAATTATATAATAAAATAATCATTAATTAATAATAATTATTAATTAATTAAAAACTAGATATAATACCAAAAAGGGAATTAATATAAAATAATTTACAATTTAAATTAATCTATATTAAAAATAATCGAATGTAAAATTACCCCAAATTAAAAATATATAATAAACTAAATCATAAAACAAAATTCCCTTAATTATCATTAAATTCTAATTGATTAAAAATAAATCTAAAAACAAATTTAGCATTTAATAGTAAAACAAATGTTAAAAATTAAAAAAAATGAATATAAAAAGTTTTAAACAAACTTTAAAATTCTAAAAGAAAAAGCAAATCCAAGGGGGACACGAGGGCGTGCACAGTACCATGCAGGGTACTAATGTGTGTCAGTACCCTATGGTACTACCGCATGATAGCCCCCTTGAGGACTGTCGTATGTCAGTATCGTGCAGGTACTACGCGCACAACATTCCCTGCATGGGGTTTGCTTAAAGGTATGGGGGGTTACACCCCCAACCTTTAATAAATTTCTTTTTGAAAAAAAACTTTATTTTATAATAAATTTCCTTTTTAACATTTTCATTTAAATACATAAAATTTATTTAATTTATATTTATTTTGCAAAACAATAAGAAAGAAACAACAAGCATTAAAATAAGTTTTATTTTCTTTTATCAGCAGAATTATATTTTAATTTATCAACACTTGATACTCCAAGATTAAAATTCATGTATCAACAACATCTAGTTGTGGAAATTCCAAACCTAGGGTTTTGAATCATGAATTCTTTCACAAAAATTCCTAATATCAATACAACCATAAACCCTAATTCATACTAGTTTAACCAAAATTTCACAAATTTTTAATCTTAATAAAATCTATACCAGAATTTGGAAACAAAGATCATACGCAACCCATATTCCCATGCTGTTCAATTTAGAATATGGAGGAGAGAGAGAAAAACATAGAGCAGAGGTTCAGACAGGCACACATCCAGGCACGATGAAGACATTTCTATTTTGAAATTCATACAACATAATCATAAGGAAATTCAGATCCTACCTCAAACACCAAGAAAACATTCAAACGAAGAGTAGATCTAAAGTCAAAATCTCAAAACCTCCAAGCTTTCCAAAATTGAATTCTCTAGCCAAAATCTTTTAGCTTGCCTGCCCAATTTTCCTCCAAAACCTATCTAATGCTAAATGAATGCAATTCCCCTTAATAGAAATTCAATTCCCCATTTCATGCAACCCTAAAAGATAACTCAACAGCTAACTCCCACTTCAACTCCAAATCATAAATTGAAAATAAATCTAATTAATAATTTAAAAACACTTTTCATGCACAACTCAACTTTGACTTTTCAGAACAAGTTGATAACTTTTGAGAACAAATCACTATTCAATAATGCACATGTTTATAAGTAAAATTCATATTAAATAGATTAAATATTTAAAGCATCCTAAAACCATGCAATTAAATATTTAATTATTTAATAAAGAGCACAAGTATAATTAAATCTAAAGGTCAATTAAATAATCAATTAAATCCAAATATTTGATTATTTAACTTTAGATTAAATTTCTCAAATCAACATAGGAACATGATTAATATTAAATTTCAACTATAATCATCAATCAATGAATCACAAAAAATCACCCACATAAGACAAAAATCAACTGAAATCAAGCAAAATAAAACCAAACACACTTGAGAAAGGGATCTACGAATTCATGCCAACTAGATGAATTCCGTTAGTGTAGTCACACTGATACTTGTCCAATCGTAGGACATTTAGGCTTAGGTTAGGGTTTTGGACCTGTGTTATCTCCCCTCTGTTACCATTTGAGATATTGTGATAGGGCACGCTCATCCTGACAATTGAGGGAAGTCGATGCTTGGTACCTACAAACCTGCATACAAAACCCACATGTACAAACATATATAAATATATAACAGACAATGGCGGGGATTGACCGATCATGTGGATCTCACAAGCAATTAATTATGACTCTGTCCCTCAACCACATCAGGCACACCAAATAGAAATATAAGACAAACACATCAACCATACACATGCAAGTATGGGGTCAGTAAAATAATAAGCATCAATGATTTCCTAACATATAATCTATCATCCTAAAATAATCATAACATTTATAAAATCAAACTAGGGGCAGGGTACTACATACTCCTCCTGAGTTGTTGATGATGGTGATCCCAATTAGAGAGCACAGATTCGAGCGTGGTCGCCGATATCATCGGCTGCCAACCCATGGACCTCTGGTAAGTGCCTGATCATCTCAGTTTTGAAGTTAATGCACTTAATTTTAAGAAATTTGGATTTTTCTAGCCAAAACCCTATTTTTTGCATTTTTTACCTGAAATAGCATGTTTAATCATTTTAATAGCACTTTTAACCTTTTTTTAGTGCTTTCATGCATTGAAATAGCACGTTCACACTTTTAATTAGCATGTTCACATGTTAGAACTAGGGCTTGCTCTGCTTTTGAATTTTTCTTTAGCACGTATAAAATTTTTAGTGCTTTTGATGTTTTCATTGGCACATCCGAAGTTTTCTTTAGCGCTTTTAAAATTTTTTAGCACTTTCACATTAGTACATTGCTTTTAAACATTTAAATAGCACTTTTAAAATTTTGAGTTGCACTTTTGCCAAATAGCGCTTTTGAGCATTAAAATAGCACTTTTAGCCAAGTAGGAAAATTTTTAAAAGACAGTCAATTTTCTGAACCGTTCAGTGTCGTCAATCAATTGATTGGTATAGGTAATAGATCTAATTTGGTAGCGAGTGATAGGATGTCAGTTTGAGTCAATTGTATTTTGAATGTTTGATTGTCAATCTAGATTTAGATGATGGTTGATGATAAATTTTCCGTCTTCTATGAATAGAATCGATAAAATTGATTGTGGTTTGATATTTTTAAATGTTTGATTGACTTAAGATAATTCAAAAGATAAATGATTTCAAAACTGATGTGATTAAACTTTCTTTTTATAGACAGTACTTAAGTCAGTGGTCATTCAAGGATTATATCTGTTACCATTTAGCATTGTAGATGATCTAACCACTCTGGACCATAGACATATCGACAGATGTAGATTGTCCTTTTTACTTGTCTTGCCTTGATTCTGAGTGAATTGAGGATTGATCATTGCTATGGCCAAGAGATGGCACTCGGACCATAATACTTTTCACTTGCCACTGGGGGAGATGACGATCACTCCCAAGGATGTATACCTCATCCTCCATATCCCTACCCTTGATGAGCTAGTTTTCTATGATCAGGTGTATGATGGTGTAGCATGACGTCAGTATTCTAGGATCCCATGATTGGTGATGACCATATTTAGTGGTCATAGTTTCATTCTTTTCCAGTACTACCAGTTGTTTTGGGTGCCCTGATTGGCGGTTTCCTCGTGTTGGATCATCGAGGTCATGGATTAGTAGTTGGTTGAAGACCTATTCTGGAGGACTTGATGGGTCAACCTCATCAGTTTTATTGGGGATCGTGCATTCTTGCATAGCTCTAGATCATGAGTTGCATACATTTGTCTATCAATGCTCTTCTACTCTCTTTGTAGGAGCTATTTTATTACAACTATGGACATGATAGCATCTCCCAGTTATGAGACCTATTGTAGCACATCACTATGATCTAGGATGACCATTTTCCTAGATGTACGAGGGCATGGTTGTGTAGGCCCACATGGGTAAGCTAGATTACTGGTGTTGCATCATCGATGATATAGATCAAGTCATCTGGCAATAATACCTAGGATGCGAGGTGTGGCCTGAGGATGCTACAAAGCTTTATTTCATGTTCTCCCCATGATGGATGATAGGGTGCTCACCTCATATTATTGAGATATTTTTCCATCGTCAAGTGCTATGGTAGTATGGTCATGTACAGGGTATGTCGTAGGGTGTAGCGATGTATGCCTATGTTCAGGCTGAGAGATCACTATGGGGACCTATGGTCTATTTTAGGATAACATGCTAGGAGATAGAGCATCTCCCATGGGATATGAGAGGTCACATTAATGATTCTGGGATGACCAATGATTATGCAGATTGGTTCACTCAGAACCTATTTCTGAGGATCACAGATCGAATGGAGAGGGTACCAGGCATTGATGAGGATTGTGATGGTGGTGGGGGGAATTGAGGTGGATATGGGGATGGTGGTAGGGGTGGTAGGATATGAGCTCATCGGGGATGACCGGGTCATCGAGTAGTCAGAGGAGGAAGAGTTTTCATACTAGTTATTGTTGCTTCTCTCATTCCTCCTAGGGGTGGTGTTTAGAAGAGGGGTCAGGGTGTGGATAGGGTTTGGCATCAGGTTGCCATAGATCTGGTAGCTAGATAGGGTTTTTGTAAGGCTAAAAATCAATGCCAGATGGATGCCTAGGCCATAGAGGCTTTACTAGATCAGATGTAGGGCCAATTGATATAGGTTCCTCTTCCACAGGCACCTCCACAGGTTATCCCACTAGCTATTCCACAGGCTCCTCCAACATAGGCTTATGCTTCTACTTCTATTCCATCCTCTTCTTCTTGTCCATCTTCTTCTTCTTTCATTCCATCTTTATCTATTCCATCTTCTTCCATACCATCTTCTTCTATGCCTCCACCATAGACTCCTACGACATAGGTTCCTAGTTCAGAGGCTCTAATGGCTACATCTGAGGTTCGAGCCTTACAGTTGGATGTGTCTTAGATTAGGTAGCAAGTTATCCATCTAAGTTGTATCATGAAGGCATTCATGGCTACTATGAGTCAATATGGGCTACAGGCTAGTTTGAGTCATCCTCCTGATATTGGTCTTGGTCCTGATGGTGCTGATGGTGTTGACGGTGCTCACGGTGTTGGTGGTTCAGCCAAGTGATTTGAGATGATACAGATATATATTCTTTATTCGTTGATGATGTATATGATCTCATTTTTTATATCGAGACATTGGACTCTGTTGTAGTCTTTTGATTAGTTGATGTACTTTATCCATTATACATTGATACTAGTTGATACTTTAATGGACTTTCTATTTTATGATGATATCATGGACTTTGATTCTCAGTTGGATAGATTTACTTTTTGTATGTGTGTTGGACCACATTTTTTAGGTGTTTTACTATGATATGCAGATCTACATGATTTTATCTCCTATATGCTTTGTTTGATGCTTTTTTTTAAAATGCAGTTTTATGATGGATGCACATGTTCTATTTATACTTGTATGGTTTTCTTATGTATGACATAGAATAGATGAATGGATGGATTATGGATTTAATGATGTGATTTATGATGTTTATTGCTTTATGGATATTTTAATGCTTTATGATCCTAAATGTTTTGGATGACGATGTAATGATTTAATGATATAATGTGATGTAATGATGTATATGGATATATTTATTTGGATAACATGATGGATATATACATAATGGATTTGAATGTAGTGGATTTATGATATGCGAAATGTGATGGAGCTATATGATGAATAATGATTATGGATATTTAATGATTAATGATCCTAAATGTTACATGCAATGAATGATGTTTAATGATATGCAATGATTTTGAATGAGCTAAATGATATGCACCTAATGATAAATGCAAGGGTAAATTCCTTAAATGTATTTCATATTAATGATTTAGATCTTTAAAATGAATGCAACCTAATGCAATTAACTTGATTGAAATGGATTTTTAAAATGAATGCATACTAAAGCAATTTTATTTAATGAAGTGGATTTAAATGATGAATGTAACCTAATGCAATTAACTTAGATGATGCAAGCTAACTATAATGAACTTAGATTAAAATGAATGCAAACTAATAAAATGAATCTATTTGAATGATAGAGTGGAAAATCTTAAATGAATACAATATAACATGGATCTAACAAATTCTTTATGAAATAATGTAATGCACCTTTGTTTTTAATTTTGATTTTGGATTTCCAACACATTCGATCACATATAGTTTTTGATCCTTAGTTGATTTTTGATTTGAATACACCCCCTTTCTATTTTCCTCTTGCAATTTAGTTTTTGAAGCTAAGAAAGGAAAATACATTAAATGCATTTAATCTAAGATGTATGCAACTAACTGTCACTATTCAAAAATTTGAAGCGTATATTCATCATTGAGCAGTTTTTGGAATCTTGATTTTAGTACAATCATCACTAGTTCAACTATGATGATATGAATACTTCTCGCACCTCTTTCATTTCTTTTCCATCCTTTAGTATGACTGTCACTGATTAAAGTCAATCACGAGAGTGCGAATACTGATTTTGTCAGATTCTATGTTGCAAGTGGATTTTGGTATTATGATATTGAACATCAAAATATCCAAGGTATCCTTTTGCATAAACAAATAGAAATCTTAGTTTCATCGTATGTACAATGTCCTCGATGATTCTTTGATGATCACATCCTTAGACAAATAATACATGCTTTAAAAATTTGATCTTAAGATGGTCATTCAAAACTCCATTAAAATATCATGCTTTCATCATAGCTTGTCTAGTTTAAAACTTTCATCGATTCACTAGAAAGACATGATTTCATCAATCAAGGAAACACTTTAATTTTTTTTTCCATGTTCTTCATATCCATATTTCAAGTATAGTTCCATCCATTTCATACTTTTAATCTTGATAAAGATAGGGTTGTGTGAGATCTAGGATCAAATTTTGCATTTGGTTCAAATTGGATTAGAATTAGGATTTGATTGAGTGTTTCACTTACGTTTTAATGAATTGATTTGATGAATGATTGAAGTTTTCTTTTGATGAATCCTTCCTCCTTTAGAGTAGATTGCCCCCAATTTGATGTGATTTTTTGGAGAATTTGCAGATTAGATGACCAAAATCTTTAGGTACTTGCAAATGCAACTGTGGGGTTTTATTATGCAATATATACAAATGCTGGCGAATGCAATATTTACAAGGATGACTGCTAGGTATGCGACTAAATTGGAATTTCAATGGCACCTGTTTACCAAGTTTTCACTGATTGAATGGATCTTGCTTTCTTTTTCTATTTTTAAATCTTTTTTCCCTTTTTTTTTTGCTACCAAGGTGCCTATTTGCTAGGTTTTCACCAAGGTTCTTTTTCTCTTTTTTCTCTTTTTCTATTTTCTCTTTTTCAATTTTTTTGTTTTCATATCATCAAGGTGCCTATTTTCTCTATTTTCACCAAGACAACATCTTTTTGAAGATCATAGCTGAATTATTTTGGCTTTCTTTATGCTCAATTTTCCACTATTTTTTTTTATCTTTTCTTTATTTCTGATTTTTTTGCTCTTTCCTATTTTTCAAATGTTTTTGGTATTTTCAAGATCTCCTTTGACCATATATAATAAATACAATTCTTTCCATCTAATTTTTCTGATACTCTTTTCCCTTCTATATCCCTTTCATCTATTTTATGTGTAGAACCTTTTTAGATGAATTCTATTGATTGGTTCTTGCAACTCTTCTCCATCACAATCAACTAACTTATAGGTGCCTATCCCAAAAGACGAAGTGATCACAAAAGGTTCTAACTAGTTTGCTTCCCATTTTCCTTTATTTTCTCTTTCTTCTTGATTTCTGGGATTTTCTCACAAAACTAAGTCACCTATTTGGAATGTTCTTGACTTGCTATGCTTGTTATAGGTCCTTGATATTTGATTCTGATATACCTTCAAGGGATCAAAGGCTTGTTGTTGTTTGTCATCTAGAAATTATAGTTCATGTAACCTAGCAACTCTATAGTCCTCTTCACTGATCAACCCATGTAGAGATACTCTCAAAGATGGAAGTTCTACCTCCAAAGGTAAAGCTACTTCTACTCCAAAGACTAAGGAAAATGGTGTAGCTCCTGTTGGCATTCTGATACTTGTCCCATAAGCCGACAAGGTTGAGTTTAATTTTATATTCCAATCTCTACCTGAATTGTCCACGGTTCTCTTCAATATTTGTAGAATATTCTTATTTGTTGCATCTTCTTGTCCATTACCTTAGGGGTAATATATTGATGAGGAATGATGTATCATTTGAAAATTTGTGCATAGTTCCTTGAAATCCTTGTTTTTGAAGTTTTTGGCATTGTTGGTTATGACGGCATGAGGTAGACCATATATGAAAATTATTTGATTGAGAATGAATAATGATATTTGTTTTCCTGTAGCAATTGATAAGGGTATAGCTTCTATTGGATATTGCTAATGCATGGGTGGTGATTGAGACACTTAATATGTTTAATCACTATGTTACTGAATGGGCACTCATACTATTGTCATTTGTGTTTTGTCACTGATGTCAACATATGCTTCTATGAAGGAACTAGACTGGTAATCACAGTGTACGGAAGGTATACAAATGTTTCAGATGCTATGAAATTAGATGAGAGTTTAGATGGATGTTGTGATCCTATATTTGAGATCACATCATTAATAGATGCATATTAAGGAAGATAGAAATGTTTTGGTAAAGACTGGTCATTGGACTGTGACAGTGAGAATTGACAGAGTTAGTCTCCGAGTTTCTGGTTTAGATTTCAGAGGGATTGGATTCAAGGTATGTGATATTGAAGGATGATGGAAGAGGTACTGATGGATGTTCATTGGTTAACACAAGGTACGTAATGATTTGTGATGTCATCTATGGCATGTGCTCTTGCGATGGCTTATCAGGAAGCTGACTCAGGGAATGAAGCCTGTGTTTTATTTGGAAAGCATAATTTAAATATGTCGGTCTTTAATTGTTGTAATGTAATCATTGTAAACTTGTTTATGATACCGTGTGTATCTTAGCAAGGACATATATAATTTTTTGTAATTAGAAAAGCCTTATGGTCCGACCTATTCTTGGTAAAATATAATAAGGTATAAATAAAAGGTCTTTTCTTTGGAAGAGACATGGATGTGATAAGTGTGATATAAGGAGGATGTGAAATTGTGTCTATTGTATGAAGAGTAGAGGATTATTGGTGGACTTCATTGGAACTGATCAAGCAAAGAAAGTTGTTGGAAAACAACTCAAAAGATTGTCAAAATAATATGGCTATGGATAATGAATGGTGTTTTCCTTGTAATCAGCCTCGTAATCAGGCTACATATTCAAGTGGATGGATGAACCAAGCCCTAATGGTTCAAAATTCCTCACAAGCTCAATCTGAGGCTTCATCTAGTGAATTAGTGCCTCAACAAGAATCACAAGAAAAAGAGACTGCTCTTTTCAATTGGGAGCAACTAGCCTTCAATGGAGTCAATGATGAGGTTTCTTTTGTTGCCTATACAAGAGCAAAAAGGAGAGCTCAAGACATGGAGAGAGTAGATTCCAATGCCAAGGCCACTACATCTGTAGAGACACTACAGCAAGCTACTCCCATCACACCTAAGGAGTCTCCTGTCATTACAAGCAAAGAAGGTCAACATTCCAAAGAAGTGGAGCCCATTATAGTGAAGGCATAGTAGAGAGTACACATTGTGACACCTTTTAATATTGTAGACAACATGAAGAAGGTGAATGTCACCATGTCTATGTGGGACTCTTTGGCTCTTCCAGGATAGCCTGGAATTTTGAAGAAGGCCATGACAGAGGCAACAACTCCTCAACCTACAAAAGAAGCTAAAAAACTAGTGTTGGTTAACACTGATCAAGAAAAGGAGGCTCCAAGTAGCAACTCCAAAGGCAATGCCACACAAGGTAGGAATTCAAAGCCACCCCCCTTTTATGTATCTCTAATTATTGCAAAATCTTTAGTGCATAATTGTATGGTAGATAGTGGAGCTACTAGCACTGTGATGCCCAAGAAAGTAGCTGGCCAATTAGGACTGAAATATGAGCCCTTCCAAAAGAAGGTTACCTAACTTGATGGATCCTCAGTCAATACTATAGGTGTGGCCAAGGATACTAGTTTAATCCTACATGCTAGTCCTAATTTTTTGATCCTCCTTGATATATACATCATAGATCTCGCTGCATTATTTGCTATATGTCTTTCAAGGGAGTTTATAGCCAAGATAGGAGGCTATCTATCTTCTGACTGGTCTCACATGCTATTTCATACAAGGTATGGGACCAAGGTCACCATTAAGTTAGAGAAATTGGCAGCACACCATATCATATGTGTCCAATACCATCAATGTAAATTGCCCTATATTTGATGACAGTGACTTTCAAACCACTAGTGAAGCAAGCAAAAAGATAGGAAGTATCCCTGATATTTTACTAGATGAAAGAACTTCAGAGGCCCAAGAAAGCCTTGTTTGGGACTTTGGTTTGGGAAGTTATTTGATACAAGAAAGTGGATCCATAGATCCAAGCCTTCTCAAGTAAGATACCGATTCAGAGAATTAGAGAAATCAGGTTTGGGAACTATTTTTTGATGGAGCTAGAAGTAGACATGGTTCTGGTGGTGGTGCTATGTTAGTGTCCCCAAAAGGAGAAATGTATTATACTGCCTTTAGATTTAGTTTCTCCTGCACTAGCAACACTGTAGAGTATGAAAGTCTAGTCAATGGACTAGAATGGGCTAGAAAAAGAGGCCTCAAAGCCTTAAAAGTTTATGGTGACAGTGAGTTAGTTGTCAGCCAAGTGAGAGGGATAAGTGAAACCAAAAATGACACTTTGAAAGCATACAAACATAGAGTTTGGGATGCAATTGAAGATATCCATGCTTTCAATATTATTGCTATCCCTAGGAAGCTAAATCAAAATGTAGATAGGTTAGCTATTGTTGGGTCTAAGTATGATATTCCAAATAGCATTTCAAAAGAGGTAGATCAACAGCATATCAAGGTGATTGTCAGACCATCTATTCTTGATAATGATGTCAATTGGCAAGTGTTTGACAATGATGAACAAATTCTGCAATTCTTGTTTGAAGAAGATGTTTTTTTAGAGTATAATCAAGATAGGCTATCACAAAATTATGGTGATCAGGTAATACAACTTAGGTCTAATAAGATGCCTAGAGGTCTTGTTACATTAGAGACTGTCTTCAACAAGGATGATGAAGTCAAGAAAAACAAAGCTGGCCTAGTAGTTCAACAAGAACATTGTGTTGAATTAGAGTTGGAACCAGGTAAGAGCCTATAATTTGGAAAAGTGAATACTGATTTGAAAAAACAAGCTTACACTTACTTATTCAAAGAATTCAGTGATATATTTGCATGGAAATATGAAGACCTTAAAGGTTTTGATCCTGCTCTTGCTCAACACACTATTGAGTTAGAACCAAATGCCAAACCAGTGAGGTAGAAGCAAAGGCCTGTTAATCCTAAGCTTGAGCCACTTATGCATAAAGAAGTGCTCAAACTAATAGAAAGTGGTATCATCTACCCCATTAAGCATACTAGTTGTGTTTCCAACCTTTTTCCAGTCAGGAAGAAGAATGGGGAGTTGAGGTTATGTGTTGACTTCAAGGATCTTAATAGGGCCTCTCTAAAAGATCACCATCCACTGCCCTCCATGGAAAAAATCTTACAATGTGTCTCTGGATCTGAGAGATTTTCATTATTGGATGGCTATTCAGGATACAATCAGATCTTAGTAAATGAAGAGGATCAATATAAGACTACATTTACAACCAAGTGGGGAACCACGACTTATCAAAAGATGCCCTTTGGTTTGTCAAATGTAGGTGCTACATTTCAAAAGGAAATGGATATGGCCTTTAAGAGCCTAATGTACAAGTTTGTGGTGGTCTACCTAGATGACATAACTATCTATTCAAAGCATGCAGTAGATCACATCAAACATTTGAGGAAGATTTTTGAAAGGTGTAGAGAATTTGGGATATCTCTTAATCCCAAGAAATGTGTGTTTGCAGTTCATGAAGGAAAATTGTTGGGATATGTAGTATCCAAAGAAGGAATTATAGTGGATCCTAAGAGAATTGTAGCTATCCTAGAGCTACCCCTACCACATCACAAGAAAAGTCTCCAATCTTTGATAGGAAAGATTAATTTTGTTAGGCGTTTCTTGCCCAATATTGCAGATTTACTAAAGCCTTTGACAACCATGTTGAAAAAGAATTCAGCTTTTAGTTGGACTAAAGAAGGGAGAGTCAATTTCCAAGCTATCAAAGAGGCCTTAACAAAAGCCCCTGCTCTCCTAAACCCAAATTTCAGTAAGGATTTTATCCTTTATGCTTATGGAGATCATGATGCTATATCTGCAATGTTGACCCAAGAAAATTTAGATGGATTGGAGAAACGTATTGCTTTCTTTAGAAAAGCTTTAGAAGAGTATGAACAAAGAAACTCTTTTGTAGAGAAACATGTACTTTTTGTAGTAAAGAGCCTTAAAAAGTTCAGATATCTATTGACCATAGAAAGGCACACTTGAAGGTTACCCATCCAAGTGTCAAAGAGTTTTTGCTTTCCAAAGACCTAAATGAGAAAAGAGCTGGTTGGATCACCAAAGTGATGGAATATGACATAGATATTCAAACCAGCAAGCTAGTTAGAGGAAGAGGTCTTTGTGAACATTTGGCAGGGGATGAAAGTTCAAAGAAATTAGAGCAAATAGATGCATCTTTGGTGGTGCATTCTACAGAAGAACAAGCCAAAGCAACAAGCTGGTTGCCTAATATGATCAATTACTTGAAGACATGACAATATCCTGTAGGTTTGGATTCAGAAAAAAGAAGGTATTATAGGTTACAATCTATTCCTTTTGTGCTGATAAATGAAGTTCTTTTTAGAAAGGATCACAGTGGTGTCCTTTTAAGATGCATAGATTCAGAAAAGATAGTTGATGTCCTATTTGAGTTTCATGATGGACCTTCTGGAGGTCATTTCTCTCCTAGGACTACTGCTTTTAAAATCATGAGGGTTGGATACTATTGACCATCTATCTTTAAGGATAGTCATGATTATGTCAAAAAATTCATCAAGTGTGCCATGTTTGTAGGAAAAGAAAGGCTTGCAGCCTTACCCCTACAACCAATCAGAACAGAGAAACCCTTCATTAAGTGGGGCATAGACTTCATTGGTATGATCAATCCTTCATCTAGTGTAGGCCATAAATGGATAATCACTACAAAAAATTACTTCACCAGATGGATAGAAGCAATTGCTTTAAAAGAATCAAATGAGAGTGTTGTCGTAAGTTTCTATGATGATATAGTTCATAGGTTTGGCACTCCTGATTCCATCATATCAGATAATACATTAGCATTCAGAGGCCTTAAAGTCTCAGAGTAGGTATTCAAGAATGGCATCTATCTGAATACCAGTTCCAATTATTACCCTCAAGGCAATGGCTTAGCTGAATCAACAAATAAGAATTTGATTAAGATAATCAAGAAGACTCTGCAAGATAGTTAGAGAGATTGGCATACTAATCTCAAGTCGGCCTTGTGGTTAGATAGAATTACCCCAAAAAAAATCATTGGTAATTCTCCTTATATGCTAGTATATGGAAAAGAGGCCAAGTTGTCCATCTCAACTAAATTGCTAGCCCTGGACCTAGCCACTCAATATGTCCTATTTGAAGAGGAGGATCCCTTGCAGATTAGATATGCTCAGTTGATGGAGTTAAAGGAAATTAGAGATAATTCCATGAAGGACATGGAATTCTATCAGATTCAGACAAAGAAAAGTTTTGATAAGAGAGCTAAAGCCAAGAATTTCAAGTTGGAGACATAGTCCTCAAGTGGGATGAGTTCAGGTCAAAACTTGGTAGGCACACAAAATTTGACTCCTTTTGGGTTGGACCATTTGTAATCACAGAATGCAGGGGCCCTAATGCCTTTCAACTAGAAACTCTGGAAGGAGTTTCCTTGCCAATTTCAGTCAATGGTTTCCACTTGAAACCTTTCTTTGAGGTTAATCCCTCTCTGTAAATTTTGTAAAGTTTCTTTCCTATTTTCTTCCTATTTTCTAGGTTAGTTCCCTATTTGTTTCCAAGAAGTGCTCTGAGCACAGTTCCAGTTCTGCCTCTCTGAGAGATTTTTGAGTTTTGAGGCCCCCATGCCCAATGGATTGTCTAGGCCACTGGTTTCTATGTCTAGCAGGCTGACATCCAACATAAATCACCAAAATGTTGCCCAAATTTTCCTATGCATACAAATTTGGCTAAAACCTACTCCAGGGCCTCTATTTTTACCATGTCTACCATCCCTAAAATTTTCATGAATTTATCCCCTATTCTCTGGCCTCTGCAAATTTTTTTACTCCCTGGTTTGCAATTGAAAAGTTTGAAAAACTAGCCATTACCCTAAAAACCCTAAGCCTTGTTATATTTGCATGTTACCTTTTTTCGGCAACTTAAGTCATTCCAATTTTCATGTGTGCAAAATATCTCTTAAGTTCGGCAGTTTATTTTTTTTCTAAGTCTCGGTGCATAAATATTTTTCCCTAAGGATAAGTGTCAGTTTCATCTGATGGTCTTTGCTATCCGGCAATCCAAGATGCATGTGTTTTATCATCATGGTATAGTGACAGTCGTAGATCCTTCTTCATCACCTGTAGATGGCAGTGGGTTTGGTGCCACGTATTCTATTTGGCAAGTTGTTATTGGCCAGAGGTAATGAGGTGGAAGCTTGTTAGTGGGGTTGAGTATCTGTAAATGTGTCAAAGGAGGAAGATCTACGGTGGTCGCATGATCTCATGGAATCTCCTGAGCTCATGTGATCATGTGACTAGCCATCTAATTGGAATCTTATTCTCAGTGGGTCCGATGTCAGAGAAGTGCCGAGGTGTTTACTGATGAGGCGGTTAGGGAAAATAGGAAAATGCAACGTGGTCGATGTCAGTGGGCCTGTGGGGTCTGGGGTTTCTAAAGGGGTTAAAACATGATCAGATCTCATGGCTGTCATTATATGGTGGATCCAAAGTGCTCGATCATTAATCTCAGTGGTATAGCGACAGCCGTCCGATGGTGCTTCTCAGGATCATGGGTCCATGTCTGTTAGAGACACTGACTTGCTCACTTGTGATTGGTTGCTAACTTCCATGGTGGTGGTTGACTTGTTAGAAGGGTTTTAAACTATTTTAAAATGTGCATATGGGCCGTTCATCTACCAGGAAGGTTATTCATCGATGGTCAGGATAGGGATGGTTTGAAAGATGATAATAGACAATCTGATCATTGACACCATGGATTTTATAGAGTACCATGTCGTGTTGAAGCTTTAATGAGCTTGGCACCACCTTTGCAGAGTTAATCTTTTTTAAACCCAAATATCTATAAGATCAAATTGAATGCATTCATGGCTTAGTGGAGTTGCAGGTGGGTAGATGGATCAAGGCGGCTATGTCTGTAGGTTGATGTAGTCCAGAAATGGGCATGGAAACAAGTATCTGATTGGTCATGATGTTGCAGAAATATTTTTATGATCAGATTTGATAGGCAGTTAGGGTTTGATATTTTATTGTAGAACCATGTAACCCTAATTAGGTTTTGACTCTGGCCTATGTGCTAAAAGGAGATGTATATATTGTATTTTTGGAGCCTTAGTGCTCAGAGATTAGAGAGTTCACATTTTGTAAAGAAGAAAGTCTCTTTCTTGGAAAGCTATCCGTGGCATTTCTTCTTGCCCTCTGGTTTTCCACATTTTGTAACCTTTCATTGATAATTCAGATATTGCAGAGGTATTTTGTGACAGTCCTTCATGTCCCTATGCTTCCTTGTTTGAGTTATCTCTTATCAGATTAAAGTATATGATGTTTTTAGTGATATCTTAGGGTTCCTGATCCCTCTTTCTTTCTGTAATTTTGTGTGTTATTGTATTTGATCTGATTTAGATGTTTTTGTGGGTATACTTCAGCCCCTAACAGTCTTGTCTCAATCCTACACTGAGTTGCAGAAGTGAATGTCTGCTTGCAAGTCATAAGTTGTGTCTTATATTCAGGCCCTCCTATGAAACACTTATGCAAGCCTATTTAGTAAGTTGTGACCTATTAGACCTAAGCCTTTCATTGGTTTCATTCCTCTATACTAAGATCCAAACCCTAATTTTGGTGTATCACCTAGTAGGTAGTTTTCTTTCAGTCATTTCCCTTTCCAAGCATTCCTTCTATCCCTTTCCCTGAAAAGTTTTACTTTTCATGTCCAGAAGTAAATTAAGGTGATTATCCAAGAGGAACCAGCCTAGAACCTAGAGGTCTCATCTTAGTTAGCATAGGTTCCACAACCTAGAGATGATTCCCATGTTATACTAGGTTATCAAGACTATGAGAGCTTGAAACAAGGGTGCAAACTTAGTGTATAACAATTACTATAGTCTCAGTACATCATTAGTGGGTGCTAATTCCCATCAGGATTTTTACCTTTAATAGGGTTTCCCCATAACCAAAATATTGTGTTATTGTGTTTGCATTTATTGTGTTCATTGGATCTGATATTGATAAGCTTAAAGTTTAAATTTTAATATTTTGTCATACAACTGATTCACCCCCCCTCTCAATTGTATTTTGGACTATTAATCCTAATAATTAGTATCAAAGCTTGTGGTCCTCATAGAGAAAGCTTAACAACTTGAGGTGATCTTTGAAAATGGCATACTATAGGAAGGATAGTCCTAAGTTTGATCCTAAAAACTTTGACAGTTGGAAAAACAAGATGGGAACACATTTTCTATGCTTGGGCATAGACTACTAGATGATTGTGAAGAAGAAGGAAACTTTGAAAGCTGAGAATGACTTAGTGTTAGCCACCGATGATGAAAAGAAACTATTTTCATGCAACATGGTTGTAAGAGAAGCATTGATCAACACACTATCTGAGGGCGAGTTTACTGAAATTAAAGATCTGGATTTGGCACATGATATTTGGAATAGACTAGAGGCACTCTATGAAGGAGACAAATATATGAAACAAGTGAAATTGTAGAACTGGAAGAAAAAGATGGAGAAGTTGCAAATGAATGAAGATGAAAGCATCAGAGCCTATGTTCAAAGGGTTATAGAAGTTGTAGTTGGAATCAGAAATTGTGGAGGTACTTATGATGAAGATGAAGTCATTGCAAAGATTCTTAGATCTCTAACTCCTACTTACAAATTCAAGGCAATGTCAATTCAAGAAACTATACCCTTGACTCCAAACTTTAGCAGAGAGATGTTGATTGTAAAGTTAACCACCTTTGAAGCTCTAGAATTAGGAGAAGCTGCTCCTAAAGTTGAATCTACATTTAGGGCATCCACACACAAGAAAGTATCTGCACTTCCGAGTACAAGCAAAGAAGACTTGAGAGAAGATCTTGGTAATTATGTTGAGGAATGGGAGGAGATAATGGAAGAATAAAAGAAGATGGAAGAACTTGTTGCACTAATAGCTAGAAGAGAGAAAAGAGGTAAGGGAAAATTTGAAGAAAAATTACCTTTGAAATATTTTTCATGCAATAAGGTAGGTCATTTTGCATCTAGATGTCCTACAAGAGTTCCTAAATACAAACCTAATTATGCAAGGATTAGAAGAGATAAAGAATGTTATTATGCTAGTGAAGTAATATCTAATGATGATGATGATTTAGACAATGAAGAGATTGGATTTGTTGCTATTAAAGATGTACCAGTTCATGAAGACAAAGCCTTAGTATCTCATGTTGACAAGCAAACTGAATGGATAATTGATAGTGGATGTTCTCATCACATGACTGGTGATAAGAATAAATTTTTTAAATTAGTAAATTATGATGGAGGTTTTGTAAGGTTTGGGGATAATCTCCCAAAATCCATCATAGGAGTAGGATCCATCACTCTGGATGGAAAGACTAATATGGATAATGTACTACTTATTGAAGGATTGAAATGTAACTTGTTGAGTTTTGGATAGTTAATGGATAAAAACTTTCAGTTAAGTTTTGTTAATGGTAAGTGCTTTATCAGAAGCAAGGAAGGAAAACTAATTGCTACCAGTTCAAGATCTAGAAGTAATGTATTTGAACTAAACACATTTGGAGCATCTTGTTTTGTTGTGAAGGTAGATGATAGTTGGTTATGGCATAGAAGATTTTGTCATGTTAACTTTGATAACATTTTCAAAGCAAGTATGGCTAATGCAGTAAGAAATCTACCAAAGATTGTGAACCCTTCTAACACTATATGCAGAGAATGTGTTATGGGAAAGAAAACTAAAAGCAATCATAAAAGCAAAAAAATTACATCAAAAGGAAAGTTGGATCGGGTACATATAGATCTATGTGGGCCTACAAGAATAAAGTTATACTATGGTGAAAGTTATTTTATACTCTTTCTTGATGACTTTTCTAGAATGGTGTGGGTTACTTATTTAAGAGAGCAATAAGAAGCATTTGACAAATTCAAGTTGTTTAAAGAAAAGGTAGAGAATGAATTAGGACTGAAAATAAAGTGTTTAAGATCAGACAGACATGGAGATTTTACATCAGATTTATTCAATTCATACTATGAAGAGCATGGGATACAAAGACAAACATCTACTCCTAGAGCTCCACAACAGAATGACATAGCAGAGTGAAGAAACATAACTATACTTGATGCTACCAAGACAATATTGATTGAAGGGAATGTATCTCATGTACATTGGAGAGAGGTTGTTGGAACAATAGTGTACACATTAAAAAGAATTCAAATCAGAGATGGCACAAGTAAGACTCCATATGAACTATTGTTTGATCATACTCCTATTGTAAAATATTTCAAAATTTTTGGTAGCAAATGTTATATCAAGAGGGATGATGAGATAGGAAAATTTTATGCTAGAAGTGATGAAGGTATCTTCCTTGGTTACTCTATTAAAAGTAAGGCATAAAAATGTTTCAATCTGAGATTAAGGAAGATGGTTGAAAGCAACAATGTAAGAATAGATGAGAAATTTTAGATACAAGAAAGAATGTATGATAGCAATCAGATATCAGAAGTAAAAGAAGCCATTGTTGCTACCAAAGAAGAAGAACTTGTTGAGGAAGAAAGTGAAAAAGAGGCTTGTGATGATACAAGAAAGACCACTAAAATTCCTAAAAATCCAAGGTATGTAAAAAATAACCATCTTGAAAATCAAATTATTGGCAATACTAGTTAGGGAGTGCTAACTAGATCTAAAGTTAGAGAAGAAATTTGTTTGATTTCCCAAGTTGAGCCAAAGACTACAGATGAATCCTTTAAAGATGAATCTTGGATAAATGCCATGAAAGAAGAATTAGATCAGATAACCAAAAATAATACTTGGGAATTGGTTCCAAGATCTAAAAATAAAAATGTTATAGGAACAAAATGGGTCTTTAGAAACAAAATGGATGAAGAAGGAACAATTGTAAGGAACAAAGAAAGACTAGTGTGTAAGGGATACTCAAAACAAGAAGGGATAGACTTTGAAGAAACATTTGATCATGTTGCTAGAATAGAGGCAATAAGATTATTTATATCTTATGTTGCACACAAAAAATTCAAAGTGTATCAGATGGATGTTAAATCTGCATTTATGAATAGAGATCTTCAAGAAGAAGTATACATAGAACAACCAGATGGATTTCTCTATGCGAAGACAAAGACATGGTGTGAAAATTAAAGAAAGCACTCTATGGGTTGAAGAGAGCTCCTAGGGCATGGTATGCAAGGTTGGACAAGTATCTACTTGGACTTGGATTCAGAAAAGGTAATGTGGATAGTAATTTGTACTTAAGAACTACTAAAGATGGAATCTTGATAGTAGAGGTATTTGTGGATGACATTATGTTTGGAGGCAATGATGATCTATGTAAGAAGTTTTCTAAAGAAATGGAAAGTGAATTTGAGATGTCCATGATAGGTGAAATGAAATTCTTTGTTGGACTACAAATAACTCAGAATGAGAATGGTATTTTCATTTCTCAGACCAAGTATCTCAAAGAATTGCTTAAGAAATTTGGTATGGAAGATTGTAAACTAGTAGGAAAACCTATGGTGACTGGAAACAAGCTAACAATTGATGATGAATCAAAAGTTTTTTTCAGACTTTGTATAGATCAATGGTTGGAGGGTTACAATATTTGACTCACACCAGACCAGATATTACTAATGCTATTGGAATTGTGGCTAGATATTAGGCAGAACCCAAAGAGACTCATCTAGTTGCTGTTAAAAGGATACTGAGGTATCTCAGAGGGACCATAGACTATGGTTTATGGTATGATAGGAATGATAGCTTTGAGCTTCATGCATACACTGACACTAACTGGGTAGGAAATATTGATGATAGAAAAAGTACAAGTGGTGGTGCATTTTTCCTTGGAAAAAAGTTAGTTTCTTGGCTAAGTAAGAAACAAGATTGTATAGCACAATCTACTGCTGAATCAGAATATGTTGTTGCTACTATAAATTGCACTCAAATTGTTTGGATGAAACAAATGCTAACAGACATTGGAATAAATTTTAAAGAGCCTATGGTTATCTATCTTGATAACACCAACACAGTAAACATGTCAAAGAATCCAGTGATGCACTCTAAAACTAAACACATTTCTATCAAATATCACTTCTTAAGAGACAAGGTGGTAGAAAAAGAAATCAATCTTGAATATATCAGTAAAAAAGAGCAGATTGCAGACATTTATACAAAGCCACTACCAAAAGATACCTTTGAATATCTTAGAGGTATGTTAGGGGTTCAGGCCCCTCCTAGTTAGAACTAAATGATGCAGAGATGCATCAGTCCATAAGTGCTTAGAGCCTCATCATTTTCTGGACTGGATGTAGGGATCTACTCCTTAGGGGGGTGATCATGAAAGAAAGTTTATCTATGAAGGCAGTTGGCACCCTTTTCCATTATTGTCAAAGGGGGAGTGTTGTTATGAGAAAATACTCACTGTTTGGGGAGATTGTTCAGTTGAAGGACTTTTGGGTTGATACAAATTTGTGATAAGATTTTCCCATATGTTGACATCAATGCCAAAGGGGGAGATTGTTGGATATTGCTAATGCATAGGTGGTGATTGAAATATTTAATATGTTTAATCACTACATTACTAAATGGGCACTTATACTATTGTCATTTGTGTTTTCTCACTGATGTCAATATATGCTTCTATGAAGGAACTAGACTGGTAATCACAGTGTATGGAAGGTATACAGATGTTTCAGATGCTGCAAAATTAGATGAGAGTTCAGATGGATGTCATTATCTTATATCTAAGATCACACCATTAATGGATGCATATTAAGGAAGATACAGATGTTTTGGTAAAGACTGGTCACTAGACTGTGACAGTGAGAATTGATAGAGTTAGTCTCTGAGTTTCTGGTATAGATTTCAGAGGGATTGGATTCAAGTTATGCAATCTTGAAGGATGATGGAAGAGGTACTAATGGATGTTCATTGGTCATCACAAGGTAGATAATGATTGGTGACATCATTTTTGGCGTGTGCTCTGGCGATGGCTTATCAGGAAGCTGACTCAGGGAATGAAGCGTGTGTTTTATTTCGCAAGCATAATTCAAAGATGTCGGTCTTTAATTGTTGTAATGTAATCATTGTAAACTTGTTTATGATACCATGTGTATCTTAGCAAGGACCTATGTAATTGTTTGTAATTAGGAAAGCCTTATGGGCTGACCTATTCTTGGTAAAATGTAATAAGGTATAAATAAAAGATATTTTCTTTGGAAGAGACATGGATGTGATAAGTGTGATATAAGGAGATTGTGAACTTGTGTATTCTATATGTAGAGTAGAGGATTATTGGTGGAATTCATTGGAACTAATCAAGCAAAGATAGTTGCTGGCAAACAGTTCAAAATATTATGTATTTCTTCATATACATTTGTTGCAAACTAGTGAGTTCAAAAGGTGGACTTAACCTTCTTTGGGTAGTGAGCCTTGAGAAGTGAGCCCTCTTTTATTCTTAACTCCTAATAGGTCTATCTTCTAACAAGGACTATGTACTATAATGTTTCAATAAGCTCCTAACAGGGCTATATCTTCTAACAAGGATTACTATACTCTTAGTACACCATTAGTGGGTGCTAATTCCCCCCGGGGTGTTTACCTTTAATAGGGTTTCCACGTAACCAAAATATTGTGTTATTGTGTTCATTGGATATGATATTGATAAGCTTAAAGTTTAAATTTGAATATTCCACCATACAATTGATTCACCCCCCTCTCAGTTGTATTGTGGACTGTTAATCCTAATAGCTTCCACCCATTTGGTAAAGTACTTTGTTGCAGTGATAATGAATTTATGACAATTTGAGGATGGTGGAAAAATCATTCCTATCAAATCTAGACCCCATTGATAAAATGACCAAGCTATCATCATGGGATGAAGCTCTTGTGCCAGAACATGGATCAAGTTTCTATGATATTGACACTTTTGACAAGATTTAGCAAAGTGACAAGCATCTTTCTCCAAGGTAGGCCAAAAATATCCTATCCTAAGAAGTTTCTTAGCTAGGGTTAAACCATTTGTATGTGACCCACAAATGCCCTCTTGAATTTCTTGTAAGGCTTTATTTGATTCCTCTTTTTGTATACATCTGAGAAGCATTCAATCTAAACTTTTTTGATACAATGTGTCAGATATTAAGGTATAGCAAGAGGATTGGTGTATGAAGCTCTTCTTTTGATTCCTGGTTTGGTCCATGGGTAGGATTTTGTTTTTTAAGTATAAATGGCTCCATACCAAGGTGATTCATGTCCAATGAGTAAACAAATGGTATGAGGATGGGTAGGGTCAAATGCAAGTTGCTCAAATTCTTCTACCGGGAATTCATATCTAGCGCTTTGATTTGGTATTTGTAGAAGTGATGCCAAAGTTACCATTGCATTTGGTGCTTTATTCTTCTCTCTTGGAACTTTCTTAATTGTGATGAGAGTGAAATATTTCTTGAGATTCTTAATCACATTTTTGTAAGGTATGAACTTTCCATCTTTAGTGAAACATTCATCATTAATTTGATTGATAACTAGTTGTGAATCTCCATAGACTTGTAGTTCTGTCACTTTCCATTCTAATGCCAGTTTTATTCCAATGACCAATGCTTCATATTATACTATATTATTTGTGCATGGGAATAGAAATTTGTATGATTTTGGAATGGTAGATCCTTGAAGAGTAATCAAAATTATGCCTTCTCTCAATCCATGTTGTGTGTAAGAACCATCAAAATAGAATTGCCATGTTTTTTCTTCAACATTCACAATTTCAAAATCTGGAAATTCCACTTGAATTGGATGTTTATCTTGTAATGGAGATTCTACTAACTGATCAGCTATTACTTGGCCCTTGATAGATTTATGATCCACATATTCTATGTTGAATTCACTAGGCACCATGACCCATTTAGCTAATCTCCCATTCAATGTTATTTTTGTAAGAAGATACTTCAAGGGATTAATCTTTGAAGTGAGTCAAATCTTGTGGGATAACATATAATGGCATAGTTTTTGAGAAGAAAAAACTACAGCCAAACATGCTCTTTCAATGAATGTATAATTCAACTCATATTTCAATAGAGTCCTACTTATGTAGTAGATGGCCTTCTCTTTTCCCGATTCATCTTCTTGTGCCAAGAGTGCCCTTAATGAATGTTGAGTTGAAGAAATGTATAGAATCAAAGGCTTCCCTCTTATAGGTGGCATCATATTTTGAGTATTCATTAGATATTTATTCAACAAGTTGAAATATTCTTTACATTTCTCATCCCATTTGAAAAATGTGTCCTTATGAAGGAGTTGAGTGAAATTATGACACTTTTCTGCTAATTGAGAGATAAATCTCTTGATGGATTGGATCCTACCTTGAAGAGATCTCATCTGACTTATGTTTCTAGGTGCCCCCATTTCCATGATGGCTTTGAATTTGGTAGGGTCTACCTCTATTGCTTTTTCTGAAACAATGTACCCTAATAGCTTTCTTGATTGAAAACCAAATGCACACTTCTTTAGAGATAACCTTACTTTGAATTTCTCCAATCTTTCAAATATTTTCTCTAAGATAGGTAGATGTTCATATCTTGAGTGGGATTTTGCAATTATATCATCTACATAGTCCTCCATGAATTTATGCATCATATCATGGAATATAGTCATCATGGATCTTTGATAGGTCACTCCGGCATTCTTTAGACCAAAAGGAATAACATTCTAACATAATGTCCCCCATGCCCATGTAAATGTTGTTTTGTCTTGATCTTCAAGTGCTATTTTTATTTGATTATAGTCACTAAACCCATCCATAAGTGAGAACATTAAATGTCCTACTATTAGATCTACGATGGCATCTATGCTTGGTAATGGAAAGTCATCTTTAGGGCATGCAAGATTGAGATCCGTAAAGTCCATGCAAATTATGATGGACTTATGTGCTTTTGAGACTGGCACAATGTTTGAAATCCATTGGGCATAATCAATGGCTCTTATAAACCCAAATTTTAACATTTTTTCTAACTCCACTTTTACAAGTAAAGCTATGTGAGGATGCATCTTTCTTAATTTTTGCTTTACTAGTTTTACTCCTTCTCCTATGTTCAAATGATGCATGATTAAATTTGGATCCCATCCTGGCATATCATCATATGACCATGCAAAATTGATTTGTTTTTCCTTGAAAAATTTGATCAAGTCTTTTCTTTCTTCACTAGATAGAGATGTTGCTAAGTGTATGATCTTTGGCTCTGATTCTGACCCAATGTTTACTTTTTCTGTCGGCTCAATCAAGATAGGAGATATTTCTTCATAGTTCTTAGGTAAAGTATCCAAACTCCCTTCCTTAGGTGACTCTATTGGGTTTTCACCTTTGAAATCATTCTTTATTTCTTTCTCTTTTTGATCTAATGTTTCCACAATGTGGCTTTCAACATTAGATTCTTTCCATTTTGTTTTTTTTTGTTTTTTTCTGAATTAGGAGTTTGGATACTTTCCTTTGTCACCTCTTCCTGATATTCCATGGTAGAATAAGGTTCAATTGTATTTAGGTATTGGGACACCAAGTTATCATTCAAAAATGTTGGGAGGATGCTAGGCTCAATGGAATCCCATTTGATTAATTCCAGATAGATGAGGGCAAAGGTTCAATGTTTTAATTTAGTCTGATGGGGTTTAGGGACATGACTTCATTTGAAGGTTTGAACATTGTATCACTTAATTCTATAACATGTGCCTCTTTAAGATGTTCTAGAGAACTATGGTCAAAATCTTCCTCGCTAGAATCTTCTAAGGTTTTCGTTGGGAAAAAATCTCATGGATTAAACCTAATGTTAGATTCTTCCATAGTAGGTCTCCATGATGGTATGTAGGGTTCTCCTACCCATTGAGTTATTTCAATTTCTTGAATTAGGACATTATCTAGGACCACTTGGCTTGAGCTTGAGGTTTGATTCTGATTTGATTTTGAAATTGATTCTTTCTCTTTGCTAGGAGTGTAAGTATGAATGAAATCAATACCTTTATCTTGACATGATTCATTTGACAATGTATCTGATTCCCAATCATTTGAGTCTTCATCACTTTGTGACCCCAATTTCAATATTTGATCATAGACCTTAGGATAATGCTTTTGAGTATACCGTTGTTCTAGGTATCCTAATCCAGTCTTTTCTTTTCTATCTCTCCATGTGTCATTTCAATGGGTTCAATGAGTCCTTAGTTTCTTGTTCTCAAAGGTCCCTGTCCTTTGTATCCCATTTTTTGCATGATTTGAAATCCCTTCCCATATTGATGTGTGGGAATGCTTACATTTTGGATTCTCTTTTTATGTGCACTTGATTCCTCATCGTTATATAGCTAGTTTAGGATATCATTATCTTCTTCATCCATGGATGAAGGTGTGCTTGCTCTCAAAAAGTTATCATTATATTTATGAGGTAAATTGGATTGTCTTCCATATGATTTCAAAGATAGGGGTAGATCCATCATGGACAAGGAGTATTCACCTACACCCTTTTGTTTGATTTGACATTTTTTTTCAAATTTTTTCATCATTTGGTCCATTTTTTGGTAATGAGCCTCCTTGGTAAAGATTTGAACGGATCTATCTTCGTCTTCTTTCATTTCCTCAAGAGTACTTTCTTCACTAACCTTTTCTTTTCCTTTTGTCGATGTAGCTAGGTTAGTAGGACTTTGGGTATTTTCAACAACAATTTCTTCCCTTTCTTCTTTTTCTTTTCCCTTTAAAGATGGAAGATATTTAAAGCTTTTCCCTTGCTCTATTATTTGGGGTATGGACCCTTATGCATTATGTGGAACCAAATAATCATTTATAGGCTTCATATTATTACAATATTGAAAGGGGTTTGAGTCCCCGCTTACCATGATTTCTTGTCCTAGATAGGGAAATTTTAAACGTTGGTGATAGGTTGATGACATGGCTTGAATTTCATGGATCCATGGCCTCCCTAAAAAGATATTGTAAGTTATCTTTAGGTCAAGGACTTGACAAATGGTCTCTTTCTGCATTGGGCCAACCCTAATAGGAAGTACTATGACTCCTTTGGAAGCTCTTTCTTCATCATTGTAGGCTTTTATAGTTATCTTTTTCTTTGGGTCAATAGCCTCCTCAAAAAATACCAAGGCTTTTACCAAGTTTAGAGTACAAATATTCAAGCCAGCTCCTCCATCGATAAGGACTTTTTTCACTTTATGCTTATTAATTAGGACCTCTATATGAAAAGACAAGTTTTGTGGGTGGTTTAATGACATGTCATCTTTCTCTAAAAAAGATAGGCAATGAGGTGCAATAAGATGTCCCACCATGTTTTGAAATTTGTTTGCCTCTAGATTTAGAGCCACATTAGTCTCTACCAAGGCATTTTCTAGAACCTCCTTATGAGTTGGTGAGAGCTTGAGTAGTTATAGAATAGATATTTGAATGGGGGTTCTGTTAGAATAACCGAGAGTGGGGTGAATCAGTTATCCAGTGTCCCAAAACAAAATGTATAATCCAAAACAAATTCTTCAACTTCTACTACTTCGTGAACATAAAATACTTTCACTTTCTGTGCTTTTACTGATTATCATTCTAAAACTTATAATAGTTACCGATAAAATCTAACATGTAATATGCAAAGTATGATAACAAATAAATATTACAATCAACACATAACACAAGATTTAACATGAAAACCTTGTGAAGGGAAAAACCACCTAGGACCGACAACCCAAAAATATTCACTCTTCTGAAGTGAGGTCAGCGAAGACCCAACCCTGTTAAAGGTTACAAACACATTGTTAGGTGTGACCTTGTTAGAGGATTTTAGACCAGAAGTTATCATCCAACGAGTAGTCACTCTAGGGTTGACAGGATAACAATGTTCACTCTATGAATGAAACATAAAAAGACTTTCTTAGTCCACTCAATTAAGAGATTTGACTATGTACAATGGTTAAATATGTAATAGTAGATGATCTACCTTGATACAACTTCAATTGCAATTTACAGATCAATATTTAGCTCATACAAATCTTTTTGATCAATATATCACTTCAGATTCAATACTATATCAACTTACTCTCCATCGGTAGTTACTCTCTGTAGCTTAGTAATTGTTCTGTAGTTTGATTCTCACTAACTAGTATGATCAGAATGCATGAAAACTTGTTCACACAATAATTCTATAGTATCTTCTTCTTCCAGCATAGTTTCAACAATGAAACCAATCTCTCTTATATAGACAAGTAAATCATTTTCTTTTTGTCCATCAGATTTCTCCGCTTAATCTCATTCATTGATTTTTCCACTTTAACCTTCTTCAAATGATGTGTTAGTAACATGTTTCAATCTGCTCCATTAGATCTTCCTTGAATTATGTTAGCCGTCGATCTTCATAACAAACCTTATCTGTTACCTTGATTTCATACACTTTCCAGCTCATCAATTTATCGACTAAACTAATCATTTAATTCCTTTCTATTAAGCTCAATTAATAAAGAAATGTGTCAGTGAACACAAGCTCGGTTAACACTATGCTTGGTATACACTACACTCTGTTAGTGTATACTGGAATGCGTCATTTACTGAGAACACTGCTTTGGGTCTTTCAGCTCTATTCTTCATCATAGATGAATGAAACATAATAAATTCAATACCATCAAGTCATAGACTCATCAACAAGTTACTCAGTGTATTCCTTATCCTCATCTGACATATACATCTTCCTCATGTAGATATTTCTATTCTTCATCTCTTTCACCTTTCTTCAGATATTTCAGCATAGTAACTTATAAGATAGTTACTGTCAAGCTAGTTGACATCAATGACAACATAATATTGATTTAATCATCTTACGTATCTAATCAGAAAATCCTCAATGATCCTTAATCACAGATTCTTCATCCAGGATCTAAATCAGTTGTAGTTCATCAATCTCTCCCTTTGGCATTTATAGCAACTCAAGTAATATGAAGTATACCATACACATACCAAACATGTATTCTACAACTCTATGAACAAATGTTGTACAAGCTGTCCCTAGCTTAATATGTTTAATCACTACATTACTAAACAACATTATAAAATATAGCTCTGTCATTCTGTAGATATGATCTTCTCAGCTCTCATGTTCCTTCTTCTATTCTTTGTAACTGATCTTCAATGTTATGTTTCTTTCATATTATCTCTCCCTTAGGTAGTTCTCATCAGTGCATGTTTAACTTTTTGTCATATTATTTATCTCTGCCTTTGAAAACAATGCCAAAGAAACAAATAAATAATCAGCTCTGTAGTAGCTAAGTAACTCTCAATTGTCCAATACAGTCTCTGTATCTTTGTACACTAATATCCCAATCTGTTTCAGTTCTTCAAACTTAATCACAACCTTGAACATTATTCAAAGTGCGAACTATGCTGCATCAACGTGTGTGATCTTCTAATAAGGTTAAGTTGATGCAACATCCAGATCACATTAGTGACCGATAGTGGGACGGACCCCAAGTCTAGTCCTCAAGTATTCAAATGTGTCCTTCGGTAGAGGCTTTGTAAAGATATCTATAAGTTGTTCTTTAGATGTAACAAATTCTAACTTCACTTGCTTCTCTTGCACTTGTTCTCTTAAGTAGTGATACTTAATTGATATATGCTTTTTCTTAGAGTGCATCACTAGATTCTTTGAAATATTAATAGCACTGGTGTTGTCACAGTATATAATCATTGGGTCAGTGATTACCTCATTCATTCCTTCCAAAATGTTCTTGATATATGCAATGTTTGAGCAATTAGTAGCAGTAGCAACATACTAGCTCTTTTCTCATCTCATCAAAAAAAGATTTACATACATGATCTTGACCTCCAAAAATGATATCATCAACAAATATCTCAACAATAATAATAGTGTCATCAGTATCACCTTTCATGTACAAATTACTATTCTCACTAGTTCTAACAAATCCAATACTCAACAAATAAGTATGTAGCCTTTCTCTCGGTGCTTGTTTCAAACCATATAAAGCTTTATGTAATCTACATACCATGTCTTTGTTGTTTGGATCAATGAATCCTTCAGGTTGTTCTATGTAGACCTCTTCTTCAAGTATACCATTCAAAAATGCTGACTTCACATCCATTTGATAAACTTTAAATTTCTTGTGTACAGCATATGCAAGTAACATTCCAACTCCTTCCAATCTAGCAACAGGTGCAAATGTCTCACCATAGTCAATGCCTTCTTCCTGTGCATATCCCTTGCATACCAATCTAACTTTATTTCTTGTCACTTGACCATTTTCATTCAGTTTGTTCTTGAATATCCACTTAGTACCGATAACATTTTTATCTTTAGGTCAAGGTACTAAGGACCAAGTTTTGTTCTTCTCTATTTTTTTTATTTCCTCTTTCATTGCATTAACCAGTTATCTAGTGTCCCAAAACAAAATGTATAATCCAAAACAAATTCTTCATTCTCTAATGCAACTTTCACATTTTTTGGTTCAAATTCACAAACTAGACATGTACCTTGTCTTGCTTTGCTTCTTGTCTACATGCCAGCTTGTCTGTCTCCAATAATTTGTGTCTCAGGATGATGTCTTCTGAAAAAACTAGCCAGTACTCAGTTTCTTCTTTCTTGTTCATCCTGTTCAGGTTCATGTGCTTTCTTGGTAACTCCATCTTGTTCGTCAGTTTCCCTTTCATGTTCCTCGGGTTTATTTTCCTTCTAACCGGTTATCATAGGTTGCGACTTCAGTAGATAATTAGGATGTTTAATGTAAGTGAATCTACCATAGTCTTTTGGTTCCTTTCTACTTTCCTTTGTGTTCTTGTCATCAAACTCATCAACACGGACATTAGTACTTTCAATTATCTCATTTGTAACCTTATTCAGACATTTATATGCTTTACTCTTAGTATAAAATTCTAAGAATATTCCTTCATCACCTTTAGAATCAAATTTTCCATTTCTCTCATCTTTTAGAATAAAACATTTTCTTCCAAAAATCCTAAAATAACTTACAGTAGGTTTGTGTCCAAACCATAGCTCATAGGGTGTCTGGTTGGTGTCCTTCTTCAATTGTACTTGGTTAAGCACATATATAATTGTACTGACAACTTCCCTCCAGTATTTTTGAGAAATATTCTTTTGCAACATTAGTGTTCTTGCATAGTCAATTATTGACTTGTTCCTTCTTTCAGTAATCCCATTTTGCTGAGGTGTTCTCAGTGTAGAGACCTATCTTTTGATACTATGCTCATTATAGAAATTAGTAAATTTATTAGAGATAAATTCACCTCCTCTATCAGATCTTAAGCATTTTAATTCTTTTCCAGTCTGTTTTTCTACCTTTTCCTTATACCACTTAAACATCTTAAATGCTTCAGATTTTTCTTTTAAGAACATAATCGTCATCAATTTAGTATAGTCATCAACAAAAAGAATAAAGTATCTATCACCATAATAACTCTGAGTTCTCATAGGACCACATAGGTCTGTATGAACCAACTCAAGTATCTTCTTTGTTGAGTAGTCTTTTCTTTTAAAACTAGACTTAGTCACCTTACCTTTCTGACATTCATGGCACATAGCATGATCAGGTTTTGACAAGTTAGGAAACCCTCTAACTCTTTTCTTCTTACTAATCTTAATCATGTTATCAAAGTTCACATGACATAACCTTTTATGCCACAACCATGCATCTTCATCCTTCATTAATAAACAAGAATAATCAATATCAAGAAAAAATAGATTACCTCTGGATTGTGTACCGGTTTCGACAAGTCTTCCTCCATCATCATAGATTTTTAACTTTTTAATCTCAAAAGCAAGTTGGTGGCCTGAATTATTCAGTTGTGCCACACTTAACAAATTATAGTTCAGTCCATCTACCCAATATGCATTTTCACATTTTATTCTATCATTAATCATCAGTGAACCTTTACCTCTTACCATACAGGGTGCATCATTTCCCATCCTAATAGATCCTCCATTGTATTCATCAAGTAGGTCAAGTTTGTCTACATCACCAGTCATATGATGTGTACAACCACTGTCTATAATCCATGTATCATTTCTACTTACTTTAGAGATCAGTTCTATTTCTTCATGTTTCTCTTCTTCCTCCGAGTCATCTTTCATAGAAACAAATACTACTTCTACATCATCATCACTATCAGATTCAGATTCAATATCTTCAGCTATGCAACATACCTTTTTCTATTTTTCATAGCTATCTCGGTTATCTTTATTATTGTGTCAATAGCCTCTATTGAATCTTCTCCCATAGCTTCCTTCAGATCGTTCTTTGGATCTATCATCATCTTTCTTATTATGACATCTAGTAGCGATGTGGCTAACTTATTTACAATTAAAGCATGCCAAAGGTAGCTTACCTTTATACCTTCCTTTACCTTTGGGTAACCTTCTAGCCATAAGAGCTTCAAGCTCATCAAGTTCATCATCAGTATCACTATCACTATCATTATTCTTATTATTCCTTCTACTAGATTTACCAATCTTCAAAGAAGACATGAAAGTGGATTCAACAAACGGTACAACATTGTTGTCAAAGTTATTCAATTCAAAGGTTGTAAGCTTACCAATCAGCATGTCAAGAGTAAGGTTGGATGTAGCTCTTATTTCATCAATTGCAGAGATCCTGATTGCATAAACTGGCAATAAAGTTCTAAGAATCTTGCTTATCACTATTTCATCCTCAATAATTCAATCTGATACTCTAATAGCATGTACTACCTCTTTTAGTCTATTTGAGTATTGCACAATGTTTGAGTATTGCACAATGTTCTCACCTTCTTTCATCTTCATATCGTCAAATTGACCTCTTAGGATTTCTGCTCTGGCTCTTTTAACATTCAAATCTCCACTGTATATTAGAGTCAGTTTATCTCACATGGCTTTGGCAGTAGTGCATCCCTTAATGTCTTCAAATTTGGCATCAGTATAGGAAGAAACAAGTTCCATCATAGTAATATTGTGTTCATGCCTATCTTTTAGTTGATCAAGTGTCAGGGGACCTGGTGTCGGTTCAATGTAGCCATTTTGCATTAGTTCTAGTGCAGAATTCCCAATTCTAGATATGTGCAACTTCATCCAGATTTTCCATTCTATGAAGTTCTCTTTGTTTAGCTTTGGCACTTCCCTCTTATACATCTTGAGATCTTTGTACTGGAGTCCTTAAAACTCTATTCTAAGAAACCGATGCTCTGATACCAATTGTTAGAATAACTGAGATGGGGAAGAATTAGTTATCTAGTGTCCCAAAAAAAAATGTATAATCCAAAACAAATTCTTCAACTTCTGCTAGTTGGTAAACATAAAATACTTTCATTGTCTGTACTTTTACTGATTATTAGTCTAAAACTTATAGTAGTTACCGAACAAATCTACCATGTAATATGCAAAGTATGATAACAAACAAATATCAAAATCAACACATAACACAAGAGATTTAACATGAAAACCCTGTGAAAGGAAAAACCACCTAGGACCGGCAACCCAAAAATATTCACTCTTCTGAAGTGAGGTCAGTGAAGACTCAACCTTGTTAAAGGTTACAAACACACTGTTAGGTGTGACCTTGTTAGAGGATTTTAGACCAGAAGTTATCATCCAACGAGTAGTCACTCTGGGGTTGACAAGATAACAATGTTCACTCTATGAATGAAACATAAAAAGACTTTCTTAGTCCACTCAGTTAAGATATTTGACTGTGTACAATGGTTAAATATGTAACAGTAGATGATTTTCCTTGATACAACTTCAATTGCAATTTATAGATCAATATTCAACTCATACAAATCTTTCTGATCAATATATCACTTCAGATTCAATACTATATCAAATTACTGTCTGTCAATAATTACTCTTTGTAGCTCGGTAATTGTTCTACAGTTCAGTTCTCACTAACCAGTATGATCAAAATGCATGAAAACTTGTTCACATGATAATTCTGCAGTATCTTCTTCTTTCTGCATAGTTTCAACAATGAAACTAATGTCTCTTATATAGATGAGTAAATCATTTTCTTTTTGTCCATCAGATTTTGTCGCTTTAACCTTCTTCACCTGTTAGTAACACATTTCAATTTGGTCCATTAGATCTTCCTTGAATTATGTTAGCCATCGATCTTCATAACAAACCTTATCTGTTACCTTGATTTCATACACTTTCCAGGTCATCAATTTATCGGCTAAACTAATCATTTAATTCCTTTCTATTTTGCTCAGTTAACAAAGAAATGCGTCGGTGAATACAAGCTTGGTCAACACTACGCTCGGTATACACTACACTCCGTCGGTGTATACTGGAATGCTTCATTTACCGATAACACTACTTTGTGTCTTTTAGCTCCATTCTTCATCATAGATGAATGCAACATAATAAAGTCAATACCATGAAGTCATAGACTCATCAACAAGTTACTCAGTGTATTCTTTATCCTCATTTGACATATACATCTTCCTCATGTAGATATTTTTGTTTTTCATCTCTTTCACCTTTCTTCAGATGTTTTGGTATAGTAACTGACAAGATAAGTACTATCAAGCTAGTTGACATCAATGACAACATAATTCTGATTTAATAATCTTACATATCTAATTAGGAACTCCTCAATGATCTTTAATCACAGATTCTTCATTCAGGTTCTAAATCAGTTATAGTTCATTATGTTTATTGTAATTGGTCTACCAAATTATATTAGTTTGATGATGAAGACGAAGCTTGATTTGGTAGAACAATTCTTGGGGCATTTTCAGGTAGAGTAATTTTTTAAGCTTTCCACCTAGTTGGGTATGTGCAGGATCATGGTAAGCCAAACTAGGCCCTTAAGTGGCAATGCAAATTTAAAAAATTAGGTTTCGACAAGTTGACATAAAAATTTAAACAAGTTATAAATATTATATCAAAAGTATGTAAGAAGAGAATTTGTAGAAAATTGAATTTAGTTTCTAAGATACTAGGTATTTTTAAAAAAATAATTATTCTATATGTTGAAAATTTCAAATTTTAATGTAGTAGTACGAAAATTTTAGGAAAAAATTAAGAAGTAGGTGTATGTCTAACCACCTTAAACACAACCAAATGATATTTTTTTTTTACAATATTCTAGATCATATAAGTAGTAGAATCATGTCCGGATGTGACACATATTTTTTTGTAATGTTTTTCCAAGTAAATCATTAATTATGTTTTTTCTTCTACAACTTTTTGAGAATACAAAACTCTTATTTCTAACCATGTTAACTTAGTCTAAACTTTATCAAATTGAAAACCTTTTTTAATTTTCTTGTAGTATGAAAATAATAGAATGTGACACATGTTTGGGATTTCAAAAATTTTATACAGTTTGAAAGTTATAGCTATTTTTCAATAAGTATATCAATCAGGACTAGAAAGATAACAAGTAGGTGTATGTCTGACCACATTAAACAAAATCAAATGATAATATTTTTTTATAAGATTCTAGATAAAAGTAGTAGAATCATATCCGGATGTGATGTATATTTTTTTGTATTTTTTTTTAAAGTAAATAATTAATTATGATTTTTCTTCTACAAATTTTTCTAAATATAAAAACTCTCGTGTCTAACCACCTTAACTTAGTCTAAACTTCATCAAATTGAAATAATTGTTTATTATTATTGTAGTAGGTGAAGCATAGAATGTGATGTATATTTCAAATTTCTAAAATATTATATTATTTATAAGTTATAGTTATTTTTCAAAGAGTCTATCAATCAGGATTTCTTTTTCACGTCGCCACTTTTTGGCATACCATGATCCTGCACATACCCAGTTACAACATTAGATGTTGCTTCCCTTGGTTTCTCTTTCACCACAATAACATTTATGGTGTTTTCATCACCATTTAAAGCATTAATTTTGTTATCATAGGTATGGGTGAAATTGATCTTCTCATTACCTCTTTTATTATTTTGATTGGTGTTGATGACTCACCCTTTTCATGGTTTAGAAAGGAGTTTTTCAAGGCCGTATGATCCTCATTGTTTTGAGGTCCCTCTACCTTGATTGTCGCATCATCAATTAGATCTTGCACCAAGTGTTTTAACTTCATGCACTCATTGGTTTTATGGCCCTTATTACGATGGTATTCACAATGGTGAGAATCATTGTACCAATTTGGTTTAACTTGGGGCTCATATGGTCTTAGCTTGGGTAGGGTAGTGATCTTGTTAGCCAGCAAAATCCTTAAGGAATTTTCCAATGGTTCACCTAAAAAGGTGAATTTCCTCTTTTGATATGTGGAAAAATAAGGCTTAGGCTTGTTGACATTAGAATTATTGAAGGGATTATTATTAGCATTGTTGTTGTTGTTGTTGTTGTTGGAATTAATATTATTAAAAGGAGCTTTAATGGTTTGATTCACATTGAATGTTGAATTTTCTCCACTTGATAAATTGAATGGGGCAGCCTTCAAGTTGTGGGCTTCCACAACTCCATCATTAACAAGATTTTTGTTATTATTCTTCAACCATAGCTTAGGTTTATCATTATGATTTTTGGATCCTTTATTGTTGGTATAATTAGATATATAATGATTATTATTAGTGTTGGTGTAGGGTTTATTATCTTCAAACATTTTGATCTCTCCTCTCTTAAACAACACATCTTCAATTTTAATCCCATTCTCAATAAGTTTTTCAAATGTAGGGGGACATTGAAGTTGGAGCCTATAGTTCATCTCCATATTTAAATTGTTCATAAATATGTCCATTTTCTACTTTTCGAGGATACTTCATGGATATCTTACAAAAAATGTCCTCCACCTTTGAAGGAACCCTAAGAAAGATTCAACATCCTTTTATTTGGTATCACATAGTTTGAGCATGGTGGTCTCATGTTCGATGTTGTAAGAATAATGGGATACAAATTTGGAGGCTAATTCCTCAAAAGTCTTTATCCCTTGCGGAAGTTTGGAGAACCATTCCATGGCTTTCCCTCCTAAATTTCTTGGAAAAAGTTTCATTAAGTATGTGGTATCATGCATAAATTCTATGCTTAGAGTGCAAAAATCTCTTAGGTGATCCTGTGGGTCTGATTTACCCATGTATTTATCATACTTAGGAAAAATTTTATTGATAGGAAAAGGTACGGTGACTAAGCTTTTGTCAAAAGGGAATGGACACAAGGCCTCAATAGAGAATGGCTTAGGTTCAGTAGCCTTTTTCATTAAGTCAATCTGTGCTTGTAACATTATCAATTGTTGGGTCATAGCACTCATTAGGTTTTCATCTTCTTTATTTTTCTTAAGTTGATCCACATCATAATCATGTGGGAGCTTTACCCATGCTTGGGCTAGATTTAGGAAAAACTTCTCCCTATCCCTATTTATTAGTTTATCCATGACTTCAAGAAAATCATTATCTTGAGCTGCTCGATTAGCCATTTCTTCAAGTGTTTCTTTAGGCTCTTGATTTGCATTATTAATGTTGTCATTTTTCCCTCCATGATGGTAGTCATGAAAAGTGGAGTTTATATCCATTGATTCAAGTCTCTTTTAAAATAGGTTTGGGAGACTATCCCCTTGGTCATGATATTTGAAAGGACTTTGATATTCAAATTTGGGGACCTCTTTGGCAATGAAAGTACCATCTTCTTGTAAAGATAGTTTAAGTTTATGAGAATGTGTAGCAACCGGCATGCAACAAGGTTTGATTTTGAATTTTTTCCCCAATTTGGTAATTGTTTGTTTTTATGAAGAGATTTAAAAATATAAGATGAATTTTCAAATGGATATCTCTTACATTTTCTATGTATTTTTCAAACACAAAAACCACACATACACTTTTCCTTTTTAACCCTCTACACAAAAAGTGCTTGAATTTTCAAGGATGTTATCACATGTTTTTGTACAAAAAGGTACTTCAAGAAAGCTACCTAGTTCACAATTTGGTTTGTAAACATGGCTCTATAAGGTAGTCTTTGCTAAGTTAACAAGGTATTTAATCAAGATTCCGTTCAAAATGGATATTAAACTTTCATCCTCCAAGTATATTAAGAGGCTTCCCACTATCAGTATGTTGGAGTTTTGCACAATCCCAAAGGACTACTCGAGGAAGTTTGAAAATTTAACACCCTTTTGTCACACACCCCATTAAGGATGTATATATTTGATTTTAGAGTGGGTTGGATTATCACGACAAAGGCAATTGTATCCCACTTTGGGTTGTCCCTCTCACTAGCCCTATTAAGGAAAATCTTAGGAGGCGAGCCCACTATGGATCTAGCATGTTCATATGAAAGAAATAAATTGGAATAAAGAGATAGGTTTTGGGAGTTTGATTCACAAAAAGGTGAAGAGCATATCCCTATCTATTTCTCAATTCCCCAAACACAATTAACAAGATTCAATTACCAAACCCACTAACTAATGGGAATTGAGTATTTCTACTCTTTTCCATAAAAAAGCGGTTTTTCAAATTTAATGTTTGGTTTAGTCCTTTAAGCTACTTTTATTACTAGATTTTGAAATTGACAAGGCCACTATTTAATAAAAAAATGAACAAGTTTGAGGCTTACCTTGTTTTGTAGCTAGCAAAGGCTAGGGGCATTTTTGATGAATTGTGTATTTTTGTGCTCACCTAGTGGTGATTGTTCCTTTCCAATCGCTTCTCCTCCAGCAAGTTAGTCAAAACAACCAACAAAAATGAAGAAAACAAGCATAAAATTGAATCTAAGCCTTATTTGTCAAATTTTAGCAACACTTGATTAAGGTGAATAAATCCAATTTGATGATACGCACTTTAGTTTATATGCTTCTTTAACTTTCAAATATTGTTCATATACCTTTCTTTCTTGCTGAGAATCCTCCAAAACTAGCTTGATGTGTGCAATATTCTCCTCTTTGATCCTTTTTGTCAAAGATTTCCCTTTGTGATTGAATCTGGTCTCTGGTTTTTTAATTCTTTTATGAACAGTCATCTTGCAGACATAGAGAAATCATTTCCCGCAGATTAGATTCTATCAATTTGCAATTTAATTAAAAGTGCTATAGAATCTATTGAAAGCACTTTTTAAATGCTTAAACGCACTACAGATCAGATTAAACGAGCTACTAAAATATTCAAAAGCATTGAAATAGAATTTAAACGTGCTGATAAACTTAGCAAAGGTGTTAAAAAGATCTTAAAAGTGTTGGAGAATTAATCAAACACGCTGGCTAGTCATGGAAAAAATGTTGAAAGAATTTTAGACAAAAAATAGAATAGATCAAAAGTGTTGAAACACCACATAAAGGTGCAAAAATTTATTGTAGACATGCTATTTCAGGTCTCAAACGTGTTGGAGAAACTGGTAAAAGCATTGTAGAAATGATCAAATGTAATATTTCACCTACAAAATAGAGAAGAAAACAAGGAATAATCTAGAAACATGCAATTTTCTAAATTTTATGAAGGAATGAGGCCTAATGCCCAACGGTGGGCACCATTTTTTGTACTAGAATTTGAACCTTCATAGGGTTAGTATCATCAATAATTCAAATAACAAATCTAATTAACCAAAGAATTGACAATTAAGCACTCTATGGATCTCTAGCTAGGGATGCTAATGATAAATCTCTCAGCAAGCCTTCATTAGTGACAGTCCTAGAATAAGAATATTATGATAAACAAAGATAAATATTCAATTCCAAATGAAATACAACTATTTATCTCTAAATTCTCTTTTCTAGCTCTAATTTGCAATAGGTTTGATGCTATTCTCAGATTTGTGGATGATTTTGAGTGATTTATGCCTTGCTTTTATAGATTTTGGCAAGGGTAGGGGGTGTAGTTGAGTTGATCATGGTTGAGTTGGGGTTAAGTCCTTGGTTCCACCCTTTCGAGATAATTTAAATAGATTGTCCTCAAAGCTTGGGACAAGAAGACAAAATGGGTGAACAAGATTCATCCTCCAAGTGAGTGATTGAGATTCATTTTAGGCTTAATCCATGTAAGCTCCATCCTTAAATCCTATTGGTTGAGGCTTTTTCCTCCCATGTGGTTTTGAGAGAAAATAGGACTTAATTAATTGATTTTATTTAATTTGTTTAGCCATGTGTACCCCTTAATATTTAAAGTGAACTATGTAATTAATTAGATTAATTGCACATTGATTTGATTAATCATGATTTAATAGGTTCAACTTGATTTAATGGCTTTTGATTTTCAATTGATTTTGGATTAAAGTTTAATTGCAATTTATCCTTGATTTTGATTTCATGTAATTGTATTTAATTGTGTTGATTTTTACCTTGATTTGTCACTTAAATGATCATGTCCATTTTCAGGTCATTACAGTAACCATCCAAGTTTTTTTCTGAATAATAAGATATGCTATTGTTTTTTAGTTCAAAAATTTTATTTGAATAACTGAATGAAAGAAGTTGCTATTTTCCTTTGTCAATGGAAGTTTAAACGGTTTTAACTGCACTCAAAGATGACAATTCTCATCATGGTTTGTTATCTCAAAATGGGTATCAACGAAATGGTTCAATTTTTTTGGGTTATTAAAAGTGATTCAGTTTGTATAAAAGAACCCTAATAGAGGGTATGGATACTATTGGTGGTTGATTAGTTGTCAAATTGATTTTGTTTCAGTTATGTATATATAACTGATATTACTGTAGCTCATGTAAATAATCCTAAATACATTCTGATATAAGGGAATATGCGTGTGTATTCAATAGAAAAAAAAAAGGAAAAAGATACACACTCATATTTTTCTTATGTATGGAGCATTGAGTGATATTGAAAGTAATATACATAAGGTTATCTGTGTATATGAATGTAAGAAATCTGAAACATACTTTTATGTACATTTGTAATATGAAAAAACATTGCAAAAGAAAGAGGAGTTGAAGCTCCAAGCAGTTGAAGCTGTTAAACAATGTAAAGAAGGGTTGTTGCTCAATAAAATGATAGGTTTTAATGGAGTGGTTTTCTCCCTATGAAAAAACTGAAAGGTTTTGAGGGTTTCCCACTCAGCACAAACCGTGTGTCTCTTTTGTGAGTTGTATTCACTTGATCTGATATCTTGCATTTTAAATTTCATGATCATAGCATTTTTAGATAAATATTGTTTATACATGTCAATTCAGTTTAAAAGTCTCAAAATTTTATAAATCACTCTATTCTGATTCACCCCTCCCCCTCTCAGAACAACACCCACTTCCAACAATTCGATGGTGATGTAAACCTTCATAATTGGATGAAAAAGATATTTCCAGATTGGGTGTTTGACGTAGTTTATACAGGCTTGATAATGGGGATTTGCAGATTTAAAAAAAAACATGTCTCATTTATTGATGGATCTTAGCTAGTTTTTTAAAGCGATTTGTCCAAAGCTCAAAGCTGAGCCCACTATGAGAGATGTGTCCAATTTATTAAAGAACATTTCAAATAACTTCATCCCAGACCTCTTCTTCCATTATTTTTTTTACAATTTATGATAGATTTAATTCTGATAGATAGATTTAAGTAGGATGTGGATGGTACAAATTCTTCTTCTATGGTCGGTTGCTTGAACTCGTGTTAACTGAAACAAATTCTTCACCTACTTTCGCTACACGATCAATAGTACTCTTCATCACTATGTGCTCGTCTCTAGACATATTCAACAACAAAGTAAACGGAATAAACAACACACTTCAAATGTATCGATTAAAATAAGTCTACGGAACTAACAAATACGAGAGAAAAATATAAGAATGCATCGGAAAGAAAAGATATGTGCCTGAGGTCAAGCAAATGGTACTTACTCCAAGATATCAACGCTGAGACCCGCTTAAAATGAAGCCTTGTAAAGCGCTTCCTTCCACTCCTCCAACTTTTCTGAGTTGTATCACTTGCTTCCCTTTTTATTATGTTCGACAAATGCATCAACATAAGCTCCCCATTCATCTCTTGCATATCTTAAGTCACAAGGATAGATATGGTAGAAAACGGGTATAATTCTAGTGCCTAGTGCCTGTTTGGAGCATAAGTGACAGCTCTGACAAACACCAAGGGGATTCTGCGTAGTTTTTGGAAAATATAGCTTTATGAACCTTAGCATTCCTTATTGCTTCTTCTAGTAACTAATTATGTGATCCCCAAATCTAAGCTCTTCTTATTCCAGAAAAACCTTCAGTGCCGTATCCTTCAGCTTTTCATAGATATCCATAGCCAGTCTATTTTTGACATCAGGACCACGATGATTAACATATACATCATATCAGACATCTCTCATAGGCCTTTTGTATGCACCAGAAGTAAATATAGATAGTGGAGATTCAACCTATGGATCGATGCTTGAACCAGTGTTAACTGTTGCAGATTCTTTAGCACTTTTACCTTCTTTGATGACCCAATCAGCGATATTCTTCAGCAGCATGTCCTCGTCTCTAGCAATATTCAACATTAGAGGAAATGGAATAAAGGTGACACTTTAAATGTATCTATAAAAAAGTCCACGAGCCTTACAATTAGGAAAAAGAAAACTAGAAAAAATGCATCGATCAGAAAAGGATAAGTGTTTGAGTAAGAGCTATCGGTGCCTACTTGCGATGCATGGTGGAACCAAAAGTAATTGAAACATTGGAGAGCGCTTCTTTCCACTCCTGTAGTTTTTCTCGGGCGTATCTTCCCTTCTCTTCATGTTGGTCAAATGCAGCTCCATAGACTCCTATTTTTGGATAGTGTAAATCATTGGGGCAAACATCGTAGAACAGGGGAACAATTGTAGCGCCCCTTCTGCACATAAATAAAAACTCTCGCAAACACCACTTAGATTTTGCATAGTCCTCTGAAAATATAGGAATATAATGAACAAGTTGCACATCATAGAATTCGCAGTCAATTATAATCAATTTCTACTTGACAATACGTTGACTAGCAGGGAAGGCATATCAACTTTTCCTACACCCTGCGAAAGGCCAAAAAGTATGAAAACGAAATATTGAAAATTCTAGTGCGCTTGTGAGAAGATGCAAGCTCCCCAATGGCTATCATCATATGCACACGTTCTGTTAATTCTGTCTTGTTCTGCTAAGATCTTCATATATTTATATTTTCATTCTAATATAATTTTGTAATACATAAAGATGGTTATATATGATATAATATATGCAAAGATATCAATATAGAGGCTTTTGTTTTTCCTATTATTCAATTTCAAATAAACATGCTATATATGCATTTTAACATATCATTTTGATTAATAATATTTATTTTCTACAATTTATCATAGTTATTTATAATTTTTTTTTTGTTTAGATTGTGTCTAATTTTTGAATAGAAACTAAACACAATCTAAATCATAAACATTGTAAATAAATATCACTTCTAGTTAACATATAAGAAGTGGAGCCAATTTTTACTTTCAAAAGGATGTGCAATTCATAATCATTCTTGTGTAAATTTCAAGTATGACACAATTCAAAGGGTGGGATACAGTAGGGGAGCTTTCTCAAAAAAAGAATTGAATGTGCTGAAATTTTTAAGGAATATTTTAAAGCTAGTTGTCCCACAAATTTTGTAATAGAGTGCAACTTAAAAGTTTAACCTAGCAAGAGAGTTGAATTTGCTGACTTTTTTAAGGAATATCTTAAAGCTAGTGGTCCCATGAAGTTTGTAGTGGAGTACAACTTAAATGTTTAACCTTGCAACTAGGAGACAATTCTTAGGGTGGGGTCGAGTAGGGGATCTTCCTAAAAACTAGAGTTAAATCTATTAATATTTTGAAGGAATACTTTAAATCTAGTGCTCCTATGAATTTTGTATTGGAGTGCAGCTTAAAAGTTTAACCTCCCAAGTTAAAGAAAGCTGGTGGTTTGATGAATGTATACATTTGTATTCTATAGTATGTGCAATGATAAAAATAAGTTATAATTTTCTATAGTTGTGAAGAATTTGATGAGGGTAAGATATGTAATACACCACACTTTTTATGCATATACACTTAATGTTATGCTCAAGAGGGGATTACAAAGGAAGAGATCTCCCAAGAAAAGCCCCTAGTTGGATCCTAGTTAGATTAGCACAACCCAAGTGATTTAGGGGTACTAATTAAAAACAAGGATCTAACCAAGTGGTAAGTAGAAAGATGAAATTTCCTATGTGTTAGGTATAGTCAACTAGTAATCTAAATACAATGTTAAAACCAATGAAATAGATTAGATCTGATATAGAAATATTAAAAATAACCAATAAAATAGATCAGATTTGATATAGAAATACTTAAAATAACCAATCAAGTATGCCAACTCATCTTAGAATACTCAGAATGTGTGCTCCAACTTAGATATGAGATTCTTCTCCCAGAACAGATAAAAAAACTAAACATGATCAGATCTGGAACCAAAATATTGTAATTTGCAAAACCCATAAATACTTTTTCCTCTAGACTATGTTGACATGGAGGGGGTATGACAACTTGACGAAAAATCCACCCAGGACTAGGCCGAAATCGAATTCACCCTAATCTATAATTTTTTTTGGGATCTGGATCTATAATAACAAACTAGTTCCAAAGGTTGGGAATTCAAATTTGCTAGTCTGAAAACTTGAATCTATTTTTTTTGTTGGAGAGGGGCTTGCCTCGGTCAACCCTCAATTCAGGAATTAACCTTGAATGTACAAATGCATGTAAAAGTAAAGAAAATGCATTAATTCACCTTTGTAGAAAGCCTCCTAGAGGATCCAAATCCGTAATCTACAAGGATGTAAAAGTGTTCAATATTGTTCAATCTTGAAGGAATGTATGATATCTCATCAAAATACAATAGATCAATCATGTCAATTCATGGATCCATGGATGTAGATTTACTCATGTTCTTGAATTGCATATGCAAATGAAAATTAAGAATGGATGAGGAAACCTTTCCTTAATAACCAACTCCACTCTCTTCAAAGAAGGAAGATAGATCTTGACAGGAACATGCATGATCATGGAAATATGATGAAAATGCCTCTAGTGAACTCCTTCAAAGATCCTTGAAATCTCCTTCAATGCAAAAGTCTTGAATGCTTGAAGTCTTGAAAGGTTGTAAAAAGATCTTCTTCAATGCTCTTGAACTGAATATGAATGCTTATATTCTTAATTGATATCTTCGACCTACAAAATGAAGTGAGTAGGATCCCTTTTATACCAATTTCACCGCCAAAATTGAAAATGTCTGACCACACAAGGTGAGAAAATAAATTGGAAACCTGATATGGACCCAGAATTCCAAGGCACCCAACCTCAGGAGGAGGATGACTTTAGCCTCACCTAGGGGGCTATGTTGACCTCAGCCTACCCCTAGGAGGATAGACTAACCTTGACCTACCCCCTAATGGGTGAGCTCATTTAGGGATGGTCTGGGATGTTGAGGACATAGTAGAGAAAATAAAAAATGAGTAGAAAACATGGGCCCGATCTGGCACAAAAACAAAGGTATATCCATGGGTCTATAAAGGTATTTAAATTAGTCACAAAGAATCCTAATAAGGAGGGATAAAAATATCTTAACATGTGTGATTCCATTTTAAAATGATACATTTAGCCCTCACTTTAGGGGGAGTGTGAGCCTAACTCAAAATCTCGGTAAAGTAGATCAAAATGCATAAGGTGATATCATCATGACTAAGGAGAAAAAGGTTCCATCATGCCCCCAACATACTTGATTTATTTTTAACTTGAGAAAAAGGTTCCATCGCACTCTAACCTTTGAGAAAAAAATATATACTTTGTCTCAACATTTAAAACCATCAACTTGACTCAAATTTGATCAGGGTTACCTTCACTCTACCCCTAGCCTTGGGAAAATATATAAATAGTGAGAATTCTAAGATAAATTCATCCATTAATATCCACTTTCAATTGCATCCATATTATTGGAATTTGATCTAGATTCATCTTTGTTAATTGTATCCATATTATAGGCATTTAGATCTGAATTCCTAGAAAAATTGAGTTAGATAGGTTAAATTGCATTTATCATAGCTTAATTTCATTCTAGAGATATCTCTAATGAATGCTAATATGAGAGAATTTATTTAGACTTTCTAGTTAGAGATCCAAAGGATGCTTATTGTCATTATTCCAATTCAAGTTATCTAAATATTTGTATTTCTTGCAATTGAATTGATATTATTGTTGAACTAATCCTATGAAGGTATTTCTTATACACATGTAGTGCATCACCAAAAGAACTGAATTCAAAGAAATCAAGCTTACCAACTAGCTTATCTCTTGTTACATCTATCACTATCTTGATTTCTTCAATAACTACAACTTTGTGAGTGTAGATAGGGAGTAGATAGAGATCTGAACACTTTTGCAACAATTTCATCTTCTTCTAAGGTACCTCCAACAAATCTTAAAATAACACTCACGAGATCATTTATCCTAAGCATGTTTGAAGAAACATTTTAATCTTCACTCATATTCAAACTCTCATACTTTCCCTTCAAGCTCTACAACTTCTCAACCTTCAATTTCCTATCTCCTCAATGCAAAGTTCACAAATTTTCCCATATTTCCTTAGATGTCTCCAATTCTATGACATTGGTCATTTCATCATTTGTCAATAAACTTAACAAGGCTTCCTTTTCCCTAATATTTTATTTAGCATCTGGTATCTCCTCTAGAGTAGTAGGGTTTGCAGGAGGAATGTAAGATAGCTTTGTAACCTTCCAATAATCTTCATTAATACATCTAAGATTATCTATCATGCAGTTCTTCCACAAGTTGTAATAGGATCCATCTAACCTTGGGCTATCCTTCTTTTATGCTTCCATTTTTGGATCTCCCTCAAGTTGTTAAAATTCTTTCAAGGGACCTAGCTCTGATACCATTTGTAGGAAATAAAGACGTAAGAAACTAAGAGCGGGGGTGAATCTTGTGTTCCCAAAGCCTAAACACTTTAAAAACCTTATACATGCAACTCTTAAATATGATTTATAACGATATGAGAAATAATACACAAATCATAAAATATCTACAACATGTATAGCACTAGATTTTCTTATCATGGAAACTCACATTAGAGTGAAAACCATGGTGGGGTTTGAACCCATAATAAGACTAATACCTTGTTAGAAGTATAAGATTATTATGTATATGAAGAATGCATACGTATTCAGACATACTTCATAGATATCACTACTCCATTAGCCTCGAGCTCCAACCCTAAGGAAGACTCACTGTCTTAGAAACATAAATGAGACTATAATTTAATGAATTCTTTAAATTGTATAGTAGCATCTATCTATGCCTTTGTGAGTTCTATTGAAGTATAACCATATTATTGTTGCAATTATCTCTAACTCCTTTATATGAGAAATTAAACCTTTACTTGATCTACACAATTTCTTCACAAGAAATCTCTAGCATCTATGATCAATTCTTTACTTTCACAAGCATAATATTTATCCTAATTCATCAACCTTTATATTAAGAACAAGTGAGCAAAAATCTAACTTTCAAATTTCATCTCATTGTGCAAAAATAAATGATCCCAATCAAAGAAACTTTGTTCCAACATGCTTTGATCCATTAAAATCACCTCAAGATCATAACACTTCCATAAAATATTGTACTAATCATCCATAACATGTTTTGCTGATCAAGTTAACCAAAACAAAATAAAACTTAACACCTTGATCAATGTAGACAGCTAACTCATCAAGTACATAATTAAATAGTATCCTTAGGCATCATAAAGCTCAAATAAATAATCAAATCCATCCTAGCTAATGGTTTTTCCAGTAATCTATGCTCACCCCCATGAACACTTACACCTTCCATTGTAACACTTGAAAATGTCTTGTGTGCATTTAGAATAAAAAACCCTTTGAAAGGAAGAGACATCACCATGCGTTGAACATAGTCCCAATTGTGGGACCAAATATATCAACTTGTGTATGTGCATGAGGCCAATCTTTACAACTCTAATACACTAGAAGATAATAAAATATCCAGTGTCTATAAATATAATCTCATACCCTACTCAAATCATGTCAACACCTAAAATTTGACATCAATATAGTACAACCTATACAAAATGCCCAGAGGTCCATGAATCCTCATTTTTATTCATCTTCCTTCACCATACCTTTGAACATAATAGTCCTTCGTAAAACCTACAAAATAGACATGTTGACAACAATGACAACACATCGAAACTTGCCAATACAATGTCCATTGAAGAAGAAGAGTTTTGGGTATCAAGGAAGAATAAAAGAATCGATGATAGAAAATTAAGAGAAGTCTAGAAAGAAATTTTTCCTCATGGAAATTATACTTGTATACCTAAAGTATTAGATAAGGATTCTCCTTATTTTTTTTTATCTCTTTTGTACCAATCCAGTGACTCTAAAAGGAGTCTTCAGGACACCATGTTGAAGATCCTAACCATGAAAGGTCCATTAAGATGCTTGAAATTATAATACTTCAACTCATTCAAAAATAATTCATCAATGACATACAAAAACAAAATGATTTGACTACAAATTAAGATGCTTTTGATGAGCAATGGTTATTTGGAAATGTTGCCCCATATAGAGCACTTGCACATGGCAGACATACTAGGACTAGAATTCAAAGAGAAAGATTACAACTACTTGAGAGTTGTCACTAATGGTTACACCATGGAATTTATTTTCCTTTACTTGTCAATTGGTTTGCGTAATCCACCTGGAGTTAGTTTGAGGTAGGCTTTGCATAACAAGTTAATTTTTTAGGTAGAAGTATTTGTTGTGCTAGTCCCATTTTTGTCTTGTGTCTAGGTTCTCCAATTAATCCCTATGTTGTCTCATTTCATTTCTAGTGACTCTATTACCCATGGATAACACACAAATCACTATACAATCTTTGGGTTCATTCTATGTCCCTTATGGTCCTTAGTTAGCGCCAATAGTTGCCTAGACTTCTGTACACCAAAATTTAAAATTTTCATGCCAAATTCAAAGCCCAGTTTTTGAAAGCTATAATATCCCCTATATGTAATAAATATTTAATAAATAAATAGATTAATTAATTAATCGCAAATATTAATCAAACACCAATCTTGATAATAGAGTAATTAAATCAAATATATAAATAATAAATAAATGATTATGATTATTAATAAATAAATAATAAAATGAAATAGTTACAATTTGAAGTGATTATCACATAAGACATTTGTTACTCATATCAATGCTCATAGAAAGCACATTCCAATATTTGTAAAATCTATAGTCAAGATACATGATGGAAACATTGTATAGTCCAAAGTTAGAAATACACACTAATACTGAGTCACGTGACTCTATAATACAAGATAGATATATCAGATTTAAGCCTGGGATAAGGGGACATAAGAATTATTATGGGTTGCTAATTTTATTGGAATTTTTAAGAATATCAAGTTGTTTACAAACAACATATCCCTAAACTATATTTACAATAGATGATTAAATAATTAGAGTAATTACCATCGAACTATATTGAGAGATTATTTTATCATATTAAAAAAGAATACCGCCTTGGAAGTATATTTATCAAGTCATTCACAACTATGTTTATCAGCTCGTAATTATCACATGGTGGAAGAACATGAGGAGAAACATTGGATAAGATTTGGAAACATCACCGCAGGAGTAGAACTAAATAGCCAATATTAGTCACGATATTAGCGACTGAATAGATGATAATAATAAATACATTAGAAGGCTACAACAATAACATATTATCAAGTGTTGTGTTCACAACAATGTATAATTGCAACTCTTAATATTCGATAGGAAATTAGAGTGAGTATATTCAGGTACCAATAATAATAGAAATCTACACAAAGGACAACATGAGCGATTATGTAAATTATAAGTTACAAATTGTTATTATAAGGACATAGGATAGTAAGACATCATGACTATAACAAAAAGGTGTGATTAGTTATGAATGAATGCAATCATTAAGAAACATAAAGGTGTGTCTCTCCTAGCGTGTCTTATCATCACAAAGGATAAGATATAAGATGACAGCTCTATCACTGATCCAGGGAATCATCAGACATTATTCTTATTTATTATTCAATATTGGATCGGCTCTTTTGGAGAAAATGTACTCTTAGAAAATCAGTGGCATAAGATGACAATCGAACTAAGTCAATTCAAGGAGATATAAGGGAATAAGACTTTATATAGTTCATCGGTCTTGTATGAAGATAATGGTAATCAAGGTATTATAGACAATGAAGAAAAGACATGGATAATAAGTAAATATCAAAATATAGACATTGGTTCTGATCAAAAGAGCAATATACAGATATAATATAAATATAAGGGATGCTCTTCAATGGAAGAAAATATAGAATAAGACTGCAAGTGTGGAAAGTATTGACTTACAGATATTATGTGACTTCTATTATAGGCCAATATAAAGTCATATATGTAAATACATAATAATAATATCAGGATTATAAACTATTATTAAATAATTAATGAATATAATTACATATTCAAGTAGATATTTGTATATTGAAAACATTTTCAATCCTATTACTATTGAGCTAATAAAGGAAGATTGCGATGTTACCAATGAGGGGATTGTATAAATCCAAGCAATGGATCTTTGTCCCAAGATAGGGTAGGGGTCAACGTTCTGTAAGCCTTCATGATATGGACTTGAACCTGTAAACTTTGAGGGAATCCATAGATGGTGGTGTCAAGGGAACTTGGATAAGATCAACTCCTTCTGCCTTGAGATGAATTAGTAATAAGGTTGGATATGAGTGTTAAAGATAACTTAAATCAAGGAAGATAAATGACTAATTCTATCATGAACATTACAATCCAAACCCTAATTGAGAAAGTAGGATAAATTAAGTAAGGTCATGATAAGGGATATTACAAATGGTAGTAGAGCTATGACCATGCCATCCTGTAGGGTAAATACAAATTAATGAATCATTTTAATCTATAACAAGGATTAGACTATTATATACAAGTAATGTTGGAGTCTGAAAACATGATTAAATAAGTGATGAATCTATATTCAAATATTTAAATACACACACACACACACACACACATATATATATAATAAAATCATGGCTAAGATCTTCATATTATCTTTGTAATTAAGAAGGAAGGATGAAGAAATTCAAGGAATGGTGATCTAAATCCCAAAAGCATAGTTCCCAAAATAGAGTGGGGATCAACGACCCTAAGCGCCTTGAGGGCATGCTACCAAGAAAGGCTTAAGGGCTTGGATTTGTAAACTTTGAGGGAATCTATTAAGTGGTCTCTAAGCACCTTGGATTGTATTCATACCTTCTCACTCCTTATAAAAAGGTATTGTCAAATCAAGTTTAGCAACAAGAAATTTAGATATTTACTTAATATTAAATATTTATGGATGATTGTCCTTAGTTGTATCATATATTTATGGAATTCAATACATTTTCTTGTCATTTGACTCAGGATTTAAGAATTGAAATTAATTTAAATAATAATTGAACTTAAATTACCAAATGACGTGTGTATTATGTGTATACTTTATGTATGCTTCGTGTCTTCCCGCGTCAATGTGCGTGCTTTGTATCTTCGTGCATTAATGTGTTTTCTTCGTGTCTTCACATATTCATGTGATTCTACATGGTTTATCAAGAATAATAGAATAATTTGAGAGAGATAAATATGAGACACACTATCATGCAAATGGGATTTTGGAAAATTCTATTGGCAAAGAGATCGCCAAAGATCATTAATGGAAAATAAGAGAAAACTATCCTTAAGTTATTAAATAATGAGGAAACATGTAATTTATTGAGGACAAGAAATTTTGGAGAGGGTAGGACTATAATATCCCCTATATGTAATAAATATTTAATAAATAAATAGATTAATTAATTGATAATTAATTAAAAGAAAATATTGATCAAATACCAATCTTATTAATAAAGTAATGAAATAAAAAATATAAATAATATATATAGAATAAATAAATGTTTATGATTATTAATGAATAAATAATTAAATGATATATTTTCTATTTGAAGTCATAATCACATGAGACATTTGTTACTCGTATCAGCGCTCATAGAAAGCATATCCCGATATTAGAAAAATCTATAGTTGAGATACATGATGGAAATGGTGTATAGTCCAAAGTCAGAAATACAAGCTAATACTAAGTCATATGACTCTATAATACAAGATAGATATATCAGATTTAAGCCTTGAAAAAGGGGACATAAGAATTACTATGGGTTGCTAATATAATTGGTGGTGTTAAGAACATCAAATAGTATACGAACAACATCCCTCAACTATTTGTGTACAATAGATGATTAGATAATTAGAGTAATTAACAGTTAGCTATATTAAGAAATTATTATATCATATTAAAAAGAACACGACCTTGGAAGTATAGTTATCAAGCCATTCACAACTATGTTTATCGGCTCATAATTATCACATAGTGGAAGAACATGAGGAGAAACATCGGATAAGACTTTGAAACAACACCATAGGAGTATAACTAAACAACATATATTAGTCATAATACCAATGACTATATAGACAGTAACAATAAATACATTAGAAGACTACACCAGTAATATATGATCATGTGTTGTATTCAGAACAATGTATAATTACAACTCTTAATATTCGATAGGAATTTAGAGTAAGTATATTCAGGTACCAATAATTACACCGAAGGCATTTCTTATATGAAATGCATCAGCCTAGGTTAAACCGATCGATGACTGTCGAGCATGCCATACACATGCAAGATGATTGAAATGATCCAAATCATCTGCGGCTTTTGAAAAACCCTGAAATTGTAATATTTCCATGGTGTGAAGCGACTGCAAAGCTATGAATTAACTCGCCAACAACCAGAATTAGGTTCACAGTTTACGAGACATACGTTGCTTATTTCTTCATTTCTGTCTAGTTTACTATTTATAGGGCTGATGAATTCATTAGTGGTGGTACTTCTATCCATTTTACTTTCTACAAGGCTGACAAATATGTCAGAAGTGATAAAAGTATGAGGTAGTGGCAGTTCGAGTGGGTTCTGTCCAGTCACCCATTTATCAATTTGGCATTAGATTATTATATTTTACAGGAAGATGGCTAGATGACAAGGATAAAGTTGGACACGTGGTGCTCAGTCACCTGTGTGGTAGATGAACACAGTGGTGAAGGCCAAATTTAGTGATCTGGAGATGATCTTAGTTGGAGAATCTCAAAATAGTCTAGCGGTTAGAGAACAAATTTGGAGAATTGGAGATAACCTTGGTCTCAAAATCTCCCAGTTAAATTGGGTACGTCCCAAACATCTTGAGAATGGGAGAATGCCTTAGTCGCGCATTCTCCTAAATTCTTGGCAGTTAGAAGTTTCATTCGGAGATCATGAGAAAAAGATACAGTCTCCCATTAAATGGTTTTTTTTGGCATATCGGATATAGTTGTTCATGACTACTAAATCCAAAATTATTTATTTTAAAATCTGTTAACTATATTGTATAAGCGACTTACCAGAATGCCTTTAGTTGGAAAGTGTGCAAATAGGTTTTAGTAATTTATTAGATCCAACAACTATATTCAATATTTTACTAAATATAACTATAGTCGCCTACTCTCTTGATCCATTATACCTTCTCTTGGTAAATCTCTAAAAAAAATTGATAAATAAGAAAACATTAAGTGAATATGGTATAATTATAGTCGTGAAGTCTCTAGATGTAATAAAACATCTTTATTTTCAACTAGTCACAAAATCTCCTACAAATATGAAATTCAGGATTGACATTGGGAGATATTGCGACCATTAACAATGATGTCACTTAAACATTTAATAACAATTATCTCACCTATTTAATTCAGAGATTAAGAGATTTTATATGGACCTATCTCAGCTATTTAATTCAGAGATTAAGAGATTTTATAAGAATCATCACCTCAAAATTGTAAAGGTACTCGGTACAATGTCAGCTTTCGTAATTACTGGCATATAAATCTAATGTAGGAGCATCCTAGGATTCTTGGCAATCCTGTATCACCCAAAAATATGTTTGATTTGATCTTAGTTTGTTTAGTATTTTGCTCAGTTTTGGAGTTTGGTTGCTCGATTTTAGTGTTTATCTGGTTGCTCAGTCTCTGAAGAACGCTTGGTAACTGAAGGCATCAGTTATTCTTGGCACTCGACAATAACTACTTTTCTCGGTGATGCTTGGTGTGGTTGGTTCACTAGTGCTCAGTTATTTCTCTGCTGCTCGGTAATCGATCTTACCGACTAATGTTCTTACTTGGCCAACTAGTGCATATAATTTGGGTCACGTTCCTCAAGTTATGGATTGACCGTTGGGTGTGAGAGGACCTTGATCTAGCATGTTGCATTCTTCTATGTGGATCTAATGACCATTTGGGGCCATCTTGGAGAATGTAATTTATTGTAAGGATATTTTGTAAGCTGACAGATGTTTTGGCATTTAATAATTGTTCGTAGGAGTTAATTGTTTCATCTAGCTGACTTGTGGCTGAGGATGAGTATTTATAGGATGTTTGAGTAGTTTTTTAGGCATCAAGTAGTGGAAGCTAGTAGCTTGTGAGCTTAGGCATGGGAAGATTGCTTGGAAGTTATGAGTACAAGTTTAGATCTTTCTTGGGATCCCTACTATTGTCCTGTCATATTGCAGACTTGGGCTAGCTGAGTGGTGAAGTTGTGGAAAAGATTTGGATCCTGTGAGATCTTGTAGACTTTTACTTTCTTTGTAATTGCTCATAACTAGGAAGGCCTTACAGCCTGGCACATTGCATGTAATCAATGAATTTATGAATAAAGATACCAATTTTATATCAGATCTTGTGTTTTTAAGTTGTGTAATTCCATTGTGTAATTGTTTGGCTACAAGGTCGGATAGTCTTTAATTGGATTCTCCATCCTTGACTGCACCAGGTGGTATCAGAGTGAAGTTGAGTTTGGATTGAAGATGCCTCTGAGGAGATCTCATGAGATTTTAGAGGAAGAAGCGGCTAGAGAATTGAGTCTTGATGATTTTAGGGCTTTGCAGAAACAAGTACAAGACCTACAAGAAGAATTGAAAAAGAAGACTACCTTGAAAGAGGATAGTGATGATGAATATGAGGAAGATCATTTTGAAGAAGCTTTAGAAGAATCTCAAGATCCAGAGGAAAATAGAATCCTGAAAGCTATGTCTAAGATTGGGAAAATACCTAAGATTGAAGTTTGTGCATATTCTACAAGCCATAAGCCAGAAGAATTGATAGATTAGATCAATGAGATAGATGAATACTTTGAGTAGGAAGAAATAGAATATCCTGATAGAGTTAGATTTGCAAAGACTGAACTAAAGGGTCATGCAAATATTTTGTGGAGAGAAGTTCAGTTGGAAAGAAGTAGGAGAGGAAAGGAAAATATCACTAGATGGAATCAAATGGTTGACAAGTTGAAGAAGAAATTCATTATGATGGATTATGAGTTGGACATGTTTAAGATGATGCAAGCCTTGATGTAGGCTAACAAATTAGTACAAGAGTATACTGAGGAGTTTTACAGAATCTTGATTAGGACTGGTCATTATGAAGCTGATAAAGAGAAGGTTGCTAGGTATGTCTATGGTTTGATACCTAGTATTGAAGAAGAATTACTTACTGTTCAGATGATAGCAATAGGAGATGCTTATCAGATGGCATTGAAAATTGAAGAGAAGCTGAATAAGAAGTTTGAAGGAAGACAAAACAATAGGAACAAAGGTGGTAAAACTGGTGAAACAGTTGCTAAAGAGAATCCTACGAAGAGTGATGTGGGATCAGGCAATGGTCAAGGTACCAAGAATTTCAACAGTGGACAGAGAGGAAGGTGGAAAAATGAGTTCACTGGTACTTGTTATAACTGTGGTGAAGCAGGTCATAGAAGTTTTCATTGTGCTAAGAAAAGAGTTGAATTAGATACTGAAGAAGATATTATGAATGTTGTAGAAAGGGGTGAGTCTCTTATTACCAGGAGGTTAGCTACATTTGTCCAGGAACTAGTACAAAGGAGAAATTTGTTTAGAACCAAATGTAAGTGCAAGAATAAGGTATGTAATGTTATAGTTTATGGTGGTAGTTTTGAAAACTTTGTTTTAGAAGAGATGGTTAGTAAATTGAGTTTGGAAAGAAGGAAACACCCTAATCCTTATCACGTTAGTTGGATACAAGATGTTTCTAAGGTTAGAGTTGAAGAACAATGCTTGGTTAATTTTCAGATTAGATCTTACTAGGATGAGATATTGTGTGATGTATTGCCTATGGATGCTTGTCATCTATTGCTCGAAAGACCTTGGCAATTTGATAGAAATTTTTTATTTGATGGTCATGCAAACACCTATGTGGTTAGGCATGAAGGAGCTCGGCATAAGATGATACCTTTATAGGAAACAGGGACTAAGGAATGTGGAGTTATCAGGTGTTGTCCATATGATAGTGACAAACCTCAAGAGCACAAGGTTGATGGACCTATTCCGAAAAATTCTAGTTTGAAAGGGAAGGAGAATGATATATCAGAAGAGTTTCTTGAGATTAAGAGGTAGATGGTCTACCTAAAAGAGATAGTACAGCAGATAATGATATTTATGACACAGAGAGATGCAAATGTTACTAAGTTGATTATGGATTTTGAAAAGGATGGACTTTATCGAGGTACTGATGTGATTGGAAGTGATGGTCCGAGTTGCTTGTTATTAGTTGTAGATAGAAAAGATAGGAAAAGTGGACAATCGGAAAGCTTGTTGTAAGCAACTTGGAATGAAGGACAATAAGAGATATGGGTTAAGAACAGATTTGGCATACCTATTCTGATTCCCTTAAGTCGTTCCTGATTTCCTTATGGGAAAATCTTCTCTACCTAGGGTGTCTGATGCAGGAGCATCCTAGGATTCTTGGCAATCCTGTATCACCAAAAAATATGTTTGATTTGATCTTAGTTTGTGAAGTATTTTTCTCAGTTTTGGAGTTTGGTTGCTCGATTTTAGTGTTTACCAGGTTTATTGGTCTCTAAAGAATGCTCAGTAACTTAAGGTGTCAGTTATTACTAGTGCTTGGGGATAACTGTGTTTCTTGGTGATGCTTGGCATGGTCGGTTCACTGGCGCTCGTTTATTTCTCTACTGTTCGATAATCGATCTTAGCAACTGATGTTCTTTCTTGGACGACTAGTGCATTTAATTTGGGTTGTGTTCCTTGAGTTATGGATTGACTGTTGGACATGAGAGGACCTTGATATGGCATGTTGCATTCTTCTATGCAGATCTGATGACCGTTTGGGGCCATCTTTGGTGCAGGAGCACCCCCTCCACTTTCAACTTTAATATCTTTAAGTCATGTTAGAACTTCATTAAATCATTGTTTAGTGCTGGAATGTAATGTAATGTACCCAAAATGGGTTTATGTGATATTCGTGATGAAAAGAATGAATGGGATATGAACGGTCATGTAAGTGTACGGTTTGTAACCGTCACAACTTACCTTTACATAGATAGTTAGAGGGAGTCAACAGGGGAAGTTTTTTTGGGAGATAGTTAAAAACATTGTGAGATCTATCGGCTCTCTGGCTGTAAGCCAGAGAGCCATTGATATTGTGTTGGCTTTGTCATTAAATGAAATGTATTTTTATTAAGTTTTATATGTTTCCTACTATCGGCTTTTGATCTCTGTTAAGAGAATTGAACCAGTGAAGAGCTTCGGGTTTTGCTAGAATAGTTCCGATTTGGGGACATTAACATTCATTGTATCTACCAAGTTGGTGTAGACTATTTTTTTTTTCATTATTGGGTTATGAATGAGCAAATAACAGTATTTAATATTCTGTTGTTTTAGTTTACAACAGTCCCGATTAGAGGATGTTTTGATCTGAGCAGTATAATTTTGTTTAGATCAGTTTCTTATTACTGAGAAAGCATTCAAAAAGACGATCCTTAATTCTTGATTGGAGTTAATTCTGTAACCAGTTTTCAAGAACCGTTACCATCTATTCTTATTATGTTCGAATCTTGAGACAGTGAGTGGTTTTCAAAGAACCATTATAGTAAGTTTGGACGAGCGGCATGCAATGAAATCGGGATTCATTGGGCTAAGATAGACCCAGATTTCACAGTCATTTGAGAAGATCCAAGAGTGATTAAGAGGTGGTCGATCATTACCGGGATCGTGACAGTCAACAGAACCCGCGAGCACTATGTTTACAACAAGATGGTGATTCTCCTTATACTCGGTGTTTGCAATCAGAGAAAGTTGGCGGCCCGTGTTGCAATAGGTCTGCATGATGATGGAGAATCCAATTACATCCCATGAAGAATAGTGGTTATCAAATATTGATACAGAGTGAATATCCAACACGCCATGTAATAATGAACCAAGGTGATGAGTTTGATACGACCAATTAAGAAGAGAAAGATTCTCTCTTGTTGGTCGGTGACCCAAGAGAGAATCGATAATCGATAATGGATAATCAATGACCGATTTGAAAAGGTGAGTCAAGGTAATCAGATATTGGTGAGATCAGTTTTTTGGATCAATCTTGGAATATGGTATTTAGATGATGCTGTTGTATTCAGTGAATATATATTCTTTTGGAATACCGAAGGATTATAGCCTCTAATTTAATGGTTGCAAGGATAGAAGATTGATATGTAGATTTATAGAAGAAACATCGATGCCATCTGCATCAAGTGGTATCAAAGCTAGAAGCTCTTGAGATTGTGAGGATTCACACCAGGACCTAGTGCTATGTTGGGTTTGTTTAGATTCTTGTTATAAAGTTTTGGTTGCAGATTGGTGCCGATTCACTCAGCTACAGGAGGTGGATAGAAAGGTCTACTTGAGGGGCTAGTGATTGGTTCTTGTGTGTTGCCAACAGACTGGGGAGAGAGGCATGATGGGACTCCTACGTGAGGGACAGAGGTTGTGATGCGGCATGGATGAGTGGATTGTGCAATGGCTAAAGCACCATTGAAGGCGACCGACATAAACTCCAGTGATTGGAGTCACAGTTGAAAGAGATGTTCAGTGGAGGCATTGATCAAATGAAGACCAAGAGGTGAAGGTTTTTCAGACTCACCAATACATTTCCATGAGGACATGGAAAATTTTGAAACTCGGGAGTATTGTGCAGGAGCACCCCCTCCACTTTCAACTTTAATATCTTTAAGTCATGTTAGAACTTCATTAAATCATTGTTTAGTGCTAGAATGTAATGTAGTGTACCCAAAATGGGTTTATGTGATATTCATGATCAAAAGACCGAATGGGATATGAATGGTCATGTAAGTGTACGGTTTGTAACCGTCACAACTTACCTTTAAATAGATAGTTAGAGGGAGTCAATAGGGGAAGTTTTTTGGGAGATAGTAAAAAACATTGTGAGAACTATCAGCTCTCTGGGTGTAAGCCAGAGAGCCATTGATATTGTGTTGGCTCTGTCATTAAATGAAATGTATTTTTATTAAGTTTTATATGTTTCCCACTGTCGGCTTTTGATCTTTGTTAAGTGAATTGAACTAGTGAAGAGCTTCGGGTTTTTCTAGAAGAGTTTCAATTTGGGTACGTTAACATTCATTATATCTGCCAAGTTGGTGTAGACTATTTTTTTTTTCATTATCGGGTTATCAATGAGAAACTAACAATATTTAATATTCTGTTGTTTTAGTTTACAATAGTCCCGATTAGAGGATGTTTTGATTTCAGCATTATAATTTTGTTTAGACCAGTTTCTTGATTGGAGTTAATACTGTAACCGGTTTTCAAGAACCGTTACCATCTATTCTTATTGTGTTTGAATCTTGAGACAGTGAGTGGTTTTCAAAGAACCATTATACTAAGTTTGGATGAGCGGCATGCAATGAAATCATGATTCATTGGGGTGAGATAGACCTAGATTTCACAGTCATTTGAGAAGATCCAAGAGTGATTAAGAGGTGGTCGATCATTACCGGGATCGTGACAGTCAACAGAACCCGTGAGCACTATGTTTACAACAAGGTGGTGATTCTCCTTATACTTGGTGTTTGCAATCAGAGAAAGGTGGCGGCCCGTGTTGCAATAGGTCTGCATGATGATGGAGAATCCAATTACCTCCCATGAAGAATAGTGGTTATCAAATATTGATACAGAGTGAATATCCAGCATGCCATGTAATAATGAACCAAGGTGATGTGTTTGATACAGCCAGTTAAGAAGAGATATTCTCTCTTGTTGGTCAGTGACCCAAGAGAGAATTGATAATCGATAATCAATGACCGATTTGAAAAGGTGAGCCAAGGTAATCAGATATTGGTGAGATCAGTTTTTTGGATCAATCTTGGAATATGGTATTTAGATGATGCTATTGTATTCAGTGAATATATATTGTTTTGGAATACCGACAGATTATAGCCTCTAATTTAATGGTTGCAAGGATAGAAGATTGATATGTAGATTTATAGAAGCAACATCGATGTCGTCTGCATCAATCTTGGAGGATGTAATTTATTGTAAGGCTATTTTGTAAGCTGACTGATGTTTTGGCATTTAATAATTGTTTGTAGGAGTTAATTGTTTCATCTAGCCAACTTGTGGTTGAGGATGAGTATTTATAGGATGTTTGAGTAGTTGTTTAGGCATCAGGTAGTGGAAGTTAGTAGTTTGTGAGCTTAGGCATAGGAAGATTGCTTGGAAGTTGTGAGTACAAGTTTAGATCTTTCTTGGGATCCCTACCAGTGTCTCGTCATGTTGCAGACCTGGACTAGCTGAGTGGTGAAGTTGTGGAAAAGATTTGGATCTTACAAGATCTTGTAGACTGTTACTTTCTTTGTAATTGGTCATAATTGGGAAGGCCTGACAGCTTGACACATTGCATGTAATCAGTGAATTTATGAATAAAGATACTAGTTTTATATCAGATCTAGTGTTTAAGTTGTGTAATTCTACTGTGTAATGGTTTGGTTGCAAGGTCAAATAGTCCTTAATTGGATTCTCCATCCTTGACTGCATCAAAATATGATGCACAAAAACCTTGTATTGAATACCATTATTTGACCAATCACCCATTTACCGATTTGGCAATATATTATTATATTTTCCAGGAAGTTGGCCAGATGACAAGGACAAAGTTGGAAATGTGGTGCCTAGTCACCTATGTAGTAGATGAACACAATGGTGAAGGAAAAATTTATGGATCTGGAGATGAGCTTAGTCGATGAATCTCAAAATAGTCTGGCAGTTAGAGAACAAATTTGGAGAACTCGATATAACCTTGGTCTCAAAATCTCCCAATTAAATCTGTTACATCCCAAACATCTCAAGAATGGGAGAATGCCTTAGTCATGCATTCTACCAAATTATTGGTGGTTAGAAGTTTCATTCGAAGATCATAAGAAAAGGATACAGTCACCCATTAAATGGTTTTTTTTGGCATATCAGATTTAGTTGTTCATGACTACGAAATCTGAAATTATTTATTTAAAAGTCTGTTAACTATGTTGTATAAGCGACTTACTAGAATGCCTTTAGTTGGAAAGTGTGCAAATAGGTTTTAGTAATTTATGAGATCCAACGACTATAATTAATATTTTCCTAAATATAACTATAGTCACCTACTCTCTTGATCCATTATACCCTTACTTATGCAATCTCTAGACAAAATGGATATACAAGAAAACATTAAGCGACTATGATATAACTATAATCGTGAAGTGTCCAAATGTAATAAAACATCTTTATTTTCCAATAGTCACAAAATCTCTTGAAAATATCAAATTGAAGATCGACATTGGGAGATATTGCGACTATTAATAATCATGTCACTTAAACATTTAATAATGACTATCTCAACTCTTTAATTAGGAGATTAAAAGATTTCATATGAACCTATCTCAACTATTTAATTCAGAGATTAAGAGATTTTATATGCACGAAAACCTTGTATTGAATACCAATATTTGACTTTCTATACAAATGTTTACAAAATTGGTGCGATTAAAAGAATACTCTGTACTCGCTAAATCTCCAGATAACCAAAATTGGGTAATGTCTTTGAAATTTATAAAACTCAACAAAGTTTTGGTGATTAAGAGAGTCATTGTAGTCGCTAAGTCTCTCAATGAAAATTAAAGATAAAGAGACTTGAGGAAGACCCTTAGATTAAGATATAATAGTAGTCGAGCATCTCAGAATTAAGATCTAATGATAGTCACTGAATCATTAGAAAAATTACTAAGAAGCTAAAATATTTAGCACCTCTATTTTCTTCCCACATTCGCTGAGTCTCGAGTTCAGTTTTAAAATATTATATCATTTAGCATCTAACAAGCTATCTTTAGTCACTTAATCTCTGGAAATTATTAAAAGAGGACAATAATTTTAGTGCCTGCAAGAAGCTATGTAGTTGCTAAGTCGCCAGAAATTAAAATTAGATTATGTGTCACCATTTTCACTCTTGGGTAGTGAATTAAGTTTTGAGCATGCCAAGTAATGATGGAAGTGACATGAATTATAGAGATTCAGTAAGAAATGGTCTAATGCATTCAATTCTTCAGAATAAATATAGCTAATTGTTAATAATTGTAAATTTACCAAGCATTGAAAGAGCGAGAGTGAGGAAATTGTAAAATTAGGTGTTACTCATTCTAAATTTACCTTGCATTTAGAGAACCAGAATGAGGAAATTGTTAAATTATCTTAGTTTTCAGCATTCTCAAAGTTCAGGAGTTCAGAATTCCTATAATTTTTTTAACAATTGATGAGTATCAGTCAATCAACAATGAGCGAAGCTTCTACTAGTAAGGGACCCAAGGATAAAGGGAAGGAGAGTTATTCAGATGACTTCCTCAGTCTGCTTCCTAGGTCTACACAAAACAAAAAGGTCAGTGATGAAATTTTCACTGATGATCAAGCATTTTGTAGAGATGCAAAAACACATGATGTATCTGGAATGTGTTTGTTTAGATATTTCTGTAAAAATTCTGAAATCCCGGTGCCCATATCAAACCCTTGGACCTCAGGATTGGCTAGGTTGATAGTACCAAACTCTTTTTAGATATAGATTTGCTGATTGAATTGGCCAATAGATATGACCCTTTGTAAAAACCAATAAGGAAAGATGATCACTCAGCCCTGCTGACATTGGATATAAATTTGTTCATGCAAGCTTTTGGTATAAATATCCCAATGGCCATTGAGATCAATTTGCAAGCTTAAGAAAATAGATACATTAGGGAGTCAACCCTAGTTGCAAGAGATATTCATCTTCATGTCCCTAGACCCAACAAAAATTACATTGTGGCAACACTAGGGACTGTGCCATACTTCTATAAGGACTTGAATTTTTATATCAAGTACATATTGCATATGGATTGTGCAGAGTGTTGGAGGTGGATGGTGGTGCAAAAAGAATTTCATCTGATATTCTAATGATGGTAATGGATTTACAGAGTCCTCATGTAAATAGATGTTATGACTACATAGGATATGTAATAAGTAGGATGCATGAAGGTCTTGAGTCTATTCAAAAGAAGGAGGCATCTCCTAGGTTTATGCATTACTCTTTGTTAATGCATCTTATTTTGTATTACAATTACAATATCATGCATTTAAAATACCTTCAGCCTAAGATAATGTTGAATGGTCAACCTAATCTAGTCCACTTTTAGATAAAGACATGGAATTTTACTTCAAGCGGGTGTGATTTTTGTGCTTTTCACAATTGGATGGTGCAACCAATCTTGTTGAGCTTAGGGTTAAATATGTCCAGACTGTTGGTTAAGGTTTTTCAATTATTAAGGCCTTGTTAATTTGTTGAGAAGTGGATTGGAAATCACAATTGGGGAGATTTTTATTATGAAAGAACATTTACAATAATCAGAGTCTATGGTTTCCCCCAGCCACCTCATCTTCTCCTATTTTATGTGCCACCAAGGATTGCAGTGCTAGAGTTCATTTCACAACTCATGTTGACTAATAAGGAGCTCTTGGCTCCACACAAAAAGGGTACTTTTACCCCTAGACACTTTAAAGTTTCCAACTTCACAATTAGAAATAATGCATTGAATAAAATAAATGACTAGTTAGGCCACTTTAAGATGAATGATGCATTCTGTAGATACATAAGATTTTATTGTTAATGCAAGGAAATATTATACTCCCACCATTCCAATTAGCATTAGACATGAGCAATAACTTGAAGAGGATGTCATTAGGAATATGCTCGACGAAAATGAGATAGAAAGGACACAACAATTACAGGTTTTGTTGTCCTTAGAAAAATACCTAAAGAAAAGGGGAATTTGGTTTGGAGGCATTTTCCCCACATTGCTTTATTTGCAAAGGCTAGATCAGATGATATAAAATTTTAGTGCTTTGATCAACTCTTTGGAGGGATTAAGTGATGATAAGGAGAGGGAAAATGAGAAGCATTCTTCTTCAGAATATGAAGAAGATAGTGATGATGGTTACTTAGTGCATAGCCTTCCTGCTATGGAACATCCACTTCTTATTGAGCAAGAAGCTGTAATACCCCAAAATTGGCACCTAATAAGTTTAATCAATTTTGGTGCATTTTCATCAATTTTACACGTTCAAAGTCCTAGTTTCCTAGGCAATTTTCTCTCTCCTACCTGACTTAATTTGACTTGATGTCAATTGCAAAAACCCTAAATTGCATTAATCAAATATTAAAATTAATTCCTAAAGTCTTCAACTTTTATTAGCTAAATTACCCCTTTGATAAATTAATTTAATTCTCAAGTCCTAAGTGCTTGGAATTAAATTAAACCCACCCCATTTGGCTATTACACATAAAAAGGAATTAATAATTACTTTTTATTTGAATGGACACTCCTATTTGAATTAATAATTCACAATATTCGAAAGGTGACCCTGTGTGGCAATTTCCATTCTTTTAATTAAGTAATTCATGTCTTTTTGTCTCAAATGGGAATGAAGAGTCAGGAGTTTCAAATCAAGAACCTCTTCATTCTCTTCCTAGGATTGTGTATTTAATGAATCTGATTTCTTCATTCAAGGAGAGAAATTTTGAGAGTAATTAAACTATAGCACTTTTTTGTCTCAATTATTTCAAAGCTTTCATTGCATATTAGTGTAATTTTCTCATCTTAGTTTAATATTTCATATTCATTATATTTAGTCTACTTATTTGCTCATAGCTTAATCTAATCTTATTTCAAGTTCTTTAGAATAAATTTGCACTTCATATTTCTTTCAAAGCTATTTAGATTAATATCATATTTCCTTCAAAGCATTTTAGACTAAATTTCACTCATTCTAGATTAATTTTAGTTTTCTTATCTTCATAGTTTTTAAATTCTCCATTGTAGTACTAGTCTTATGGTTGTTTTCTCTCGTTCTGAGAGTAATTAAACACCCTGTCTACATAGGAGGCAACAGGTCACTTCACCGTGAATTTTGAATTGAGTAATTCATACTCTCTCTCATAATTTGATCATGTGAGTAATGACTATGTTGCGTGTGTAGTTGGATTAGAGGTCCACATTCAGCCACATACATTTTTGCACCCACCGTGGGGTAGAAAGATCAATTTCTCGCCTCATTCTTGATTTTGTCTGATAGGAAATTTAAGCTTTGTCATGCGTCCGTACTATGTGTGTACGGATTCTTGCATGAGAATCTAGAGCATATCACACAAAGTTTCACTCCCTGTAGCACTCTCTTGCATGAACTGTTACATCCTCACGTGACACCCTATAATTTCTCATGCGCTGTGGAGTACTTCCTCCCGCGAGATTTGCATATAGTGTTTTAATTTTTTCAGTCTCCATTTTTTCCTGTTCCAGATTTTTGACAGTTTCCTATTTGCTTTTGTTTACTATTTCTCTGTTCTTTTCACAGCATAACAATTTTCTATAGGACTTTTGACCAAGAACATAAAACATGCTAATGGTTTGATTGTAGGATGATAGTCAAAGACTTGCTAAAATGTTGTGTTTGTTTCTTGCTTTCATTCACATAGTCTAAATAGGGCTCCATTAAAATTTCTTGAGGATTTTGATATTGAGTAGGGAATTTGGCTCTTCATTACATGGAGGTGATGACCATGAATGAAACCGAAAACCTAATGATCTTACTAATATGAAAAATTCTTGGGGAAGCAAAGAAAGGTAGTGAATCTTTACGCTTCTACTCACCAGGGGATTATGCTCTTCTCTCTTTGAGAGAAACAGAAACCCAAAAGCTTGTAGATGTGGTGGAGTGAAGCTAACTCAGTGATGAATCATCTTGATGTGTTTGGGTGAAGTGATGAGGTAGAGAAGTATGCTCTTCTCTCTTTGAGAGAAATAGAAAATCAAACCCTTGGATCTAAGCCAGGTTGTGTCACCTTTAGAGGGCCTACCAGAAGTTGAACCTCTGGGAATGACCCAAGTGAGTACGCACCTATCACTGGTGATTCCATCTCACTCTAATAAAGAACATTTTGTTGAGTCTAAAGACTCCAAAACCATGTTAGCTTCCTTCTCAAGACTTTGACTATCATCTTGAGAAGGCTCCATCTATTATACTGAGTGGCACCGCTCCTAGCCCTGCTTGCGAGGGTGTATGAATTTTGGGTGTTGATGTGGCTGCAAGATGTCAACTCTATATCAGGTGCACTGAAGGTTAGCGTGAATGGAAACCTATTAAAAACTTTCCTTAGCTAGTGGCCTACCCAGTTCACCTTCGAAAGGGGTCATAATCTTTGCGCAGGGAGGGGTAAGAATCTCTCCCATAGATTCCCATCATAGGCATACACCTGGATGCTTGAAGGTGGTATATGACACTGGTCCCTGCAACAAGGGTAACCTTTGAGTGTATACTATTGAGTCCTTGGAAACACTAAAAACACGGGTGCCCTCTAGGGGGTGACATGGTTGTGTGAAGTGCACGTATGCGCATAAGCAATGGGGAAAAGGTTTTGCCTTCTCACCATTTTTTTGTAGGACTAAGCTATGTGTTTGTTATCGAGTCTTAAACATTGTCTAATCATTATCAAATAAAGACTCCCCTGATGCTATCAAGTTGCTTTGTCATTGATAGGTCTATTAACGACTACTTCTTGTATCACAACTGCGTGATCTAAACCTTTGTGTCTTTAAAAAAATGCTTGAAACCTCAAAATGAGATTTTTGGTTAAATTGTTCTTCAAACCTATCAAGAAATTAGATTTTCTATCACACATCAATTTAGGCAGTACCTCAAAATTCAACTTTTACCTCAAAAACTATGTAAAACTGTCAGATTTTGGACTTTTCCCATGCAAAATTTCACTCTTCAGAGCACTTTCTTGCATGAGACTTTGTTCTCTCGCACAAAGGTTTGTGTTCTCTCATGTGGTCTTTTACTCTCTCACATGAGACTGTAGCCTAGTTTTCAAAAACATAGACTTGTTTGCCATTGACTGTTTGACTTTTTATCTGATTTTGTTTTTGTCTGAGGTCCTTTTTTCTATTTTCTTGATGTTCACTTTCAAAAACTAGTTGTCTCAAGTTAGGAATCGATCGATCTTTGCTTTGAATCATGTCATCTCTCATTAGTTTATCTTATCCCTTTATGCCTTTTGTATCTTGTGTTGAGATAGTCTTATCTTGGCTATTCTAGCCACCTCTTTTGATGATTTGTAGTAGGTCCATCTCGCATCTTGGTTGTTCTAGCCTTTATCTCCTTTGTGTTGTTCTTAGAGATAGAGTCTAGCATTATCTTGAGTCTTCTCTCATTTCATCTTTGTCTATGACTGTCACTAATAGAAGTGGTGAGACTTATCCCATTCAGAATACTAATCAAGGTAGAAGTGAACCTCCTAATCAAGAAATAGATCATCCTAAATCTGTTGCAAAATCTAAACTTTGTGAGATATCCTCGATTTGTTCATTGAATACTTTGAAAGATAGTCCATCTCAATCATCACCTCCAATGTTTCAAGAGTGTTTTAATCCATTGTTTGAAGCACAACCTAGTTTCTCATTTCAAGAGAAAGACAACTCGTTCTTCCAAGACAACTCATTGTTTCACAACTTTGGAAGACCTCTTCCTTGAACTAATCATATTATCATACCTGTTGATCCTACTGAGAATAGTCCTATCATTGAATCTAGTGATACTATTGACAATATCTTCTCGCCTGAATTTGTTAAATCTTTTGATCATGTTCATTCACCAATGGTTACCATGGCTATGCCCTTTCAATGTTGGGCATATCATTTTACTAAGTCTTCATGTACTACACAAGCCTACACCAAGATGGGAGATCCATTTGACTTCCAACCAGGAAAGTACAATCAAACCTTTAATCAATCTCAAAACAATCAATATCAGGGTCAATCCTCTAATGACCCATGTCATGCTCAACCTCAGAATTAGTAGCCTCATGGTCAATCTCAACATGACCAAAATTAGTCCCATAATGATGATCAATCTTGAAGCAAACCTCAAGGAAGTTAACAACCTGCATAATTTTGTCGCCCTCCTCTGTTTGATCAAAACCAAGATGATTAGCAACAAGATCAGATTCTAAGCATTTTTGAGATTCTTGGGAATGAAAATGAGGTGATAACTCAACATGATATAGAAACTGCCAAAGCTAATAAGAGTCTTATTAAAATTATGGAGATCATTCTCCTAGAGGAGAAAGAAAAATACTTCCTTGAGTTAGCTAAACAAGGGGCCAAGTTACCCTAAGACTATCAAGTTGAAACATTCATAGCTAAGGAAGAAGAAAATAAGACCGCAAAGTTGCAAAAGATGGTCCAAGACATGCAAGATCAGATTAGTCAACTTGTGAAGAATAAGGACAAACTCGCTCAACAATTTACAATGGAAAGTATTTGTCCTTTCCCTTTTGATAGAAGTCTTCATATGCTACCTTTTCCTAGAGGTGTAGAACTCCCTAAATATGACAAATACTTGGGTGAAACCGATCCCCAAGATCACTTAAGGGAGTTTGGTGCATTATCTATGGAATTTATGTACAATCAAACCTATCTTATGTGTCTATTTCCTCGTAGTTTGGGTGGACTTGTGATGGAATGGTTTCCTAGATTACCTACTGGCATAATATTTAGCATCCGATCAACATCTAGGATCTTTGCAATTTAAAACAGTGATAAGGAGAATCTTTTCTGACATTTCTCCAAAGGTGGAGACAATTGTGTATGAGATGTCCTCACAAGCTACCAGAGTCTGAGAGACTCAACATTTTCTTGGAAAATCTTGTCCCAGACTTCAGATACCAAGTGCAATTGTAAGGTCCTCTAACTTTTGATAGTATGATCAAACAAGCAGTGTGAATAAAGGCCTTTATGATCAAGAAGGGAGAATTAACTTTGAATAAGGACAATAAACAAGGATTCTCCACAAATAAGGATAAAGGAAAGATTGTCAATAAGAACAGAGATGTAGTAAATGATGGAGTGGTGGATAATGTTACTACGAAGGCTTCAAAGCCTATTTTTAATCTTACTTCTAGTATACAAGTGGCTAAGGCTGTCGAAAAGACCACAATGGATAATCATAAAACTTCAAGATTTGCTAAGAACAAACCTTGGGCCTCTCGACCCAAGTGTGAATTCACCTCTTTGGGAGAGCCTCTTGATGTGATCTATAAAACTCTTATAGAGAATTAGGTTCTTAATCCTTTGGAAAAGCGTACTTATGACCCACAACCATGACCTCATTAGTGGAATGATAATGCTTATTGTGACTATCACAAAAACATTGGTCATAGACTTCTACTTGTCTCCAACTGAAGCATAAAGTTCAAGATCTCATTGATAATGGTGACATCCTTATGGAGAACCATAATAAGAATTTAGACCATCAAGCTTTTAAGAATCCCTTCCCTCTTCATGAGAAGGGTGAGTCTTCAAATGACAAGAATACCAATGCTAAAGTCAATTACACATACACTAATGATGGAAATATTATTAGTATGATCAAACCTATTGAGATAGACTATTGTGACATGATCACTTCCAAAGGGAGCATCGATGCTCCCAAATCTAAGACTCCTTTTATCTTGCGTAGTTCTGCATCTCATTCGTCTGAATTTGAACAATCTCAAGACTATGCTAATTTTGTCACTTGATCATGAAGAAGAGTTTTTTTGAAAGGTCATGATACTTCTATGTCCGCTCTGAAGCAAACTGCGGATAAGAGACCCGATACTTCCACATCCACTCCAAAGAAAATTATGAATAAGACTATTGTTGGCCCTGCCAACAAGAACATGAAATTTGTTCCTATAGCTAGCTCAGCTAGTTAGAGCATCTTAGATCAACTACATCGAACCAATGCTCAGATTACCATTTTTTGAGTTGTTGAAAATCTCTCCTGCTCAAAGGCAGATTTTGGATAAAGCCCTTGCTGAGGCAAACATTCCCAAGGATCTCGATCTCAACCGGTTCCAATCTATGGTGGGTCATTTGACCTCACCTCACTATCTATCCTTCTCTAAAGAAGATGATCACTCTTTGAGTCATCTGCATAATGCTCCCTTTCATATAGAGGTCATGATAGGTCCTAAGCGCATCCGCTGAGTGCTCATAGACAATGGTGCTGGTCTTAATATCTGTTTCGCTAAACTGCTCACTTAGCTAGGTTATGATGAGAATTGCATAGACCCCCACAAAAAGATTACCATCAAAGCTTTTGATGAAGAAGAATGCAAGTCCCAAGGCTTAGTTGTGCTATGTATCCATGTAGGTCTTGTTGAAAGAGATGTTACTTTCCAAGTGCTCAATATTCCTCTTGCCTACAATATCTTGTTGGGTAGGCCTTGGATTCATGAGATGCAGGCTGTTCATTCCATGTACCATCAATGCATTAAGTTTCCATTTCATCTGGAGGAAGTCACTGTACTTGCTAATACCAATTACTCTTGAAACGCTCTTGCACAATCTATAGATAGCTTCATTCTGGCTAATAGAGAATCCACTCAGTTTTATGATGCTAAGCTGAAAGAAATGGAACAAACTTTAAGACTTAAGGATACAGCCATGGGAGAATACTGAATTGAACCTGTGCTATCACTGGATGCTCTACCTCTATCTCCATGCTCTTATGGGAGACCATCCAAGAATAAAAACTTTATAATGCTCCTCCTTAAATAGTTTATGATGGCACCTTTGTAAGGGCCTCTACGCCTTTATAAGATGAGGATAAAGAGAGAGCTATCAAAGCTTGGATCTATAAGGGAAAAGAAATAGCTGAAACAACTACTCCACCTCTAGATTTAGAGAAAGAACCATACAGTGAGGCCTTCAAGATCATGAAGCACTTCGGTTATAAGGGGACTGGTCCTATAGGAAAGAATGATAATGGCTTACTAAAACCCATTGAAGCTACCGGTCGCTGCACAAAAGACACTAGTGGCTTAGGCTTTAAAAAGACTCTCTTTCATTTAGGGACCAAGAAATTTGTGTCAGATCTTGAGCCTGAACCTAAACCTGAATAAGAAATTGAAGATGCCACTCTAGAAGTGAATCTAGAGGCCAACTTTGATGAAGATACATTTCCATATCCTATTCCTCCAGATCTTGCGGCACTCTTTGCAGAACCTGATGAGCCTATCATACCTGTCCATATGGTAGAGATAGATATTGATACTGATAATGATTCTAATAAAACTTCTTCAGTGTATCAATTCACATATGAGGAATGGAAAGAAACACTAAATGATGATCCTAATTTTCAAGGTGAATGATATAGGCCACCATATTTTCAAAAGTATTTTGAACAAGAACAACTTCAGCAAGCTATTAATGCCACAAGGGATAATAATGGGTCTGATGATGGTACTAGTACTAATGAAATTTGCACATCAAGTACTGACTCACATGAATATGATTTCAACTCTTTTTTTGATGCTACTTATGATGTAGACATAGATATTGTTCACGTCTATGAAAGAATTCTTGAAGTAGGTGAAGGGTCTAGTGCTAGGCAGGATGAATTAGATGCCACCTGTGTTAACTTGTCCTCTACTTTTGACATAAGGTCTTATAGGGATTCAAATGCTCCTTTGGATGAGATCTCTCTAGGTCTTGACTTTCTCATCAGTGCTTTTGATGGTTATACCATGAATGTAGTTGAACCTATCACTACTTCCCTTTCACTTTGTCATCCTGATTTGATAAATTGGAACTCCCCTCCTGCATCCAATGAAGTCCTAATGTTCCAGAATGATTATGATCTAGCTTGTTACCTCCATGCTATTGAAATTATGATTTCCTCCACCACTGAAAGTGGTGTCAACATGATAGAAGCGGATATCAAGTATCTTACTCAAAAAATTAAAAGAAGAAAAAATAAATGCTCTGATGGTGAAAACCACTTTCTGGCAGTATCAGAGCCAAAAATAGTAAAAATAAAAGATGTATCCAAGGGTGAAAATCTCTCTGAGGCACCCAAGGATGAGATACTTGATACGCTTCCAAGCCACTTTCAAGAGAGGTCATCAGTATTGATTGAGCTGACACAACTGGTAAATTTGGGTACAGAGGTTGCTCCATAGATTATTCATCTAGCACAATTATTGTCTGCTGAAGAAAAAGAAGAGTTCACGAGCTTCTTTTAGAGAAAGAAAATAAACTTTTCATGGACCTACTCTGACATGCCTAGATTAGACCCCAATCTAATCATACACCATTTGTCCATTGCACTAGGAATTAAACCTGTTAAACAGAAGCTACGAAAGATGCATCCACACGTGGCACTTTTGGTCAAAGCAGAACTAGAAAAGATTCTTAAGGCCGGTTTCATAAGAACTATTGATTATGTAGAATGGATTTCAAACATTTTTCTAGTCACTAAACATGATAAATCCATTCCTGTATGTACAGATTTTAGAGATCTAAATAAGGCTTGTCCAAAAGATGACTTCCCACTGCCTAATATTGATATGATAGTAGATATGACAGTAGGATATGAGATGTATTCATTGATGGATGGATTTTATTTCTATAATCAAATAAAAATTGCACCAGAAGATCAAGAAAAGACTTCTTTCACATGTGCCTGGGGCACCTTTTGCTGGAATGTCATGCCTTTTGGGCTTAAGAATGCTGGAGCAACATATTAGAGAGTTGTTACTACTATTTTCCATGATATGGTGCATAAAATGATGGAGGATTATGTGGACAATACTTTAGCCAAAAGCATGTAGTGAAGAACTCATCTCATAGATTTGGGTCCCATCCTTGACTGCATGTACAATTTAGTCTTAGGCTTAATCCAAAGAATTGTGCTTTCAGTGTTACTTCTGGGAAACTCTTGGGTTATATCATTTTAGCTAAAGGCATAGAGGTTGATCCTGAAAAGGTGCAAGCTATTATGGACATGCCTCCACCCAAGAATATTAGTCAAATGAGAGGATTACAAGGAAGGCTACAATCTATTCGGTGCTTCATTTCACAGTTGGCCGACAAGTCACAACCATTCACTAAAACCTTGCATAAGGGTGTGACCTATGAATGGAATGAGGAATGTGACAAGGGACTTACTCAAATAAAATAGTATCTTGCTAATCCACCAATTTTGATGCCTCCTATTCATGGGAAGCTACTTATACTGTACATCTCGGTAACAAACACATCTTTGGATGCTCTCCTAGCTCAAGAAGATCAGAACAACGAAGAGAGAGCCATATACTATATCAGTAGAACATTGGTTTCTATTAAATGAACTATTCTGTCATTGAGAATGCTTGTTTAGCAATGGTATTTTCTTCTCAGAAGTTGCAGCATTATATGCTAGCTCACACCACAAGGCTTATTGCAAAAATTGATCCACTGAAGTACCTACTAAGCAAGGCTGCCCTCATGGGTAGATTAGTGAAATGGGTGATGATACTTAGTGAATTTGACATTGAGTATGTGGAAAGAAAAGCTATTAAGGGACAAGCAATTGTTGATCAGCTGGTAGAAGCTCATTTGAAAGATCACCAGCCTTTGAGTATTGAATTCCCAGATGAATCCGTCATGCTTCTTACACATCAATCTTGGAGCATGTTCTTTGATGGATCATTCATTCAGTAAGGATCCAGTGCAAGCATTCTATTTATAACACCTCAAAGATACTCATTACCCAAAGCTTATAAAATTTTATTTCCCTGCACAAACAACATAGCTAAATATGAAGCTCTCATTAATGGAATGAAGATAGCCCTTGAATGGTGTGTGGATGAGCTCAAGGTCTTTGGAGACTCTCAGTTAATCATCAACCAAGTCAATGATGTCTACCAAAGTAAAGATGAAAAGCTAATACCTTACAAAAGAATGGTGGATGATCTCTAACAATACTTTGCACACATTTTTTTCTAGCAGATTCCAAGGGAAAACAATAAAGTAGCTGATGCTATGGCCACTCTTGCTTCAATGTTACAAATGTCAAAAAATGACTTCAGACATGAATTCCTAGTGGAGGCATTACACTACCTTGCCTATGATATTCTTGACTCTAGGATGATCTATTCAGTCATTAGACATGATTCATACCACTACCACCATATCTTTTCCTACCTTCATGACTAGATCATTCCAGACACTTATACCTAGAATGAAAAGCATCACCTAGTTCATACTACTTCACGGTATGTCCTCATAGAAAATGACTTGTATAGACGGGGTCTAGATGGTACCCTCCTTAGGTGTTTAGAACTTGATGAGTCCAAATGTGCGCTAGCTGAGGTACATGAAGGTATCTATGGGTCTCATTCTAGTGGTCTGATGTTAGCCCAAAAACTTATTAGAGTTGGTTATTACTGGCCGGAATGGAAAAAGAAGTTGTTCAATATGCCAAGACTTGAAAACAATGCCAATTCCATGGGGATTTGATTCATGCTCCTGCTAAAGAGCTTAGTCCTCTCATCAGTTTCTGGCCATTTCAGCAATGGGCCTTTGACTTGGTCAGTCAGATACATCCTTCTTCTTCAAGAGGGCACAAGTTTATCATCACAGCTACTGATTACTTTACCAAATGGGTTGAGGCAGTGCCTCTAGTTATAGCTGATGGAAACTCTATGGCCATGTTTATACTGAACTATATCATCTATAGATATGGCATACCCTCATCTATTATCACTGACAATGGTGGACAATTCAAGAATAAGGACTTGATAGAATTATGCACCAAATTTAGAATTATTCAGCATTGGTCATCTATCTATTATCCTTAGGGTAATGGATAAGTAGAAGCTTCTAATAAGACAATTCTAAAAATCTTGCACTAAATAGTGCATAAATCTGGTAGAGATTGGCATCTCCAGATTAATCTAGCTTTGTGGGCCTACAGAACAAGTATCTGAACACCGATGGGGGCCACTCCCTTCTCCTTGGTTTATGGAGCAGATGTAGTATTACCTATTGAGGTCAAGATTATGACATTATGAATCTCTCTAAGGGGCCTCATCACTGATGAAGAAAATAGAATATCCTGACTTCAAGAGCTTGAGTTACTAGATGAACGTCGGAAGGTGGTGTTCAATCATCTAAGAGCATACCAAAAGAGGATGTCTAAAGCCTACAATAAGAAATTCAGACAAAGAGAATTCCAAATGGGTGATCTCATCCTGAGAGAGAACCCCAAGAATCAATAGTAGCGAGTCCAAAAATGGAAATTTGAACCAAACTGGTTTGGCCCGTATGTCATTACTATAGCATTTAAGTCTGGCACTTATCGACTCTCTACCACTGAAGGAGAATAGCTCAAAGAGCCTATCAATGCTCTTCACTTGAAGAAATTCTACAATTAAGGCATTCTCTATGTGCTCATGTACATACTTATTAGTCCTGAAAAAATCCCAAAAAATGATATATTGCAAAAAATCCTAAAAATTGCAAAATGCCCTAAAAAAATGATCATCTTAGTAAAAACCTGGTAAACAGGCACTCTGATGTATCTATTATCTTGGTGAAAACCTGGTAAATAGGCACTCTGATGTATCTATTATCTTGGTGTAAACTTGGTAAACAAGCACCTTGATAATAATAAAAAAAATAGAAAATTGATAAAATACAAAAAAGTGAAAAAATAAAAAATACAAAACAAATGAAATATTCAAAAATACAAAAAAAATACAAAAAGAGAAAAGTACAAAAAAATTGAAAAAGAAGAAAATGTGCCATTGATGAAAACCTAGTAAAGAGGTGTCATGGTAGCAAAAATAGAATCTTTGCCAAGATGGAGAAAACCTGGTAAATAGGCACCTCTTGTTTCCTAAAGCAACATCTCATCTCAACATCACTTGGCTCTTAGTTTCCTACTTTAGTCTACTTTCCCATTTCCTACTTTTAGTTCATTTCCTGCTTTGGTTTGCTAGCTCATGCTCTTTCCTTCAGTTGTCTTCTAGATTTTCCTTGACTCTTCATGGATTGGAATTGGTTCACACTTGGGGGCACCTTCCTAGTCTAGGGGGGCTTTGTCCTATCACTTTCAAAAGTTTTGTTCATGCATCAGTCACCAATGATTCTCACTGCATCTGCCTGCTGATGCCTGGCTACTTTTGAGATTTCTCTCTTTGAGAATCTCTCATGTATCAGTCACCAATGTTTCTCACTGTGCTTTCCTATTGATACCTAGCTCTGATTCGAACCCCTCTCTTTCGAGATTTCTTCTTTACATTAGTCACTGGTGGTTCTCACTGCGTCTGCCTGCTGATGTTTCACTCGTGTTTTATTCTCTCTTTCAAGAATCTTCCTTGTATCGGTCACCAGTGGCGCTAACTATGTTCAATTGTTGATACTTGGTCTATGCTCTGATATCTTCTTGAGACTTCATCTCTCATGATGGTCACCAGTCATTCTCACTTCTTCTACCTGCTGTCGCTATCCTATTGAGACTTTGAACATTGTACACTTTTGATTCAACTTCAATCCGCTTGAATACAAATGTAAACTAAAACTAAAACTGACTTTTTGTTCCTCTAAAGCATGTTGAGATTTTCCTTTTCTTGTTTGTTTTTTCTCTTTATCATTTCCCCTTGAGTGAATCTAAGATGTCTTTCTTGACTAAGAAACACAAAGACTGGGGGCATGATCCTTTCTTGGCTTTCTACTTTCTGGTTTAGTTTCAATGATCCAATGAATTCATATAAGAGGAGTGTCCATCTTTAAGAACCTTCATCTCATATTGGATGGCCATGTGTACCTTTACTCCTTTTATATGGATGCTTTGGTGAGGTTGGTTCTTCTCTTTGTCTGTTTGAGTGACTTCTTTTTGCTACAAGTAAAATTTCTAACGCTCGTCTTGCTAAGTGAACATAAGGGTCACTGCGAGCACTCTTTGGTGAAAGAAGGAACTCTTGCATGTCTAGTGTGTTTGTTCACAAGCAACATTTAGGTCATTCTAGCAATTATGCTTCGATGCTTTTGTTAACTTGCTAAATCAAAAGGAATAGGTGTTCATGTCATTCTGGCTTCTTGTGCCTTAATGCTTACACCTCATTCTGACAAATCTAAGACTTATGTCATATTCATATTATCATAAATGTAATGTTAGTGAGGTTTGTATGGCATCTTGTGATCATCCCGTGCTTAAATGAACTCGATGATGATAAATATAGTGAGTCCAACAACCAAGTCCTAGGGTTTACATTTTCATTCTAGGCTTTCATTTTAGCTTAGGCTTGCATGTTCATTCTAAGCTTGCATTTGAGACAATATCTTGTTACTCTCTTGATTGCCTTTTGTTCATCAAAAGTTTTCATCTTTTGTCCCAGTTTCATCTTGGATGCACAAGTGTTTGGTCCTCTCTCTCGATCTTTGAAACATAATCTTTTTGATTAGTACATGTCATATATTGTGACAATCCCGCATGAGATGATTAGTACCATATACATTACATATCCATTGCATTTTCATTTCATTTCCATTTTCATTAATAAATTCATTTTCATCTACATTTACATGTGCATCCACTATAAGCATAACTCAAATCATACATTACACATATGCATACATTCTATCCATCTATCACTACATTTCACATTGCATCATCATCAAAATAACCATGTGCATATTCATATTCATAAAAGGAAACATGTACATTTCATACATTTCTATCCATACATCTAAGAAAATAGAAACATCACATAAAACATCAATATCAAAGCAATATGTCAACAAGTATGATGATATCAAAACTATTGTTCTCATATATATATCTCGAAACAATGTCATGTACAAAAGAGAAGGTGCTACTCGAGCACAGTATAAAAAATGACCTACAATGTACAAGTATGTCAAAATGTGCTAACTATGTCTTGCACCACCTAGAGGAGGTGGTGGAAATGGCCTATGTGGAAGAGGCATCGGTCGCTGTGGAGGTGCCTATGGTGGTGCCTGTTGTGGTGGTGCCTGTGATGGTGCCTGTGGAGGTAGTAGTAGAGGTGCCTGCGGAGCTCCAATGTAATTAGAAAATGGTGGCACCTGCTCTAATAGATCTAGCATGACTCTGTAGTAAGCTACATAGTAATAAGCTGCCTGAGCAGCCTCATATCTCATCTCAATCCTCAATCATGCTAGCTACTCCCGTAGCTACCTGATCTCAGCGTCCTTGTCAACTACGTGGGTCTCCATAATGAATCAGGTATGGTAGTCATCCCGTGAACTACTGGATGTATTTCACTCACTCACGGCTCTTTCTAAGAGCCTCCTACACCTATGGTGTACCTTCTCTTGCTAGAATATTAGGCATATCGGTATCATCATCCAGAGGTGCTTGTTGTGATGTATCACTTGTCCACTACCTAGTGGCCCTCTATGGGGCCCCACTACTCCTAGCTCCTGCATCTGAGCCCATGGTCCTAGTAGGGATGCTAGTCTATCCTGATCGAGGTCTCAACACTCTTTGCTAATGTCCTTGTGGTCCCTACTGTGCAACCTACTGCTGTGCAAGCTACTAAACTGGTGTCTGCTAGGCTGGTGCCTACTGGGCCGGTACCTATTGGTGCTACGTAGACTACTGCTGCACTCCCATATCGACAGGATCAATAAATCTTGGATGAGGTCCATCTATCAACTAGTCCCAGTATGCAGGTGTCACCCCTGCATTGGTGACATCCACCATATAATCCCATCGTGCAACAAGAATGCATGCCTCTATTGCACACCACCCTATATCCAGTCTCGCGTGCCACCCCTTCTTCTCCTCATCGATGAAGCAGGCATAGGGGTAGTACTCATATGATATGTCATGCTTCCTACCAAACTAGTGTAAGACATGTGTGACAAGAAATCTCTCAATAATGGTAACAATCTATCCAATCAGTGGATGTGACACAAACATGAAGGAAAGATATCTCTGAGCATCATCCCAGGGCTTAGTGGCAACCCAAGGTGTCCAGACTATAGCTGCCATGTCATCCGGCTATCCTATCCACTGCTCCGTCTTACCTAGCAGAGGCTAGGTCATCGAGCCTATGTACCTATAAATATAAGGCTCAAGAACCTATCATGTATCATGATATATAGGCTTACAAATAGGGAGATGCTCCCAAGCCCAGATCTGCAAGACAAAGACACCTGCTGCCATTGTCCTCACACCCTGATATGTGATCTAATGAAGCTCATGGTACATCTTTGCAAGCATGCACTTGCCCCATCCGAACCTAACTACTGGTTTGGCCAACATCCTCTGTAGCATCATCCCCCAGTCGTACTTTAGACCATGTTGACCTCAATCTGGAACAAGGTAGAAGCTCAAGAACATAGCAAGTACAATGGCTAATGGGTGAGCACCATTGTATTAGCACATCAGATCCTCCCAGGACATGGCTTGACCCATCACTAGATCATCCCTAAAGATAGTCCTCAGGGCTACTATACTCTATTGTTGCTATGTGTCGTACTCTACTCAAGCACCATGGATGGGTATCCGTAGAATCCTTTATATGTCCTCAGGAGTCATAGCCATCTCCCCCATTGAAAAATGGAAAGTATTCATCTCTGAATGGAAATGCTCTATGAGTGCACCAAGAAGACCATGATTTACCTGAATGTCGAGTAGATCATACAAGTATCCCAGGCTGAGTCCCTCAATGTGAGTACTCTCTGCATCTATCAGTCTCTACACTAATGTAGTAATCACGGGATGGTGTGTCCTGAAGGCAACATCGACAAAGTCAACCTACAAAGCAAGCAACAACATTGGATCAGTATCTCAACATGATGGTTTTTTAACAAAACAACAACAAATGTAGCAAGGCATCTATGACATGACTCTGTGATGCTCTACTTGGCTGATTTTACATAAATTTGACAAATTTTGACAAAAGCATTCAAACTTCATAGTAGCTTTTTGCTTGAGGAAACTATTTCCTCATGCGAGATAGGAATTTTCCTTGTGTGAATAGGAGATATCTTGCATAGGACCAACTTTCAGCTCATGCGAGCTTCCAGATAGATCTCACGCGAAGAAGCCCTAACTCATGTGAGAAAACTACTTGCTCACATGAAGGGAGATCTAGGCCAGTGCGAGGAAACTACTTCCTCCCATGAAGAAGCCCTAACTCATGTGAGAAAACTACTTGCTCACATGAAGGGAGATCTAGGCTAGTGTGAGGAAACTACTTCCTCACGTGAAATTGGAAGAACACGACTTAAGACTTGCTAAATCTATTCTAAATTGACCTAGAAAGCGGTACAAATTGAAATGCGAGGAGGTTATCGACTACTTATAGGTGCATCATACTCTGCTAGCTGGGTGTGTCATTGAGAGTCCTCAAATTGATGCATATGCATTGAAAGACCCTCCATTTCTCTCTCAGAGCTCAAAATCACAAGAAGACAAAAGTGAATAATGAATTGAAAATGACCCCTTCAGGCCTTATATAGCTTTTGACCTAATTTTCAAAAGTGCTCCGTTTTGCCCAAAAATTGCACCCTTGGCTAAATTGACTTCTTTGAATCTATTTTTAGGACTGAAATTGAAATCTAACATCTCTAGATAGCTCGAAATCGCATTTTAAATTTTGGGACCCTTTTGGGATCAGATGCTTGTGTAGTCAGCCTTCTAGCATCATCTTCCTGCCAGACCCTCATCTTTGCATCATGTTCTCAAGATCTTTTCTCTTTTCATCAAAGTCAACTCTAGTCAAATCTAGTCAACCATGGTCAACCATGGTCAAAATTGGTCAACAGGACCTCTTCTTTGCTCTGATTTTCTTCTGCAGTTTCTTGAATCTAGTCTAATTGCTTCTGCTCTGCAGCCTCTTGTTGTCAATCGTCCTTCTGATATGTCATCTTTCAATTTCATTCCTGAGGGGGTAGGATGATTGGATCATTTTAATCTTGTCAAATCAATTCTTGAATCAGTCTGATCTGAATCATTAGTTCTCATTGCCAGGGGCATCTTGTGCCTCACATCTTGCTATCTGGTCATCTATCTTTTAGGTATCTGAGCAATCTAATTCAGATCCTCGAGGATCAAGCTTCATTATGGAGATGGTTCTCAAAATATTTTAGGTATTGGGGCAATCTAACCCTAATTCCTAGGAGTCAAGCTTCATTCTGGAGATGGCTTTCGAAATCTCTCTTAGGCCGTTATCTGGGCAATCTAACCCGGGTCTCGAAGGGCTGAGTTCTATATTGGGGCAATCTAACCCTGATTCTAGGGACAGTCCTAAATTTGCATCTGAATCTCATTTTGGGCATTGGGGAAATCTAAACCTGATTCTCATCTTCTCTCAAGACCATTGTCTTCACAATCTAACTTGGACTTCAAAAAATCATGCTTTGATCTGTTCGGTGTCTTGGCAACTTGACCTAGACTTCTAAATTTCTCGTCATCTATCACTTCAAACTAGTCTTTGAATCAGCATGCTATTCACACATCAATTCAAAGAGGGGAAAATGTAATACCCCAAAATTGGCACCTAATAAGTTTAATCAATTTTGGTGCATTTTCATCAATTTTACATGTTCAAAGTCCTAGTTTCCTAGGCAATTTTCTCTCTCCTACCTAACTTAATTCAACTTGATGTCAATTGCGAAAACCCTAAATTGCATTAGTCAAATATTAAAATTAATTCCTAAAGTCTTCAACTTTTATTAGCTAAATTACCCCTTTCATAAATTAATTTAATTGTAAAGTCCTAAGTGCTTGGAATTAAATTAAACCCACCCCATTTGGCTAATACACATAAAAAGGAATTAATAATTACTTTTTATTTGAATGGACACTCCTATTTGAATTAATAATTCACAATATTCGAAAGGTGACCCTGTGTGGCAATTTCCATTCTTTTAATTAAGTAATTCATGTCTTTTTGTCTCAAATGGGAATGAAGAGTCAGGATTTTCAAATCAAGAACCTCTTCATTCTCTTCCCGAGCTTGTGTATTTAATGAACCTCATTTCTTCATTCAAGGAGAGCAATTTTTAGAGTAATTAAACTATAGCACTTTTTTGTCTCAATTATTTCAAAGCTTTCATTGCATATTAGTGTAATTTTTTCATCTTAGTTTAATATTGCATATTCATTATATTTAGTCTACTTATTTTCTCATAGCTTAATCTAATCTTATTTCAAGTTCTTTAGAATAAATCTGCACTTCATATTTCTTTCAAAGCTATTTAGATTAATATCATATTTCCTTCAAAGCATTTTAGACTAAATTGCACTCATTCTAGATTAATTTTAGTTTTCTTATCTTCATAGTTTTTAAATTCTCAATTGTAGTACTGGTCTTATGGTTGTTGGCTCTTTTTCTGAGAGTAATTAAACACCCTATCTACATAGGAGACAATAGGTCACTTCACCATGAATTTCAAATTGAGTAATTCATAATCTCTCTCGTAATTCAATCATGTGAATAATGACTATGTTACATGTGTAGTTGGATTAGAGGTCCACATTCAACCACATATAGAAGCAGATGAAAATGTAGTTGTGAATTTGACAAAACTTCCAAATTCTGAGGATACTGATGAGCCTCCTTTTAAAAGGCCAAAAATGCAAATAGGAGAGCCTTCACAAGTATGGGCTACTGAGAATAGAAAAGACAGAGTTGGAACTCTAATTACTAGCTCCAAGGCCTATGATCACCAATTAAGGAAGAAGATTAGAGAAGAGAGGAAAAAACAAAAAGATGTAGTAGAGGAAATTTATTTGCCTCTAGCTTTGTGCCAAGATGAAAGATTGCTTCATCAAGAATCTTTCTTAAAAGATGATGAATTCATAAAAACTGATGAATTAAAAAAAAAATTGTAATGGCATAAGAAACAAAAGGTTGCTTCTACTATGCAGATAACACAAGAAGTCCAAGTGCCAGAAGAAGTCATTCAAGCTTTGAAGGATTATGATCCTGAATAAAAAACAATCACTCCTGAAGAAGCCAGGAGGCTAGTAAAGGCAAGAAAAATGTTACTTGTACCTGGTTGGGATCTTTCTTCTACATTTATAATAGACCAAATAAGAAGGCAACCAAAAATAAATTTTTCTTTAGAAACCCAAGTAGGAGATATAATCAGAGGATTTGGCTATAGCCCACATAATCAAGCATTGGCTATGTGGAGCCTATATCCCAAGGAACATAAGCCCTCTCTCTTAAATGTCCAAGAGAAGATGGATGGAGACAAAATAATATGGTCAATACAAAACACTGGTGACCTTGAGATTTCTCAAGTGCTCACCCATTTTCCAAGATTAAATGAAGACAAATCAAAGAAGCTCTTAGATAGATACGAGAATATGTTTAAAGATTACAGTGTAGTTGTTAGAGATAGAGAGTTGCACATCATGAAAGAAAGGGCATTAGTGAAAATAGTGGAGGATTTGTCTCAACAAATAATATACATGCCTATGATTTCCCCTCCACCCCCTGAATAGTCTACGACATCAGAGACCCAAAGTGTAGGGGGAGAAGAATAAGTTGCAGTGACATAGAAAATCACTTTCAAGAAGAATGAGACTATACTACAAAGCCTGAATAAATTTTTTTAACACAGAGTAGAAGTTTTGAAGGAAAAAGAAGATGTTTTTTATAGTTCCTATAATAAATTACCCAGATTAAAAGTAGATGTTAACAATTTTGTTACTATTTTGAATACCTATTTTGGAACTTGGTTAGCAAGGACCTCATTGTTTGAAAGACTAGCAACAGTGCAACACTTGAGGATAGATATTCCACAGATAGTTTTGCAAGTAAAGGAAGATATTGATTAGATAGGAATAACTTTATCCTTGTTTTAAGGGTAAAGAAAATCAAATTGAGGTGAGGGAACTAATGTTTGGGCCTAATTCCAATAGGTTTATCCCACATATCAAGACAAAAGATGGAGCAATAAAGGATTTGGATACATGGAGAGTAGAATTTTATTCTCTACTACCTAAAAAAGAGGTGTTTATTAATGATAGCAATGACTTAGATATGGACTACATCAATTCAACTCTTGATGAAGCTCTTGAGGATGAAATGGACTTCATTAAGTCCATTATAGATGTCAAGCAAATTGTAGATGCAAGATGGGAGAGACAAAAGGCACAATTGCAGAGCATTCAAGAATTTTAGTGGCCAATAGAGGAGGAGATAGTTTTATGGGATGCCCTTACAAATCCCAAGAAGAAAAGGCCTCTAGCAGTTCACCTCGATATTCTTGATGAAGAATGCAAAACTCACCTGGATATGTGACACTTGACCTATGAGCACATGGTTGATAACTATTTATGAAGAATGGTTTAGGTTAGCCTGAAATGGTGGTCACCATATCTCATAATAATGCAATGAAGTCATCAAGAATATCTCCAGACAAAGGTGTCAGTTATCAATTAAGGAAGATCAGATGAGTGCAAAAGTTTGTGGTCTTTCCATTGCCTGAGAGCCTCAATTATTTTTTTATTTTTCTTGTTAATAGGTTTAGGGCTAAAAAAATTTGAGGCTTGTTGCATTCTTATTCTACAAAGGATTCCAAGATGTTTTCACTATATATTTTTTAATTGTAATCTCTTATTGAGAAAGGTTGAATGTTGAATATAATTTGTTTAGAACAAATTTCTTATCTCTAAGCATCTGAGCTTAAAATTTTGTATGTATAGAAACTGACTTATTTTCAATAAAATACATTATAGTTTCTATCTTATTTTGTTATTGTGTCTTTAATTTTATATTATACTCTTCTATGCTTTTATGTTATACTCTTTTATGCTTCTATTCAAACTGCAAGTAATCTACAAGGCATTTCACAATATTTGTTTAGATTTCTTCTTGTAGATTTACATACAATAACCATCTGCCCAATGGAATAGATGTTGGTTGGATGTGTGTTATGCAGTTATCTTTTAGTCATCAATCACAAATTATATCGCTAAAACACCTTTAGTTACTTAGTTCATGCATATATTAGAAAGGACTGTATTTGAGCAAGTATAGCTCATATTGTTGATTCCTTGAAGAGAGAATCAAAAGGTTAGCCTTCCTTGAGTTAAACTTAAAAAAAGAAAAAGGTTGAATATCCTTATATTACTGTTATATGTTGATACTTTTGTAGTCTTCCTTGTAATACTTTGTATCAGGATATTGTCAGCTATTTGCAGAGAGATTTTTTATTGAAATTATTTGTAATACTGTAATATAGCACTGAAGACCTTCATCCACCATTTCAAAGTTTAGAAGTCCCTAATAACTAACTCTTATAATTTTCATAAATATCATTATATTTTTGCATGTGTCTATTATCATTTCTTATATGAAATAGTCACTCATAATTGCAACATTGTGTTTTTTAGGTGTTTGCATTGTTTACTAGTAAACAAATGCGGGTTTCGTAGCCATTACCAACTAAATTTGATACTCTTTAATTTCGGATTTAGAGGTCATTAACATCTAAATTTGATTTGTCAACTAAAACCATTGTACTATAATATTTGCAATCATATTAAGTTGAACAATAATGAAACACGTTAATGATTATTCGTTTAAATAAATTATATATTAATATTTACATTCAAACAAAATTGAAAACTTTTAATAATTTTCAAAACTTTTAATTAAGTTGATAAATTATTAACTGTACGATATATCACATAAATTAATAGTGTCATATTTCACATTAGACGATGTTGATATTATACATAAAATTAACTGAGAATAGTCAGAACAATTAAAGCACATCCATGACAAATTTAAGAAAGATTTTAGTAATTAATACTCTTCTAGATTGTATACAAAGTCAAATATTTGTATTGAATGCAATGTTTTGGATCATCGGATTTATATGCCAGTCACTACTAAATCTGACATCGACAAGTTCTTCTGTTTGCGTTCTTTAGTACTACAATACTGAAAGCTGATTTCATGTATAGAATTACGGACTACCTTTCAAAATTTGATCTGACAGCTCATATTATATCTCTTAACACTTTATTTTCAGAATGAAAAGCTAACAACATGATCTGAATCTATCGATAGTCTTCCAATCTCTAAAGTTGAAAGATGACATCATCTTTATTAAGAGACTAAATGTGAGCAATGAAAATAAAGATGCTTTATTACATTTATATTTTAACGACCACCATTATATTTTGGAACTGACAATTGGTATTAAGTTTTATTAATACTTAATATTTGAAAAAGTAACCAGATTCAGATTAAGTAGCTAATAAAATATTAATCTGATAATGGTAAAAATTAATTAAACTATAGTATACACAAATTATTCAAGTCTTAATAGAAGTATGGTGTAGTCATTGGTTACCATAAAAAGTACAACAAAAAATAAAAAAGCATACGCACTCCTTTTCAAATTTATTGGCATTTAATATCAATCAAGAAATGCAAATAAAATATTACATTTAATATAATTGTATAGATTAATAAAATATACATCTGGATTGATCTGAAGACACGTTCCACTATGAAGTATTTGCAAGCATACTCTCACATACTGATTTACAATGTAGATAAGAAAAATGAAAACTGATGAGATGATATTTTACAAATAGAAAATTAGATAGTTTTTATATCTCTGAATAATTAATTTTTTCGATATGTATGGCGATATTTGTTATGTTTAAATATAAAAGACTTTTGGATATCAACATAAGTAGTCGTTCGATGATTCAGAGTGAGTATTTATTACTTATCAATTAATACTCATCCTCATTGTTTTTTTTTGTTTTTTCTTGTATAGCTGAGAGTTGTTGAATATGCATTTAATTGCATTCAATGTTAAATGGTTTGGTTGGTAACAGTTTTTCCTTTTCCTCTTCAACATGATCACCTTATTTGACCGTCGTCATAGCCTATATAAGAACTATTCTACTAATAATTTACTAAACCAACAAGATATTTTACAGAAGCGTTTATATAGATTTCAATTTATACATTCTCGTGAGCATGAAGACATTTCAAGTTCATCATTATGAAGGCATTGTTAACCCAGGTTCTTTTAAGTTATTTTTATATAGTTCTGCATTTTCTTGAATTCTTAGATTCTATCAATTTACATTTTTTTAACTTTGCATATATTTCCCTTAAACTTTCACAATTTGTTACAGTTTAGATATTATTTTAAAAAATGACAATTTTAAAAATAAACACTAAATAAGTAATTTATATGATTTAAACATTGGAAAATTTATTTGTCTCATAAAATGATCTGTACATATTTATTTCAAGAATGCATAACTAAGAAATATAGTGTTTACATTTATGATATACTTTTGATTACTGACATCAAACTATCTACCATTAAATAGGTAACAAAAATGGCCTTACTAACAACAGGAGCTATTAGTCAAATAATGGATGGTATTTCCATCAAGGAACCATGTTTTCAAATTCTATCATTACATTCTATTGAACAACAACATACTACAAGTACAAAATATTGTCTGGAACTTTCTGATGGTGTGCATACACACTTTTCCCTTTTGCCGGAACAATTTAACACACTTGTAGTGGAGGAGGATTTAGTTAAAGGTTCCATTGTTTGCATGAAAGAATACTCTTGCAAGAAACTCCACAATTACATGTATTCCAATTATCCTACTATGTTCTATTGTACTTATGAACATTCCATTATAAAAATTTATTAAATATATATTTTCTTTCTACTTACAGGGCTATCCTAATTGATAATTTGCATATAGTTTCAAATAATGGAGACATTATTGGATCTCCAGTACCTATAGTACAAGGTAGTAGATAGATAGCATCATCTAGCAGTCGTGGTGCTTTATATGCTTCTTCATCTGACATAATTCCCATAAAAGTCTTGACCCCATACCACAAGTTATGGACTATTGAGGGTCGTGCCTTACAAAAATCACCTATCCATTGTTTCAGAAAAGTGTCTAAATAGGGTAAAGTATTCAGATTTGACTTTATAGACAAACAAGGATCTGGTATACATATAACTTGTTTCAATGAATTGGTTGATAATTTCTATGATATTATTCAATCAAATAATCTTTATTTGATTTCTAACAGTTCTGTCAAAGTTGCAAATACAAAATTTAGTAGTTCTACCAATCCATATGAAATAGTTCTTCAGAATTCTTCAACAATCATACCTTCGACATGTGTTCAATCTCCAACTCCCGAACATGATTACCATATCAAAAGAATTGAAACTCTTGAAACTTTTCTTGTTAATTCACTAGTAGATGTGATTGGAATTGTTGTTTCTATCAATACCTCAAGTACCATTAGGAAAACAAATGGTACAGAAATAAAAAAATGTAATACATGTATCAAAGATATCTCTGGCTACGCTATTGATGTGACTTTATGAGGACATCATTGTGAGAATGAAGGACAAAAAATTCTTAATTTGTTCAGGGAAAGTAAACCAATTGTTCTTTTAATTAAATCTAGTGGTTTGCTTTCATGGTCTGGTAAATCATTGGATACTATTTTTTCAATTAGTGTTCTTATCAATCCAAATTTAACCGAGGGTACTGCTCTATTGACATGGTGTATAGAAATAGGAGAGGATCAATCTTCTATTTCTCTGACTAAAGAGCCAACAATACTTGCTAGATTTACAAATCCATAGACAATGTCTTCCATTTGTAAAAAGACTTCCATTCCATGATTCTTGTTTACATAAAAACACAAATATGTAGACTTGATTTGGATAAATTTTATTATCTCTCATGTCCATGAATCGTGGATGGAAAAAAATATTAAAATTTTTTAATCCAGAATCATACTGGGACATATGATTATCCAAAATGTTGTCTTCATATTCCAATATGTGATTTCACCTACATGCTTAATATGGATTTGCAAAATCCATTAGGCTAACTTCACAATGTTACTACCTTTGAAAGCATTGCCAATGCTTTATTAGGAGTGGATGTAGAATATTTTTAGCTATTGCTTGCTGAACTTGGTACAAATAAACAAATTTTGGATAATCTGTATGATTCTAAGTTTATATTTGATCCAAGTATCAAAACATCTTTTTCCGGTCAAGACACTCAAAGCATAATTGTTCTGGCTTTGAAGCTTGCTTAAGATAGTATTTTACTTGTAATATTGAACATATCTAATCACATGTTTATGTATATATGTATATTCAACAATAAACTATGTCATGTTGATGTTATGTTTTATCACTTTTTTGTGAAATATATCAATGTTTTTATATCTTTTAAAACTATATAGTACTTGTATACTGAATTTCTTTAAATATTTATATTATTTACTTTAATATTAGCATATGTTAACAATGGTCTATTAGTTAAATTATGGCATGATTCATGGAATGGTACTCAACCTTAAGTCGAATGAATGACATAGAGACCATAGTTACTATGTCAGAAAGTGTCTGGGGAATCTATCTAAGTGACTATGTACTAGCGGTATGTCTACATACAAGGAAGGTAATATGGAAAGATCCACATGAGTTGTCTTTATCCCCTCAAGTGACACAATGTTTGGAGAAAATATTCTCACAAAATGTGGTCTACCTATCAAACCTAGAGGATAAATTGATCTTGGCTTCGGGGATAGATGGAAAATTCACCATCAAGGATGGGTATAAGCTTATCCAATAGAGAGATGTAATTATAAAACCATCTCATGCCTTCATGTTTTGCTAGAACAATCTAACTCTACCCGAGGTAGGATGCTTTGCTTGGTTAGCATTGAATAATAGGGTATTAACTAGTGAGTGGTTACATAGACTAAACATAACTCAACCTTTTAACTATCTTCTATGTGATAATCATCAGGAAGATATAGATCACCTATTCCTAAATTGTCAATTTGCACAGGAATGCTAGTGCTTTGTCCTAAGAAAGTTGTAATATTCTACCCCACTTCCAAGAAATCTTTGGGATCTATTTGATTCATGGCCACAATTATACTCTACATCCCTCTTCTCAGCAATTTGGAAGTGCATTCCAACACTAGTTGTTTGGGCAATATGGTGGGAGAGAAACAAAAGAATCTTTCGCAGAACTTCCTCTTCACTATAAGAAGTTACAAATCAACTAGAGAGGTCGATATCTGAATTAGTCAACGCTAGTCACAGTAAAATTAAACACAATTTGGTCATGACCTCATGGGATACATCAATACTGCATGAATGGAAACAAATTCATGTACCTTTTGGTTGGTGCTTCAAAACAACATCTAATAAGGTGCTTGCGAGAGACTTAGTTAAATGGATCCCACCAGCTAAAGGCTTTAGTAAAATTAATTTTGATGGTTCCTCAAGAGGGACTCCAGGAAAATCAAGGGCTAGTGTATGCATCTGGGATCACCAAGGATTATTATTAGCAATAAAATGTTGCCCACTCCCAATCAAAACAAATAATATGGCAGAGGCTCAGGCATTATTCAAAGGATTAATATTGGCTAAAATTGGAGGATTTCATTAGGTCCATATAGAAGGAGATTCAATGCTTATAATCTCAACATGCCTTAATCGAATATCTCATAATTGGAGACTCACTTGCATTCTGCAGCGAGTTTGGCAGCTATTAAACTCATTCCAAGAAGTTTAGATTTCACATACTTTGTGGGAGGGAAATCAACTAGCAAATCACTTGCCAAACAAAGGTTGTGATGGACATGAGATAGTGTCGTTCAATTATGAAGCAATGATGAATCAGGATATCAAGTTACATGACATCTATAGCCTTGATAGGTCGACATAGGCAAGACTATCTTCAAATGTGCAGATGTGAGACTTGCTATTGTACAGATATGCAATTGGGGTTTGTTGCTTGGTGAGAGATAATGACAGTGCAGTAGTAATCCACATGGCTATACAGCTAAATCAGTGAAATAAGAGCGGAATGTTGATATCCCATGAGTGGGTAACTCTCAAGTACTAACTTCCCGCATTTGCATGCCATCACTAAGAAAAAATTACATTGTTTAAATTGGCATGTAATTTGATAATTAAAGGAAATGTGCGATTAAATAACACACACCCTATTTTATAATGAGCACAATACATTTTATACTTCAGTTTCAGATTGCAGGAGATTTTCCATTAATTGGCATGAACCACAAATGGTCATTTATGGTCTACAAATACCCTACTTCCCATAACATATATTCGCATTTCTTCTTGAGTAATACATAGTGTAGCTTCTCTGTGGGTGCGTATTATGTTTCGAATCGAGTTTCCCTCTTGCCAGACTTGCAGGCATTTACACGATGAGTTATTACCAACTAATTATAGGGTATTCGTTCCTTCGTAGGATTCAAAGCCCCCGCTCCCAAATAGAATTGATGGTTTGAAACTCGACCAAGTATTTATCACCAATTCAATGTTGCATTATAGGGCTGTCCTCCATGTTGTTGGTGAACACGTTTTGTCTCCCAAAACCAAGATTGTGGTCTTCCCTTCTCAGCTAGTTTTGATCTTTCTCTCCAATTTAATGGACATGTTGCAGTCGGTGGAATTAGTAATGTACATTTCTAATAAGGTCATTTGGTCTCACTTTATTTAGGGAGCACAGCTCATGGTGGCACTTCAGAGGTGTGACCTTTGGTCAAGCCATACATTGATTGGGGGACTATTTTCACATCATGATATAATGGAAATCCATGAACACCTAATGGCGCATGATAGCTTCAAATGGGTGATGGAAAAGAAGAGTTTTCGAGTAGTAAATAGTAATTTGCAGATTGTGGGTGCGATTCTTGGGAAGCCCCTTGTGGATAAAATCTGAGGTCTAGCACATTCAATTTTGGATCTTCTGTTATCACCATTACCTTTGGTTCAACCTCTGACCTACTACAAGGTATCCTCTAGTAGATCAAAATATTTCCCTAACCTAAATGTACCAATTTCGCCCAGTCAATCTTCTAACATTCGCCCAATGGATCAGAACATGCTCGATGGTTGGGAAGTTCAAAATGTCATTGCTCTACCTGTTGCATGGGAAAAGGCTTGGGGATCATCCTCACCTATGAATGAATAATTTTTTAGGTGATAAATTGTACAACTGACACATTGCATAGGCATTTTGGTTAAGCCTATTTTTGAAATTTTGTAATTAGGTTGTATGGCATAGGCATGTTTATTAGGCCTATTTTGAAATTTTGAAATTCTGTAAAAATCAGTACACAATACCTTCATCTAGGTTTGATCCCTACCATAATTTTGGGGATATTTATGGGGGATATTTCTACTCTAATGTATTATCCTATCAGGATTCGAGGGTTGGAAGTGTAAATCAAATGTAAACATCGATATATAGCCTATTAGGATTAGCGGGTTTTATGTTCAAACCCAAATGTAAACATTGTCATATTCTATAACTTGTATACGACTACGATCCTGGGGTTTCTTTCTGATTCTTCCATGGGGGATTCATTGAATCAGTATATATTAATAAAAATATGATGGATATCCCACTTTGGCTTAAAAAAAAATTAAAAATTTTGGCATTTACTTTATGCGAATACATAATGCATAGATCTTATAAAGAACCATTTGAGGATCCTGAGAATAGGGTATAGTTGCCCATTAAATAGATTGTAATCTCTTATTGAGAAAGGTTGAATGTTGAATATAATTTGTGTAGAATAGATTTCTTATCTCTGTCTAAGCATCTGAGCTTAAAATTTAGTATGTATAGAAACAACCTTATTTTCAATAAAATACATTACAATTTATGTCTTATTTTGTTATTGTTTCTTTACTTTTATATTATACTCATCTATGCTTTTATGTTATACTCTTGTATGCTTCTATTCAAACTACAAGCAATCTACAAGGCATTTTACAGTATCTGTTTCGATTTCTTCCTATAGATTATTTGTTTTTAACTTTACGATTTTCAATTATTACAGATATAAAAGACAATTATATATGCAGTGCATAGATCTTATAAAGAACCAATATTTCTAGATTTACCATGATTCTTTTTAGATTACATTTCCATATCTCAATATTGTTTTTAACTTCATGATTTTCAATTATTACAGTTGTAAAAGACAATTATATATGCAGTCATGGATAATACAAATAATGAAAGAGAAGCTAAGCATAATCATAGAAATCAGATGTAGAGAGCTAGATATGATGCCAACAAAATAGTTATTAACAAAAGCATACAAGAAACCTCTCGAAATATTGAACTTGCATTTTTTGCATCAAATGTACTTTGTTCCAAGACATCACCTCAATTAGAACCAGTTGAACTTCCAAATTCATATCCTCTACCAAATTCTATTATTCAAAATCCTTCCTTCCTAGAGCTTGAAATACCTGATTGTATTGAAGGTCACACAACATCCATGAATACAATTGACCATATTGTCAGTTCACCTTTCTCTAAAAATTATTACAATGCCATAAAACAATTCTGTAGAAAGATAGATGGTATTTCAAACTATAGAAAGTGTTCTATTTGTATGGAAAGATATCCTAGAATTAAAATGCACATGTCAAATGAAATATTAATATGCTACAGATACAATTCTGAAAAATATGGCCATCGGTTCTCAATGTGGAACAATATGGATCTAGGTGAACAACCATTGTGTTTGAAAATCTTAACACAAATTGAACAGATACTGATAGCAAAAATGAGTCCTATTTTGTAAGTTACATATGCAAAAGGTGGTCAACTCAAATATAGTGGTCATACTATTTGTTTTCCTCAAAATATTTCCAGTATCATAGAATTGTTGCCAAGACAAATAGATGCATTGGATATAATCATTGTTAACAAAGAGAGTATAGGAAATAAAAAATATAGTTTTTATGCTAGCAGATCCCATGTTTATGAAGCATTGAAATATAAAACATTGAATGACTCATACTATAGGGATGTACAAATAGATGAAAATGCATTAGCATCATTGCCTTTACAATCTACTAATATTTCAAACCTAATTTTTAATGTAGTTGAAAATACTCATCCATGTTAGATGAGATAGAAGAAAATGCATTTGATGAGAGTCTAGAATTTAATAGCTCATTTGTTTGTAATCTACCTACTCCACATAGAGAAACAAAAGAAATATGTTCTTTATTGCATTTAGGTGAAGGTCAAACAACATAATCTATTGCATGGCCTCCTATCACATCTTCTCCTATAAATGAATACACAACTGAAGGTTTATTTGTAATGGCATTTCCAAATTTGTTTCCCAAAGGAATGAATGCATTCAGACAACCACATATCAAAGAATTCAAACTCCATGATTCTACTCTTCACCTTCTACGATATTATGATAACAGATTTGGGTAGTATTCAAGATTTTGGTACTTTATATTGAATATTATCATTCATCATCAAAGCCAGGCCACACCATCTATGTTTGTTCACAAACAATTGGATGGAACTTTACCTGCAACAATTGCATATCTTCGTCAAAAGTTATGAGACGCACCTAACGATAAATTGGTAGATCAACTGATGAGATTTGGGTCTTCTATACGTGGAACTGGATCTTTTTGGAATCAATGAAGAGAAGAACTAATAGACATGGTTATTCAAGTTGGTTTTCCTACACTTTTCTTTACCATAAGTGCTACAGATACCAAATGGCCTGATTTACACAATGTCATGTCATCCAACATGGCGAATACAAAATATTATTCAAAATCCTCATCTAACAATTGTATATATGCATCATAGATTCACTGCATTTTGAGAGGAAGTCTTGGAGAAATTGCTTGGGGCAACTGACTATTGGTTGTAAGTAAACAATATATTTAAAATTTTAGTAATTCCTATACAATTTCATGTTTATTTACTGACTTAAATTTATATCAGGTTTGAATGGCAAAATAGAGGTTCTCCACATATTCATGGGTTTATCTGGTTGCAAAATGCACTAGCTATTAAAAATTTAGAATGGAATAATGATCTATTAGTGCAAAGAGCTTTAAATTACATAGACTAATATGTATCTGCATGGAATCCACAAAGCATACAACAAAGAAATCAAGGCATCTTTTCCAAATCTCTTCAAGATCCTTTTAAGATGACTACACAAATAATATATGCAATAGATGTGGCTTTTGATTACTGTGATTTGGTTAATCATGTTCAATATCACACAAAATGTTCTCTTTGGACATGTTTAAGAAGGAAAGGTGATGTTATTTCATGTTGTTATAAAGCTCCATGGGCCAGAGAAGAAAAATCTAAATTAACACTTACAGATAAAGGTGAACCTAAACATACAACATCACGTAATGATGATTGACTAAATTTACATAGTATTCAAATGCTTTCCATTTGGAGAGGTAATATAGATTGTCAACCTGTTCTTTCAATTGACGCAGTTATCAAGTACGTAGCAAAATATGCAGCAAAAGTAGAACACAAATCAGAAACATATTGTGCAATGTTAAGTAGAATATCTTCAACTTTCAATGGTACAATGCTCGTACCAGCTACACTTTAGAGAATGCTTCTTGAAAATCTTGTTGACTGTGATATAGGTGCCTAAGAAACCTGTCATCTTCTACAAAAGCTTCCCTTATCCCTGTGTAGTAGACAATTTGTATATTTGAATGTGAACCAAAAAAATATTCAATGTCTACCTATATTAGACATGCCAACAAGCTTGTGCCATAACCAAATTGATAGTTATATCTAGCATGTCCACCAAATTTAGAAATTTTTTTTCTTATTGACATAACCCAAAGATGGATATTTAGAGCAAAAAAAATGTAGGAAAAATGGAAAGAAAGAAGATCAGCTTGTATAGTTAGAGTCTTCCCTAGATTTATCAATATCCCTTCCAGAGAGAACATTTCTTATCCAAATTTTTGTTGGAGTGAACTTTTATTATACAAACCATTCCACAATATTGAAGTAGAATTTGTAGCATCAGACGAAGGAATAATAGAACAATGGGAATCTTTTTCAAGATCATATGAAGCATGGCATGTACATAGAACATATTTAGATGCAGAAGAAGTAGATGATCCTACAAGCCCTACAACAAATCCAAATACAATGCAAGATTGTATACCGGATGAATAGAAAGTTTTATCTCATTTATATCCAAGCATGCCTATACATTTAAATGATTTATATATGCTTGAATATCAATATTTTGATTCAGGAAATAATTGGTTGCAAAATAATATTAGTCCTTTACAAAAAGCTACAGCTACAAATTTCATTCAATCAAATCAAGAAATCTTTCAACAAAATCTAGTTATGCATGACCAATCTTATTCTAAATTGTCTTTCCAACAAAAAAAATCATATGATATGATTATATCACATAGCCATACAAGTTCTATACAAAAACCATTACAGCTAATTGTACAAGGCACTGCTAGCACTGTAAAATTTCATCTGATTACTCAAATCAAAGCTAGTCTCACTCAATCAATACCCAATGGACAGTCACATGTTCTACTTCTTGCACCAGTAGGAGTTGCAACATTTAACATCAAGGCATCTACAATTAATTCATCTCTATGCATTCCTATCAAAGAGATGGTACAATTACAAGGTCAACAACTAGCAAAGTTACAGGAAAATCTATATTATGTTCAGTATATTATTATAGATGAAATGAGTTTTATTGGTCCTAAATTATTTGAAAGAATTGATATGAGATTGAGAGAAGCATTTACAAATAGCAACCATATTCATTTTGGAGGTTGTTCAATGATTCTCTTTAGTGATTTGGGTCAGCTTCCTCAAGTTAAAGATATTTCAATGTATCTTTCAAATTCATATGGTGGACAATTATGGAAATCATTTAGAAAAGTAATCACTTTAGAGGCTAATTTTTTTCAAATTGGTAACACAGATGTTTAAGTACAATTGCATTCTCTTCTTACAAATCTAAGAAATTCAGAACCAACAATTGCAGATTGGAAACTACTCATGTCACGGACAAGTACTGCTCTCAATAAAGAGGAACAAGAATATTTTCATTCCAAAGTACACCTTTTTGCAACTAATGAAATGGTAGCTCTTCATAATAAGTGTATGTTATTATCTCTACATCAACCTATGGCTCTTTCAATAGCAGAACAACAAAAAGATTTTGAGAGCTCGAATGTAGATGAAGAACAACTTCAATCTCACATTCTTTTATGTATAGGAAAACAAGTTATGCTATGTACTAATTTATGTGTCCAGACAGGGCTAGTTAATGGTGCTATAGGAGAAATAAAATTGATTGTATATGGTGATGGAAAAAAGCCTCCTCAACTTCCATTGATAGTTGTGGTTCAATTTATTAACTACATTGGTCCAGCTTGGGCTAATACTAATCCAAATAATATTCCTATCATACCAATTAAAAGGGGTTGTCATCATCAAATACCTTTGTGAATGTCATTGGCTTTAACAATACATAAATCATAGGGTTTGTCGCTTGTAAAAGCAACACTTGACATTGGAAGCACAAAATGGCAAGGATTAACCTTTATAGCTCTTTGAAGAGTTCATAAACTTTCAGGACTTCATATTCATTCAACTTTCAGTTTTGAAAGATATTCACGCATGCAACAAAATCCAAATGTTACAAGATGAAAAGATGAAGAAAGATGCTTAAATGCATTAACATAATGTTAACAAATTTTAGTATCATTATTGTATATTATTCATTGGAATCACAAATATGTATACATGATTCTTAGATTATGAACTCTTAAGTTGCAAAAGATACATTCCTTTTAAAACAAGTATAAACTTAGTAAAAAAAACCATTTAATGGGCCACTGTACTATCTATTCAGACTCAGTGACTATAGTCTATTTTGTTGTTGCTGAAAGATTTATCATGTACCGATTTCATTCAAATAGGAATACAATAGAAGTTGTTGTTATCAAAATCTTAATAATTATGTTTACTCTCTGAAATATCTATAGTATACTTTATTGACATGTCAACCATACATTAGAATGTCAAGTATATTTTATTAAAATTCCAAGCATACATTCAAATGTCTTTAACTCTACGAAGATGATCTAAATCACCAAACAAAATCATTGAACGACCAATTCTCTCAATCTCATATCAATTCTTTTAAATAATATAGGGTCAATCAAAGAAAAAAAATCAAATGGACACAAGGTCAATTATGTTTGCACCACTTTTCAACACCTTTATTCCTCCGATGAAAAACAACTTCAATTTGACATTCTTTTATGTATTACGCAAAAAAAATTTCTATGTACAAATTTATGGTCCACACGGGACTAATGAATGATGCTATAGCACAAATACAACTAACCAAACTTTCAATGAAGATACACCAACTCAAAGAAGTCAACTTATTCAACCAAATATAGCATGCTATCAAAATATAGTACCAAAATTTAGAAGTTTAGCTCAACAAATAGAAAGCCCTACAATAGTCATAAAATTGTTTGATATTTAAAGTTTAGCCTATGCCTCAAAAATTCTAGCCACTCCTTCATGGTTAGAAGAAACAATACAAAGAAAAAGAAAAACAAGAGAAGACAAAAACCTCCTCAAGATATACTTTCTTAAATCATTAACAAAATATATTGCAGACAGTAATAGCTATGGACAGTAAGGAAACTCTTAATCTAAAAATTATCAAATCAATTGACAGTTGTCTACACAAGTGGATCTTTTCAATCAACTCAACCATAACATACCTACCATTACTTTTGTCCAAAGACAACTCTATAATTCATAAATGGATTGATAGAACTTCACTATTTTTCACTCCGATTATCTCCTTTAACTCACTCAAAAATTTAACAACATTGTACAAGAACATGTCCATTAACATTGAACAACAACCAAAAATTTTTTCCAACTTCATATTCTATATTCATATCAAAACTTTCTCAATCAAATCAACAATATAAGAGACAAAATAAAAAATCACTACAAGATGACAATATAAAATTTGCATCATCATAAACATTGCATGAATAGGCAAGTTTCTAATGTCATCTTCACCCAAATTATATGATAACAATTTACAGAAAGCCAATGCCCTAAATCTAAAAAATATCCAACCAAAACCAATTTTCATATAATTCCATCAATCATACACAGAGTACCAAGTTTACCAAATAAATCTAACAGAGAAGCAGATCTAAAATACTGTATTGCAGCTTCATAAATCTTCAACAGCTCATCAAAGTCAACATTTTGCAAACTAATAGAGGAGTCATTTAATGAAAAGACTTCTCTGATCTCATCATTTATAATACTTATAAGACCTCATATATATCACTGACACCTCTTCATAGTGGATTATAGAACCTACCCACTTCTATAACAATATAATCATACATAAAAACACTTGGTCACTAACCATGACCTAAAGAATGGTACAAAAAATTAGTCATAACAATGCCTCAATCAAGTTTTCAAAAAAGTAGTTATAAAAAACCATCGTAACCATAATTAAGATCGTAACCATAACTACAGTTTGTTAAGCAGTACCTCCTTCAGATTTAGGATTCATTATTTCTATCATTGACAATTGTTAATTTAAATTTTTTTTGTTTTTTCTCTATAAGAACTTTCTCTTCAACACATTAGAACATTTTTTTACCATCTAAGTTTACTATCTTATTTTTTCAAACTACCTCTAACAATTATAAATTTAGTCTATGAGATAAATGCAACATAACCAGAAATAAATTATTGCAAATGTACAAGTTCTTACAAACATAAGATGATGATTTGTAGCATGAAAAGTAAATAAGGTTCAAATACTAGATATACAACCTTCCATTTCTTTAACAGACATAAATTATCACTATGCAATCAGTTAGAACAAAGATAAAAAACTGGAATTTGGGCATGGTTTAAAAAAAATTATCATTTTTTATGGCTTGCAATTCAGTCAATTTGTTGTGATCAAATACATAGCTAAGTCTTATTTCAACATTCAGATATTTGGAAAAATTGGTGTGTGAAAAATAATAGTGCAAAAAAAAAACATTGGTCAGATGAGAGACACCCTTGTACCAAAATGTGCAGTTTGAATCAACCAATAAGAAATAACTTAATGAATGGATAACAAAACCCGGTCTCTTTGGTAAGAAAAGGATTTGTCCAAAAAATTAGAATATATTTGATTTGACGCTTATAGATGTAATCACCTAAAATTAGGCTAATAGAACCTAAGGCCCTATTTTCCCTAATTCGAAACAATACCTTGAATATGTTAATTTGATTCCCGATCTTTAGCATAAATCCCAAAAATTCAATAAACTCCATCAAATCCTAAATCAAGCATTTATCACTAAGGTTTCAAGCTAAATCAATTCAAATAACTCTAGGCCTATTTAATTAATTCAATCCCACCAAATGAAAGGCTAGAGTTATTAATTAAAAGAAATTCATAAATACCTCCTAAATCAAAGAAACACAACAAACACACCTTAATGATTAAGAGGCTCGCACATGGATCAATGATCAAGCATTTGTGCATCTCAACAACTCCTCATAGATGCATCTCAACCATTCAATTCATTCAATCTTCTATAAAAGAGAAATTTCAAAAGCTCATTTCTTCTTCTCAATGCTTGGAATTCTATGTTTATGAATATTGTGAATTTGAGGCTTTATAATCCTTGATTATTGAACTCTCATGCTTCAGAATTTACTTACTGATGTCTTAATTTGGTAGTTGTTTCTATGTCTTCATACTTAGATTCATGCTTAGTTAATTAGAGAACACTTCAATTTGGCTTAAAATGGAAAGAATATATGGTTTTATGCTTGATTTCATGCATTTACTCTTGAATCTCTCATTTTAGTGTAGATTGTCACTATTTAAAGGTCAAATATTAGAGCAATTAACCCCTTATTTCATACTTGCACTAACTAGAGAGCAATAGGTTTGTTTTTCTTGTTAGTTTCTTCAATTACATGCTTATTTTCTCTAACAAGTGATGTTATTATCCTATTGAAGTGTTGTGTTGCAGGCCACAAACTCACACACACATTTCTGGCACCCACAGTGGGGCTCAGTCCCATATTTCCTAATTTTCTTGCATTTTAAACTAACTTTTGCCATGCAATTTTCTATCAGAGGACCACATCCAAGAAGAACAATCACATACAACATTTCTTGGATCACATCCTGGATTCTAGGATCGTTTCTGGTAATTGGGTCGCATTTGGTAAAATCCAGGATCACATTAGGTGATCTGGATCGCATGTGGGAAATGGGGTCATTTTAGGGAAATAGAATCACATCTGGTAAAATATAAGATCGCATCTGGGGGATTTATTTTCATTTTTTAGTTTTTTGACCCCTAACAATTTGTTGTTAATTTCTTTGGTTTTTGGTAGCTTAACTGTTGTTTGCAGGTTTAGAAATAGAAACCCAAATGATAACAATTGTTTTTAATTTGTTTTCAAAGGATAAAATGAACTTTATGCATTTCTTTTTAAGCACTTAAGTAAAATCTAATTTCACCTTGTAAACCATTCAAAGGAATATACTCTTTTCCCCTTGAGGGAAAATCAGAAACTCAAAAGTTGGTTTACACCTTGGAGTTAAATTGAGGAATGAATGCTAACAATTTCATGTTCAATTTCCTTTAAAGCATTATCTTTGGATTTTAGATTTCTAACAAGCTAACATGCTAATGGGTGAATTTGGTGTTTGTATTTGATTTTGAAAGCCTAACAATGGTTTGTAGGACTTTTGGCCAAGACAAAATTTGAGCAAAAAGACTACTAATGTTTGTTATGCAGGTTGCCTCAAAAGGAAATACAAAACAAAACCTTCATGCCTAATTTTTCTATGAATCTTAAAACAATTTGAGATCAAGTTGCAAATTAGCTAGAGGATTATGCTCCTTTCCCCGAGGGAAAATAAAAAAATCAAACATTGGCTTGTTATTTGGCATCAAATTGGAGTAATTGGATCTTAAATATGCATGATGTGTTTGGGATTTGTGGTATAAGTTAGGATATTATGCTCTTCTCCTTCATGGCGAATCAAAAATCCAGAGCTTACTATCATTTATCCATTTACTTTATTGTAAACCTTTAGAGGGCCTTCCAGTTGAGGAAAAAATCTCCCGGGAATGATCCAAGTGGGGACAAGTCTTACGCCGACTCTTCCACCCCACTATAAAATTTAACGCTTCCTTGAGGCTAAAGCCTTGAAAGACATGATCTATCTTGTCTTGGGATATTGATGATCAATCCCAATGACAGACTTGGATTTTTATAGAGCGGAGCCACTTAAATCTTGCTTGCAAGACTACACACTTTCAAGTTCCTATAAGGTTAACAGCCTCAATCATGCTTGTGGGACTATAGGAGATGATTGTGAATGGATGCCTTCATTAAAAGATCTATGTTAGATGCTACCTGGATCACCCCCAAATGGTTATTATCACTTGTACGAGGCAAATAGTAATTGCCCCAAGAAATTCACCATATCGAGCCCCCATCAATGTTAACACTTGAAAAATATGGCCTGTTGCCCCAATTTTCACCCTGTTCAAATTTGGCTCTTGGTTCAGGTCAAATCTTCACCTCCTCTCTCTTGCAAGAGGCTCCAAAAATTTTCATGGTTCTACCATCTTTCCTCTGGCCTCTACAATTTGTTTTGTTCTCTGGTCTGCAGGTCCCAATATTTAAAAAAAGTAGCCGTTGTGGTGTTTTAACCCTCAAAACCCTAAGCCCTTGTTCTAATTTGTAGTTAATTTATCAACAGCTTAAGTGATTTAATTTAGCATGTGTGTATTTGATTTTCCTCTATTCACCAGTTCGCTAAAATTGTTTGGCGGTGTTTCTAAAGTTCTAGTGATTACGCGAACACCTTGCTCACATAATCCTCTTAATTTTTGGCGGTCTCAGCTAAGTCATTAGGAAAACTAGCGAATGGTCTTTATTCACACGTTCATGTGATCCAACCCTAGGTTCATTCATGATTCAGTGAACCCCTTGTCCATGTATTCACCTTTTCTAACCATGGTTAGGACTTTCTTCTCACAAATAAGAATTTCCTTGTTTGTTGGTTCGCGTAATCCAAGTGTGGTTAACTCTGTAGGCAAGATCAAGGTTTTAATCTGATGGTGATCTATTTTTCGCAAGGAATCTTCAAATGTATCAGGCTTTAAGACTGGCCATAGATGTGCTATCTAGGTTTTGTGTTAGAGTGGGGTCCCGATTCTGAAGATCTAACGGTTGTCTCATCTTCGCGTAGGCCATTGTCAGAGTTTGAGATTTTTAGACAACTGTTGATTATCCTTGGTGACATAACCCTTCAAACAAGTAGGTCCACTGCAACATGTATACAAATAGTGGCTTTTTATTGGTCAACATGGTAGTGATTTGGTAGAATGTCAATGGGGCCAGCTTCTTTCAAGCGGTCAGAGGTTCTGACATCTCAAAGGATCCAACAGCTGGCATATAATCTCATAAGGTTTCTTTGACACATGAGATTTTGCTGGGGTTTGCAGGTGGGTCCTCATATGGTGACGTGCTCACTTCTCATTGGTCCACATAGTAATGACTTGGATGTCATAGTGGGACCATGTTAGAATGTCTGCAGGGATATCAGAAGGATGAAGATCGATGGCTGGCATATCTTCGCAAAGGGTTTTTCTGACACATGAGATTATGCACCAACCATCAATTTTGCCAAGTGTTCAAGATTTGTCATTGGGTCCAGTGCCAGGTCAGGGTGATTTTCTAACTTCTTATTGGTCAAAGTGAAAGGAAAATCGATGGGACCATATTCCCAAGTGTGCTGATATGTCTGAATGTGATTGGTTGATGCATGCTGATAAAGATTCATAGGTGGACTGATGTGTCAGTGGGGTCCCAAATTAGAAAGGATCTAGCAGTTGGCATATAAGTGTAAGGAATATTCTGGGGCTATAAGATAATGCACCTACCATTAGATCGGTATCTCAAGCAGTGGGTCCATTATCAGAGAACTGTTGAGGTGTATGCCTTTCAAGTGGCCGGAGTGAATAAAATATTGCCAAGTGGTGGGTCTGGGCCCAGGGTTTTAAAAGAGTTCTTCGTGACTTAAGGGAGAGAAAAGTTAGGGTGGGTCCTCATGCCAACATGCTAAAATTTCATTGACTGCTGACTTCAAAGGTGGAATTTGACTTGTCGAAGGGATTTTGAGTTGTTTTCATCTGCTGGGAAAGGTTTCTCATCGACGGTCACATTTTAAAATGACTAGGCTAGCCATTAACATTCAAATTTGAATTTTTGGGCTGGTTTCCTGCTAGGGTTTTGCATTCTTTCATCCATGCACGACGTCGGTTAGCTCAAGAATTGATTTCTCAGGATGGTTGTGGTTGAGAGGATGATGGAGGTGACCATTGGCCGGTGTTACAGGGTACTATGTCATGTTCCCGCAATAGGAAGTAGTGAAACAAGTTGGCGCCACCTTTGTAAGCAGTAGCTCTTCCAAGGAAATCATATTAGATTTCTAAAGCCTTCATGGCTTAGTGGAGTTGTAGGTGGGTAGATGGGTCGAGGTTGTTGTGTCTACAGGTGGACTCAGTCTAGGATCATCATGCAAAGAGAAAGATCTAATTTGATGACCGGTTCTTAGTGATTTTCATGATGGGTCAGTAGTGTACCTTTAGGGTTTGATGCATTGTAAAATTTTTAACCCTAGTTAGGTTAATTTTGGACTCCTATCTACATGCAATTGAGGAGGTATTTATTGTTTTTGTAGAGCCTTAGTGCTCAGGAGGTTCATTTTGTAAAGGAGAGAAGCCCACTTTTGCAAGAAAGTCATCTTTTCTCAGAAAGCCATCTGTGGTATTTGTTCTACTCTCTGGTTCTTCTACTCTTTGTAATCTCCCATTGATGATTAAGACATTCTTGAGGTACTTGTGATATTTGTTCTATCTCTATCTTCACTGTCTTGATTATCTCTTATTGGATTAAAGTTTATGAATGTTGTTAATGGAAATTGGGGTTCCTAGTCTCTCTCATTTTCTATGATGTTGTGTGTTACTATGTCTGATATGATTTAGATGTTTTGTGGGTATACTAAAATCCCTAACAGTCTTGTCTCATTCCTACACCTAGTTGCAGAAAAGGATGTTTGCTTGCAGGTCATAAGTTGTGTCTTTTGTTCAGACCCTCCTATGAAACACTTATGCAAGCCTATCTAGTGAGTTGTGACTTATTAGACTTGATCTCTCCATTGGTTTCATTCCTACAGACTGAGATCCAAACCCTAATTTTGGTGTATCACCTAGTAGGTAGTTTGTTTTCAAGTCATTTCCCTTACAAGCATTCCTTCTATCCCTTTCCCTTCAAAAAGTTTACTTTCATGTCTAGAAGCAAATTAGGGTGATTATCCAAGAGGAACTAGCCTAGAACCTGGAGGTTTCATCTCAGTTAGCAAAGGTCCCACAACCTGGAGATGAATCCAATGTTATACTAGGTTATCAAGACCAAGAGAGCTTGAGACAGAGGCGCAGACTTAGTGTATAACATTTCTGGCACGCGCGGTGGGACTAGAAGTTATTCAAATTCAAAGATATGCTATCTTTGATATGTAGATTGCATAGTGCAAGATTTTAGAGGTCACTCTATCAAGTATATCTGGTGACTCCACTGATTTCAAAGATCAAGTCTAATTTGTTCAAAGTTTTATGAGAAAGATTGAGACTAGGAGCTCAAAGCCTACCCAATTTTTAGAGTTGTCCTCAAAAAGAAGTCACAAAGGAAGGACAACTCAAAGGACATCCCCTACAAGGAGAGTTCAATCTACACCTCCTGATACTTCAGAAAGGAGACCTCTTCCCTTTCATTTCAGAAGGAGAGGGAGATCTCTAACCAGAGATCTAGAGGAAGATTCCAATCAAGCAGCAAATACAACTCATATAGTTGTCAATCTTCAGATTCCAGCTCCTACAATGGCAAGACCATTTTATTTTGCACCATTCAACCAAGGCAGCCCATTGGCCTTTGCTCAACATCATGATGTGCCCTTGGTGGCACTTAAGAGTATACCTAATTTCACAGGTGAGGGGCAGACAACTGCTTTTGAGCACAAAAGAGATGTGACCACCATATGCAGCATACACAACATTACTCAAGAAGATGTGGCCACAAAGTTGTTAGTAGCCTCTTTAAAAGGTAAGGCTCTAGAATGGTTTAGAAATATAACTGTTGGTTCTATTACTTCTTGTGATGAGTTAGGGGATGCATTGAGAAAACATTTTGAGGATAAATCGGACAATTTGTCTCTAATTAAACAGTTGACAACTATTAAGAGAGACCCTCAAGAGCAAATGATAGATTACAATAGTAGATTCCTTAAAACATGGAATAGAATCCCAGTCTTAGTGAGACCATTAGATGACCATACCCTCCTTTACTAGTTACAAAGCCTAAATGGTCAAATTTTTGTCATGATCCAGTCTATGGGTGGTACTTCTCTACCCCAAGCTTTTGACATAGCTATCAGGGCTGAAAATTATTTGTTCCAAGTAGGCATGATTGCTAGAAGGCCTCCAATGCCCATCTTTCCTAGCCTTCAACCCATTGCACCTACCCAAGTATCCCCATTTACCCCTATCCCAACCATTTTGGCACCCCAAGCTAGTACTAGTGGCCAAGAGTTAACAACTAGCTTCTCCCAAGAGTTGCAAGAGATAAAGAATAGCCAACAAAGTAGTCAGTATGAAATGACCAACTTGTTGCAGACCTTGACTAAAGAGGTCACAAATCTAAAGAAGCAAGGTCAAGGAATCACACCACCATTTTAGACACAAGGCCAAGGTCCTAGTTAGCAATATCAAAATCAGGGACAACCTTATCAACAAAATAGGCCACAATACCAAGGAGGCTACCAAGGGAAAAGGCAAAATTTTAGTCAAAGGCCTTTTCAACCATACAACCCTGCACCTCTTAATGCTACAAACCCAGTGAGGGAGATGGTACCTACTCAAAACAATATGGCCATGGAAAATTAATGGTGTTTCCCTTACAGTCAACCTCACAATCAGGCTACATGTTCAAGTGGATGGATGAACTAGGCTCTAATGGTTCAAAATGCCTCACAAGCTCAATCAGAGGCTTCATCCAGTGGGTCAGTTCCTCAACAAGAATCATAAGAGCATGAGACTGCTCTCTTTAATTGGGACAACCAGACTTCAATGGAGTCAATGATGAGGTTTCTTTTTTTGCCTTTACAAGAGCAAAAAGAAGAGCTCAAGACATGGAGAGAGTGGATTCCAACTCCAAAGCCACTACATCTGCAAAGCCACTATAGCAAGCTACTCCCATCACACCTAAGGAGGCTATTGTCATACCAAGCAAAGAGAGCCAGGCTCTCAAGGAGGTGGAGCCCATCATGCCAAAGACACAACAAAGAGTACACACTGTGAAACCTTATAATATTGTAGACAACATGAAGAAGGTGAATATCACCATGTCTATGTGGGACTCTTTGGCTCTTCCAAGACAACCTGAAATTTTGAAGAAGGCCATGTTAGAAGTAACAACTCCTCAACCTGCAAAAGAAGCTACAAAGCCAGTGATGGTTAACACTGATCAAGAAAAGGAGGCTCCAAGTAGCAACTCCAAAGGAAATGCCACACAAGGTAGGAATTCAAAGCCACCTCCCTTTTATGTATCTTTAATCATTGGAAAATCTTTGGTACATAATTGTATGGTAGATAGTGGAGCTACTAGCACTGTAATGCCCAAGAAAGTAGCTGACTGGTTAGGACTAAAATATGAGCCCTTCCAAAAGAAGGTGACTCAACTTGATGGATCCTTAGTTAGTACTATTGGTGTGGCTAAGGATACCAGTCTAATCCTGCATGCTAGTCCTAATTTCTCCATCCTCCTTGATATATATATTATAGATCTCCCTGCATTATTTGCTATATGTCTTTCAAGGGAGTTTACAGCCAAGATAGGAGGCTATCTATCTTCTGACTAGTCTCACATGCTATTTCACACAAGATATGGGACCAAGGTCACCATTAAATCAAAACCATTGGCATCACACCATATAGAACCATATGTGTCTAATGCCATCAATGTAAACTGCCCTATATTTGATAGCAGTGACTTCCAAACCATTAATGAAGCAAGCACAAAGATAGAGAGTATCCCTGATATCCTTCTAGATGAAAGAGCTTCAGAGGCCCAAGAAATTCTTGTTTGGGATTTTGGTTTGGGAAGTTATTTAATATAGGAAAATGATGTCAAGGAACCAAACCTTATCAAGGAAAGTACTGATTTAGAGGATCAGGCCAATCAGGTTTGGGAATTATATTTTGATGGGGCTAGAAGTAGACATGGTTTTGGTGGTGGTGCTATGCTAGTGTCCCCAAAAGGAGAAAGGTATTATGCTGCCTTTAGATTCAGTTTCTCCTACACTAGCAACATTGTAGAGTATGAAAGTCTAGTCAATGGACTAGAATGGCCTAGAAGAAGAGGGCTCAAGGCCTTAAAGGTTTATGGTGACAGTGAGTTAGTGGTCAGCCAAGTAAGAGGGATAAGTGTGACCAAAAGTGACACCATGAAAGCATACAAACATAGAGTTTGGGATGCAATTGAAGATTTCCATGCTTTCAATATTGTCGCTATCCGTAGAAAATTAAATCAAAATGTAGATAGGTTAGCTTCTGTTGGATCCCAATATGACATCCCAAATAGCATTTCAAAAGAGATGGATCAACAACATATCAAAGTGATTGTCAGACCCTCTATTCTTGATAATGATGTCAATTGGCAAGTGTTTGACAATGATGAACAAATTCTACAATTCTTGTTTGAAAAGGATATTTTTTTAGAACACAATCAAGATAGGCTATCACAAAGCTATGGTGATCAAGTGATACAACTCAAGTCTAATAAGATTCCTAGAGGTCTAGTTACCTTGGAAAATATCTTCAACAAGGATGACCAAGTCAAGAAAAATAAGGCTGGCCTAGTAGTTCAATAAGAACATTGTATTGAATTAGAGTTGGAGCCAAGTAAGAGCCTACAATTTGAAAAGGTAAACACTGAATTGGAAAAGAAAACTTACACTCAGTTATTCAAAGAATTCAGTGATGTTTTTGCATGGAAATATGAGGATCTCAAAGGTTTTGATCCTACCCTTGCTTAGCACACTATTGAATTAGAACCTAATGCCAAACCAGTGAGGCAAAAGAAAAGGCTTGTTAATCCTAAGCTTGAGCCACTTATGCATAGAGAAGTGCTCAAATTGATAGAGAGTGGTATCATCTACCCCATTAAACATACTAGTTGGGTTTCCAACCTTGTTCCTATCAGGAAGAAGAATGGGGAGCTGAGGTTATATGTTGACTTTAGGGATTTGAACAGAGCTTCATTGAAAGACCACCATCCACTACCCTCTATGGAACAAATTTTACAATGTGTCTCTGGATCTAAGAGATTTTCATTATTGGATGGCTATTCAGGATATAATCAGATCTTAGTAAATGAAGAGGATCAATACAAGACTGCATTTACAACCAAGTGGGGAACCATGGCTTATCAAAAGATGCCCTTTCATTTGTCAAATGCAAGTGCTACATTTCAAAAGGCAATGGATATGGCCTTTAAGAGCCTAATGTACAAGTTTGTGTTGGTCTACTTAGATGACATAACTATCTATTCAAAGCATGCATTAGACCACATCAAACATCTAAGGAAGATTTTTGAAAGGTGTAGAGAATTTGGGATATCTCTTAATCCCAAGAAATGTGTGTTTGCAGTTCATGAAGGAAAATTGTTAGGATATGTAGTATCCAAAGAAGGAATTACAGTGGATCCTGAGAGAATTGTAGCCATCCTAGAGCTACCCCTACCACATAACAAGAAGAGTCTCCAATCTTTCATAGGAAAGATAAATTTTGTTAGGAGATTCTTGCCTAACATTGCAGAGTTACTTAAGCCTTTGACATCCATGTTAAAAAAGATTTCAATTTTTGCTTGGACCAAAGAAGGGAAAGTCAATTTCTAGGCTATCAAAGAGGCCCTAACAGAAGCTCCTACCCTCTTAAACCCAAATTTTAGTAAGGATTTCATCCTTTATGCTTATGGAGGTCATGATGCTATATCTGTAATGCTGACTCAAGAAAACTCAGATGGATTGGAGCAGCCTATTGCTTTCTTTAGCAAAGGTTTGGAAGAATATGAACAGAGGTACTCTTTTGTAGAGAAACATGTGCTTGTTGTGGTAAAGAGCCTCAAAAAGTTTAGATATTTATTGACCCACAGCAAGGTACATTTAAAAGTTACTCATCCAAGTGTCAAAGAGTTTTTGCTTTCCAAGGACCTAAATGAGAAAAGAGCTGGTTGGATCACCAAGGTGATGGAATATGACATAGATATTTAGACTACCAAGCTGGTTAGAGGAAGAGGTCTTTGTGAGCATTTGGTAGAGGATGAAAGTTCAAAGGAATTAGAGCAAATGGATGCATCTCTAGTGGTGCACTCTATAGAAGAACAAGCCAAGGCAACAAGCTGGTTGCCTAATATGATCAGTTATTTGAAGACAAGACAATGTCCTGCAGGCCTAAATTCAACAAAAAGAAGGTATTATAGGTTACAATCCATTCCATTTGTGCTGATAAATGAGGTTCTTTTTAGAAAGGATCATAGTGGTGTCCTTTTAAGATGCATAGATTCAGAAAAGGTAGCAGACATCCTATTGGAGTTTCATGATGGACCTTCTGGAGGTCACTTTTCTCCTAGGACTACTGCTTATAAAATCATGAGGGCTAGATACTATTGGCCATCTATCTTTAAGGATAGTCATGATTATGTCAGAAGATGTATCAAGTGTGCTATGTTTGCAGGAAAAGAAAGGCTTGCAGCCTTACCCCTACAACTAGTCAGAATAGAGCAACCCTTCATGAAGTGGGGTATTGATTTCATTGGGATGATCAATCCTCCATCTAGTGCAGGACATAAATGGATAATTACTGCAACTAACTACTTCACTAGATGGATAGAAGCAATTGCATTGAAAGAAGATAATGAGAGTACTATCCTAAGGTTTTATGATGATATAATCCATATGTTTTGCACTCCTGATTCCATCATTTCAGATAATGCCTTAGCATTCACAGGCCTCAAAGTCTCAGAGTGGGCAATCAAGAATGGCATCTATCTGAATACTAGTTCAAATTATTACCCCCAAGGCAATGGCTTGGCATAATCCACCAATAAGAACTTGATTAGGATAATCAAGAAGACTCTTCAGGACAATCAAAGGGACTGGTATACTAAATTGAGATCTGCCCTGTGGTTAGATAGAATTACCCCAAAGAAAATCATTGGTAATTCTCTATACATGCTAGTGTATGGAAAAGAGGGTAAGTTATCTATCTCAGTTGAATTACCAGCTTTGGACTTGGCCACTCAGTATGCCTTATTTGAAGAAAGTGATCCTCTGCAGATCAGGTATGCCCAGTTGATGGAAATAGAAGAAATTAAGGGTAAGTCAATGCAAGATATGGAATTCCACTAGGACCAAACCAAAAGGATTTTTGATAAAAGAGCCAGGGTTAGGAACTTCAGGGTTGGTGATATAGTCCTCAAATGGGATGAACTCAGAGCCAGACCTGGCAGGCACACAAAATTTGATTCATTTTGAGGTGGGCCATTTGTTATAACAGAGTGCAGAGGATCCAATGCTTTTCAGCTATTAACTATTGAAGGTGATCTCCTACCGATATCAGTCAATGGTTTCCACATGAAGCCCTGTTTTGAGGTTAACCCCTCTCTATAAATTTTGTAAAGTTCACCTATTTTCCTTTTCCTTGCTTTCTAGTTTAATTTCCTACTTTTCAAGAAGTGCTTTGAGCACAGTTCCAGTTCCGTCTCCCTGTGAGAATTTTGAAAATTTTTGATGTCCCCATGCCCAATGGATGTTCAAGGTCACTACTTTCCATGTCTAGCAGGCTGACATCAAGCAGAAATCACCAAATGTGGCCCCAATTTTCACTCCGTTCAAATTTAGCTCTTGGTTCAGGTCAAATCTTCACCTCCTCTCTCTTGCAAGAGGCTCCAAAAATTTTCATGGTTCTACCATCTTTCCTCTGGCCTCTGCAATTTGTTTTGTTCTCTAGTTTGCAGGTCCCAATATTTAAAAAAAGTAGCTGTTGTGGTGTTTTAACCCTTAAAACTCTAAGCCCATGTTCTAATTTGTAGTTACTTTATCGATGGCTTAAGTGATTTATTTTAGCATGTGCATATTTGATTTTCCTCTATTCACCAGTTTGCTAAAATTATTTGGTGGTGTTTCTAAAGATCTGGTGATTACACGAATGCCCTGCTCGTGTAATCCTCTTAATTTCTGGCGGTCTCAACTAAGTCATTAGGAGAACTAGCAAATGGTCTTTATTCGTGCATTCACATGATCCAACCCTGGGTTCATTCATGATTCAATGAACCCCTTGTCTACGTATTCACCTATTCTGAGCATGGTTAGGAATTTCTTCTTGTGAATAAGAATTTCCTTGTTCGTTGGTTCACGTAATCCAAGTGTGGTTAACTCTGCAGGCAAGATAAAGGTTTTGATCTGATGGTGATCTATTTTTCACAAGGAATCTTAAAATGTATCAAGCTTTAAGACTAGCTATAGATGTGGTATCTAGGTTTTGTATCAGAGTTGGGTCCCAATTCTGAGGATCTAATGGTTGTCTCATCTTTGCGTAGGCCGTTGTCAGAGTTTGAGATTTTCAGACAACCGTTGATTCTCCTTGGTGATATAACCCTTCAAACAAGTGGGTCCTCTACAATGTGTATACAAACAATAGCTTTTTATTGGTCCACATGGTAGTTATTTGGTAGCATGTCAGTGCGGCTAGGTTCTTTCAATCGGTTGGAGGTTTTGACATCTCAAAGGATCCAACGGCTGGCGTATAATCTCATAAGGTTTCTCTGACACATGAGATTATGCACCGACCGTTGATCTTACTTTATTTTTCTGGGGCTTGCATGTGGTTCCTCATATGGTGACATAATCACTTCTCATTGGTCCACATAGCAATGACTTGGATGTTGCAGTGGGACCATGTCAAAATGTCTGCAGGGATATTAGAAGGATGAAGATTGACGGTTGGTGTATCTTCGCAAAGGGTTTTTTTGATACATGAGATTATGCGCCAGCCATTGATTTTGCCAAGTGTTCAAGATTTGTCAGTGGGTCCAGTGCCAGGTCAGGGTGATTTTCTAACTTCTTATTGGTCAAAGTGAAAGGAAAATCTGTGGGACCATATTGCCAAGTGTGCTGATATGTCTGAATGTGATTGGTTGATGCATGCTGATAAAGATTCACAGGTGGACTGATGTGTAAGTGGGGTCCTAGATTAGAAAGGATCTAGCAACTGGCGTATAAGTGTAAGGAATATTTTGGGGCTATAAGATCATGCACCTGCCATTAGATCAGTATCTGAAGCAATGGGTCCGTTGTCAAAGAACTATTGAGGTTTATGCCTTTCAAGCAGTCAGAGTGAATAAAAGATTGCCAAGTGGTGGGTCTAGGTCCAGGGTTTTAAAAGATTTCTTCATGACTTAAGGGGGAGAAAAGTTAAGGTGGGTCCTCATGCTAACATGCTAAAATTTCATTCGCTGCTGACTTCAAAGGTGGCATTTGACTTGTCGAAGTGATTTTGAGTTGTTTTCTCAGTGCATCACAGCTATTCATCTACCGGGAAAGGTTTCTCATCGATAGTCACATTTTAAAATGACCAGGCTAGCCATTAACATTCAAATTTGAATTTTTGCACGGGTTTCTTGCTAGGGTTTTGCATTCTTTCGGCCATGCATGACATCGGTTAGCTCAGGAATTGATTTCTCAAGATGGTTGTGGTTGAGAGGATGATGGAGGTGACTGTTGGCTGGTGTTGTAGGGTAATGTGCCATGTTCCCATGTCGGGAAGTAATGAAAAGAGTTGGTGCCACCTGTGTAAGCAGTACCTCTTCTAGGGAAATCAGATCATATTTTTAAAGCCTTCATGGCTTAGTGGAGTTGTAGGTGGGTAGATGGGTCGAGGTTGTTGTGTTTATAGGTGGACTCAGTCTAGGATCAGCACGCAAAGAGAAAGATCTAATTTGATGATCGGTTGTTAGTAATTTTCATGATGGGTCAGCAGTGTACCTTTAGGGTTTGACGCATTGTAAAATTTGTAACCCTAGTTAGGTTAATTTTGGACTCCTGCCTACATGCAATTGAGGAGGTATTTTTTTTTTTTGTAGAGCCTTAGTGCTCAGGAGGTTCATTTTGTAAAGGAGAGAAGCCCACTTTTGCAAGAAAGTCATCTTTTCTTAGAAAGCCATCTATGGTATTTATTCTACTCTCTGGTTCTTCTACTCTTTGTAATCTACCATTGATGATTAAGAAATTCTTGAGGTACTTGTGATATTTTTTCTATCTCTGTCTTCACTATCTTGATTATCTCTTATTGTATTAAAGTTTATGAATGCTGTTAATGGAAATTGGGGTTCCTAGTCTCTCTCATTTTCTATGATGTTGTGTGTTACTGTGTCTAATCCAATTTAGATTTTTTGTGGGTATACTCCAACCCCTAGCAATCTTGTCTCACTCCTACACCTAGTTGCAGAAAAGGATGTTTTCTTGTAGGTCATAAGTTGTGTCTTTTGTTCAGACCCTCCTATGAAACACTTATGCAAGCCTATCTAGTGAGTTGTGACTTATTAGACCTCATCTCTCCATTGGTTTCATTCCTACATACTAAGATCCAAACCGTAATTTTGGTGTATCATCTAGTAGGTAGTTTGTTTTTAAGTCATTTCCCTTACAAGCATTCCTTCTATCCCTTTCCCTTCAAAAAGTTTACTTTCATGTCTAGAAGCAAATTAGGGTGATTATCCAAGAGGAACTAGCCTAGAACCTAGAGGTTTCATCTCAGTTAGCAAAGGTCCCACAACCTGGAGATGAATCCAATGTTATACTAGGTTATCAAGACCAAGAGAGCTTGAGATAGAGGTGCAAACTTAGTGTATAACACGGCCTCCAATATCCATTGTGTGTTATTGGACTTTGATATTCTGAGGAGTCTTTGGGCGTGTTCCTAAGTCAATGAACATGTGGTTTCAATCTCTAGCTAGTATAAGGCAGGTTAGGTGTGTCTAATTAATACATTTGCTTGGTGTTCTCTAAATACAAACTCAATTAATCCCCCCCAAAATGAACAAGCCCTTAGCATTTACAACCATTTAAAAGAACCTAACAGTCACTAGAATCTGACAGGCATGACCCATTTCCCAAAAAACACTGAAATTGGAAAATCCCTATCATCAGAAGATCGCATCCAATTTTCCTAAGTCGCATCTTGTATCCTAGATCACATATGCTAAAACTTGAGTCACATCTGGTAGTCACACAATTTCTTGAGCCATATATGGTGAATATTTGACTTCTTGTGTCGCACCTGATATTGCCTGAGTCACATCTGGGGTTCCAAATTGTTTTGTTAATCATTGTATAGGATCACATCTGGGACTGAGAGCAGTTTTGTACCTTCTAGAAGAATTTTTTTTACATTTTTAGATACCCATTTGGATTATTAGTAAGTTCCTATTGCCAAAACATAGTCATCTAATAACCAGAGAAAGTCATCTTTGAAAGCATCTTGTCACCTTGCATGGTCCAAATCTGCATTGTCCAATTATGGAGTTAGTTTACCAAATCAGCTACAACCAAGTTCTCAACTCATAAAGAGGGTACTTTGACAACCTTAGATGCTAAAAATTTCACACTATCAGACCCACTTGCACTTTGGTTCCCAACTCATAAACTAAGCACTCTAACCCCATTTGACGTTGGATCCATAAAACAACATTTCAAAATCACTCTTGCATCCTTGGATCCACAATCAGACATTGCAAACAATCAAGACCCACTTTGAACAAAAGAAATTCATTGGTTACTCAATCTAGTTTTCATGGATGTTAGAAGGCACACAACTTATCATTTTGGAAGGAACCCATTTGCAGATGAAGTACATTTACACAGCTTTGAAATAGGAGAGATGATGTAGTCAAGGATGGTGGATCTAATGAAGGATAGTCCAAACCTTGCAGCCAATAGAATTACACAGTAGAATACTCAACACAATAGATAAAACCATAATTATTTCAAGTAATTTGCATTAACATTCCCAACTGTAAGGCCTTTTGGGTTAGGGCCAATTACCAATAGAAACAATTCTGCAAGATCCACACATAGATCCAATACAATCTTAGCTAGTTCAGCTTTGAAGACAATCAGAAGTTGATGGAAACCCTAAGGTAGATCTTAACTTGAGCTCACAAGCCTCGAAACAATCTCCTTGTCTCCAAGTATGCAAACCCCTAGCTTTGCTACAAACAACTATCCGATAACAATCTGATCTACAAGATCATGCAAGATCTTTTCCACAGCTTCACCAACTTCAGCTTTCAAAACCTCAGATCTGATTCACTAAGCCTTACAAGTCATCTAGATCTATGACCTCCTTCCTTAAAAATCTACTCAAACATCCTATAAGTACAAGCCATCAACCATAAGTTGGCTGGATGAAACCCGTAACTCCCCAAAACAATAATTAAATGCCATACAAGTTGTCTTACAAATGTATACAAACATTTTATTCAGCATGTCAGCCTATAATAATAACTACCAACAATAAATGCACCAAGTCAGCTCAAAAAATAACATAGAACTCCAGTTGGTAAGCCAGAACTACTGAGCAATAATGAATTAACTGAGCATGCCAGGCATCCCTGAGCACTAGTGTCGACCGAGCACTATAGGCATAATCGAGCAACACCTTCACCAAGCACCAGAGAATACCGAGTTCCTACAATGACCGAGATTCCTTCAATGAATGAGGTTGTTAGTCAAGGTTGCAACCGAGTAACACCAGCCAAAATACAAACACCCCATGTAGTTCACCGAGGACAAAGAATGTCCCTGCCTTAACCTTGGATGCCCCTGCATTAGACACCCTAGGTTCCAAAAGATGTTCATATGTGAGAAGAACATCTTCTAGGATTTAGCACATAAATCTCAAACTGGTTCTTTACATACAAGTCCTCCACCTTTTCTACTTACAAATTCTTCCACTTCAGTTTCCTCTATCTCTTTAAATCTTTTCTTGACAAGACACAGGTCAGTTCTCCATACTGATCATTCATTTTCTCTAGGTCCACAAACTCAACTCGGCTACCAATACTCAAGCTTCTCCTATTGAGCATTGTATCCATCAAAGGCATTAGTGAAAACTTCATGTCATCCTTCTCAACAATAAACACATTTCGAACATAGTCATACATAGCTCTATAATCATATTTCCAAGGTCTACCAAGCAATATATCACAACTATTCATCTTCACAATGTTATATAACACAAGATCCTTGTACTGGCCAATCTGAACACCAATGAAGCATTGTTCTCTTACTTCCAAAGCATGAACATTTTGTAACCAACCAATCCTTTAAGGACAAGGATGCTTCATTCTATTCAAACCAAGTTTTTGAACTAGGTCCTCAGCAAAAAGGTTATCAGTACTACCACTATCAACAATAACATCACAAAATTTACCTTTAGACTTGCATTGGGTTCTAAACAAGGTTCCTCCTTTGTACCGAGCAATGTTCATTGAAGTAGTAAGTTCTCTAATTCAGGTTTGTTGTGAATGTTCTCATTCATCACAACAATTTTTTGGTCAACCTTCTTCTATGTACACTCAAAGAATGGTGTCCTTCCTCTCCATAGTTATAGAAAGTACCCTTAAAGATAACTCTTCCTATCTTCTTCTTTAGTTCCATAGGTTTTTGTTCATCTTCTGCATTAGTCGGTTTATCCTTCATTGAGTGATTAATCTTTTCCTTCCCTCAGGGATTACTAGGTTGTTTCCTCTTCAACTTACCTTCTTCCTTCAGAGCATATTGATAAGCATCTTCAACAGAATCAATCTTCAGCATACCAAGCTCATCCTGAATATTGAATCTCAGACCATTCACATACCGAGCTACCTTTTCCTTACCAAGCTCTCAGTGTCTAGACCAAATAGTAAGTTTGTAGAACTCCTCGGTATAATCTTCAATAGAAAAATCCTTCTATTTCAGATTTTGCAACTTCTTAAACAAGTCAAGGTCATATTCAGAAGGTATGAACTTACCTTTCAACTTAGTCACCATCAACCTCCACTGATTGATCTTTGTTTCACCTTCATCTTCTCTATCTCTTTGTAGTTCCTTCCACCAAAGAGCAGCATATCCTTTCAACTTTGTCTATGCTAATCTCACCTAAAGAGGATCTTCAATTTCTTCCATCTCAAAGAAATATTCAAGTTCACCAATTCAATCAATTAGATTGTCGGGCTTCAAAGTACCAAAGATAGTAGAAACTTCCATTTGATAACTATTGCTAAACCAAGCTCTAGATCTATGCAACTAAGTAGTTCTATCTTCATCAATCTATTCCTCTGGTCATCACCACTAGATCCAGCAGTTTAAAATTCCTTAGCAGCTTCTTCATAGCCATCTTTAGTACCAACATTTTGAGGTAAACCAGTAATAGCTCTCATGATCTTAGTGACTATGTCATTCTTCATCAATTCTATCTTAGATCTAACATCTGATCTGACTTTAATAGAAATCTTTGATTCTATAGCATCACAAAGATCTGCAATAGCTCTAGGGTCCAATCTTGTCAGAGGAATCCTAAAAGATATCCAAAATAACCCTCTGCAATAAACCCTCACCGACCACCTTGTGGAAATCTCTAGGTTGTGTACAAGTCAGATCTCAACCTGCCACCTTGAACAAACAACTAGGGAAATATTTCACAAGTTTAGTGCTCCAAATCCGCAACCAAGATTGTGCACAATCTCTACTTCAACAAGATCAACTTCACAAGATCAGCCTTGTTAGGTCAATCTTCACTTCACAAGATCAACCATCACCTCCAACAAGAATGAACTTCAATTCTGATACCACTTGATGCAGTCAAGGATAGTGGATCCAATGAAGGATAGTTCAAACCTTGTAGCCAACAAAATTACATAGTGGAATACTCAACACAATAGATAACACCACAACTATTTCAAGTAATTTTCATTAACATGCCCAAATGTAAGCCCTTTCGGGTTAGGGCCAATTACAAATAGAAACAATTCTACAAGATCCACACACAAATCCAATACAATCTCATCTAGTTCAACTCTGAATACAATCAGAAGTTGATGGAAACCCTAAGGCAGATCTTAACTTGAGCTCACAAGCCTTCTAGAAATCTCCTTGTCTCCAAGTATGCAAACCTCTAGCTCTGCTACAAACAACTATTAGATAACAATCTGATCTGCAAGATCATGCAAGATCTTTTCCACAACTTCACCAACTTCAACTTTTAGAACCTCAGATCTGATTCACTAAGCCTTCCAAGTCATCCTGATCTATGACCTCCTCCCTTAAACATCTACCCAAACATCCTATAAATACTATCCATTAGCCACAAGTCAACTGGATGAAACCCTTAAATCCCCAAACAAATAATTAAATGTCATACAAGTCGGCTTACAAATGTATACAAATATTTAATTCAGAATGTCGGCCTATACCAATAGCTACCAAAAATAAATGCACCAAGTCAGCTCAACAAATCACATAGAACTCCAGTCAGTAAGCCAGAACTACCAAGCAACAGTGAATTAACCAAGCACACCAGGGATCGCCAAGCACCATTGTCGACTGAGCACCATAGGCATAACCAAGTAACACCTTCACCAAGTGCCAAAGACTACCAAGTTCCTATAGTGACTGAGATTCCTTCAATGAATGAGGTCGTTAGTCAAGGATGCAACCGAGTAACACCGACCAAAATACAAACACCCCATGCAGTTCAGTGAGGAAAAAGAATACCCCTACGTTAACCTTGGATGCCCCTACATCAAGAGACCTCAAGAATCAATCCCTTATTTGGTACTACACCAAGCACTACTCATATAGCAACACCCAAACAAACAAACATGAATAACCAAGATGATTACCGATGGGATGAAAGATACCATGACCAAGAACAAGAAGAACGTGTTAAACAAAAAGAAGAGATACAATACCATGAAACATACCATGATGATGATGATGATGATGATGATGATGATGAAGATCCCACTGAAAAAGAATACCAAAAGGCTATAAACAACAAATGATTCAACAAAATCCTTGAAAGAACTTTGGATGAAAACAAAGAAAAATACTTCCTAGAACTCGCTTCTCGAGGTGTGAAATTACCAAAGGATTATGATGTGAGTCAACTCAAGATAAAGGAAGACCTTAGTCCTATATCAATTCTAACAAGGCAACTAACTGATTTACCAGTAGAAATCCAAGAACTCAAAATAGAAAAGGACAAACCAAAATAATCATATTCCTTAGAACACATATGTCCTTTCCCTTTTGACAAGGGGCTCAAGATGATTCAATTTCCCAAGAATATCATAATACCAAAGTATGAAAAGTACATGGGAGATTTTGACCCTCAAGATCATGTAAGAGAAATTTGCACAACTAGTATGGAGTTCATGCATGAACAAACATATCTCATGAGGCTATTTCCATGAAGGCTAGGTGTACAAGCCATGGATTGGTTTTCCAAATTACCCATAGGAATCAAAAAATTTGATGAACTTGTGCAAAAATTCATACAAGAACACTCCTACAATAGCCAACACACAGTCACGATGTTGGATCTATGCAAAACCAAACAGAAAATAGGAGAATCATTCTTGAGTTTCCTACAAAGTTCATGGAGAAGGATATTTGCACAATATGCTAGGAAGATACCTAAAAATGAAAAGATGGATATCTTCATTAACAACTTGGTTCCAGAAATGAATTTCCCAATACAATTACAAGAAACACCAAGTTTTGACAAAATGATAGATAGTGCTATCAAAATTGAGGAAGTCCTAATTAAGAAAGGTGACATTACCATCAACAAGGAACATAAAGAAAAGTATTATCCCTCCAAGGACAAGTACAAGTATGCAAACAAGAACAACAAGAATGTGGTTAATGATGGAGTTTTTGACACTCCTAATGTCAAACCTAAACCAGATGTTTTCAATATCACTACAAGTCTTCAAACAAAAAAGAATCTAAATCCTACTGTGATGCCGATGATAAACAATACTTTCAATAAACCTCAAAGAGAACCTTGGGCAACAAGGCCTAAGATAAAATTTACACCATTGGGAGATACCTTGGAAGTGGTTTTAAAATCACTCATGGATAACACCATCATTACAATTCCTAATTCCAAACCTTGGGATACAGAAGACAAACCTAAGTGGTGGAATTATAATGATTATTATGAGTTCCATCATAATAAAGGACACAAGACTAATAATTTCTTGAAACTGAGACATGTTATTCAGGATCTTATTGAACAAGGAAATTTCAAGGTAGATGGACATCAAACAAACAATGATCATAAAGAATTTCAAACACCATTACCTAACTATGAGAAAGGAGAATCTTCAAAGAGAAACAAAATCAACTATACTTATTCTGATAATGACAATGTAATTAATATGATGGAACCATGTGAACACTCTATCAATATGATCACTCTAAGAGGAGTTAAAAACAAAATTGAATCCTCTAATGCCGTAACATGAAGTCAAGCTAAGGTCAATCTCAAAGGGGCTTCTACATTTAAAGAACCAACTACAACAACAATAATGTCTAAACAAGCGGTGCTACCTCCAAAGTTCAATCTTGTGGAACAATTACAAAAGACACCCACTCAAATATCTATCCTAGAGCTATTGAAAATCTCCCCTAGTCATAGGGAGGTTCTTGATCAAGCCATACTTAGCACTAATATACCAAAAGATCTAGATGTGGATAGATTCCAAGCTATGGTTGGTCACTTGAATTCTCTGTACTACTTATCTTTTTCTGAAGAGGATGATAAATCATTGAGTCAACCACATAACCAACCATTACATTTAGAGGTCCTTATTCACAAACACTAATTCAAATGTGTCTTGATAGATGGAGGTGCTGGTTTGAACATTTGCACATACAATTTGATCAAATAGTTGGGCTTCTCAGAACATGTAATTGATCCTATAAGAAAGATAACTATTAGAGCTTATGATGAAGAGGAGAGATCCTCTAAAGGATTAGTTGTTTTACCTATCAGAGTGGGACCAGTGGAGAAAGATGTCCTATGTCAAGTTCTTCATCTACCACTTTCTTACAACATTCTTCTTGGAAGACCATGGATACACTCAATGCAAGTTGTGCCTTCAACTTACCATCAATGTTTGAAATTTCCTCATAATGGAGTGGAGGTCACTATTCCAGCATATACTACATACATTTGCAATAATCTCAAGCAGATAGAAAGCATGGTTCCTCACAACAAAGAAATCTCTCACTAGGTGGAAACATCCAAAGAAATGGTTTTGAAGAGATTTTCTAAGAAGATCAATATTCAAGAAACAAGCATGGGTGAATACAAGATAGATCCAACAATGTCTTTAATAGATCTTCCCATATCTCCTAGAATACAAGGAAGACCTTCATCAACATTTGTACTATCCAATGGTAGTGCTCTAACTATACATGAAGGAACTAGAATGGTGAAAGAAAAAATATCCCTTGAAGAGGAAAATGAAGAAAAGGCTATCTTACAATGGCTTTATAAAGAACTTGAAGAAGATGGGAACATTAAACATGTTGAGATATCTCCAAGAAAAATATGGGAAAGGATATGAACTTATGAAAAAAATGGGTTACAAAGGAAAAGGACCATTGGGACAACACAACAAAGGACTAGTAGAACCTCTACACATGGATTTTAGAAATCCTAAAGACAAGACTAGACTTGACTTTAGAGAAGCCAGATTTCATCCCACAGCAGAAAGGGGTCATGTATTTGATCGATCTAGAGATTTAGATGATGAAGAAGAGATAATAGGACAACCTATTACATATGAAAGGTTTCTGCTATTGCAAGGAGATCCACTATCAAAAATTGGTACCAATGTTGAACAAGAACCAAATGAAGAACAAACAAAAGAAACTGAAGAAGAACAAGAACAAGGGCTTCCTATTTTTGACACACCTCAATTTGATGAAGAAAAAAAAGCAATGAATCCACAAGAACCATTGCAAGAAGAAGAGAACCATGCCAATGAAGAAGATGGAGTACCTATGACTATTGCCCACTTCTTGGGAGTTTCAGATTATAGTCTTGTTGACTCGCATGAATATGAATGGGATGTCCTTTATGATGCAACCATAGACATAGAGATAGATGTGATACATAAATTTTCTCCTAGAGTCTTGATTGAATAAGGGGAAAGTTCTAATGTTAGATCACTAGAGTTAGATCCACATAACATTAACATGAACTTTAATAATAATTAACATGACTCTAATAATCCTAAAATCTATTTAGAAACAAACATAATAGATGATATCTTGCAAGTTATGAGTGGTGATAATAACATGGTGCTATCTCTTGAACTTGCTGAATATTTGTCCTTGAAATACCCTGACTTGATAGACTGGGATGAACCTAAAAACACAAGCTTGTTATCCCTTGAAAATGACTATGCCATAGCCTGCTAACTTAATGCTTGTGAACCCTTCCTTTCTTCGACTAGTGCAAAGAGAGAAACTATGACTGAGGAGGATATCAAGTTTCTCAGTCTAAAAAACAAAAACAAAAAGAACAAGAGATAGGATGGTGAAAACCACCTAGTGGTATCCAATGGTCAAACCCTCTTTGAGGCACTAAAGGATGGGATTCTTGATATCCTCCCAGATCACTTTCAAGAAATTTCAGTTGGACACTGCAATTGAATAAATTGTTGTATTGTCATTGATGTCAAACCTTAACCGGTAAGACTGTTGCTATCTAAGAAAGTACTATATCTATTTGATTATTGACAAGGGGATAGGCAAGGTTGGTAACAATGGCACCTAAGGAAATTTTGAGTTATATTGATACTTCAATGAGTACTTGATTATGTGGCACAATGAGAAGACAATGTATTGTTTATCTAAGTAAGAATGAAGATTAAACTGGTAGGCTTAACCAAGAAAAAGTGAAGAAATCTAGTTTAAGCTGAGTGATATTAGTGTCAACCGGGCTAGTATATGTTGAGTAAAATCAGTGTTGATTGAACATCAGTTAATTGTCGAGGAAATAGTTTTTGTGGTGATCGAACTTTCTAATAAAGACCGAGGAGTTGAACACTGTATTGATCGAGCGTCAGTATTTTACATTTGAGGAAGAATTCAAATTTCGAGCCGACATAGTTGAATTCTTGGATTATGTAAAACATGTTGACTTTATTTATCAATTGTATGGAAGCATTTATTGCACTATAAAACATTTTATCGTAAATCTATTAAGAAATTTGAGATACTTCTAGAAGGATAGATGAAGAACATAAAGTTGGAAGAATTCGATGAATTTGACCTAACCCTAAGATCTACGAGGGAGATTAAGCGAAAAAAGATGTATTGACCTAATTGAGGAAGTATTAAGGAAGCCTAAGAATGAGGTTGAGAAAGAGTGGATGTTGGATGTATTTTTTATGTTATTAACTGTCTAAGCAGAAAAGGCTGAAGGAGAAGTGGTGTGATTTATTGAAGAGATTTCCGAGTAGATCAGTGATGGAGATGGAAAAGGTTCATAGTCAGTAAGCTAGCATATGTGTATGGAATTGGATCTGATATTTGCAAAGTGAGTTGTATGTTTCTCATATCGATACTATTGTTACTTTCTAACCATTGTATCAGTCAAAATCCTTTTCATAGAGGTTGACCTAACAGTCATTTATATAAATCCTTTGAACAAGGTTGCATTCTAATGAGATGTATGTAAGTCCTATAACAAGGTGCACTTTTAATAGAGTGGTTGAAATCCTTTAACTAGGTCACACCTAACAGTATGTTTGTAATGTTTGACAGGGTTGGCTTTTTACAGAGCTTACTTCAGAAGAGTGAAATTAATATTAACATGTTACAAAGTTGTTTTCCCTAATTGGGTTTCCACTATAAATCCTCATGTTAATACTTCTTTGAATGTTTTGGTTTGAACATTTTTGTGTTTTACAAGTTAGATACTATTAGATAATGGACTACACTGTTATATGTTTCTATTATAAAATTAGTAATGACTGAGTAGCTATTGGTTGTTGGATCTGATTTGTTGAAGAGTTTTAAAGTTTTTTTTATACATCTGGACTTTAGAACAACTGATTCACCCCCCCCCCCTCTTTGTTGTTCTAAATAGTATTAAAAATTTGTATTAGAGTTGTTAGTGCTTATAGAGAACAAGTTTAAAGGTATTTAAAGAAAATGATTAGGATGTATAAGAAGGAGGTACCGAAGCTAAATAAGGAGAACTTCCCTACATGGAAAAGTTTGATGAAGTTGCATCTAGCCGGTATTGGTGATTCTACAAAGTATTATGTTGAGCATGACTATGTCACACCTGTTGCACCTCTAAGGAGAACTTCCCTACATGGAAAACTTTGATGAAGCTGCATCCAGCCAGTATTGGTGATTCTGCAAATTATTATGTTGAGCATGACTATGTCACACTTGTTGCACCTCTAGTTGTTGAGGAAATGAGAGCTAAACAAGAGCACAATCAAGAAATGTTGGAGATTTCATCTATGCTAAGTTATCCAAAATTTGGAGACATCGAAGACTACACTAATGCAAAGAAAATGTGGGACACTCTTGCAAAAATATATGGCAGTGACATTAATGTACTGAGAGAAAAAGCTAAGAGCCTAAGAGGTAAATTTGAGGAAATGAGAATGCAACAAGGTGAGAATATTGCATAGTATTGTGGTAGAATAAAAGAAGTTGTAAATGCTATTAGAGGAGAAAATAGAACTATTGATGATGAAACTATATTTGGAAAAGTATTGAGAACTCTATGTCCTATTTATGCCATCAAAATTTCAGTAATTCAAGAATCTAGATGTAACCCTAACAATGATCTTACTTTGGAAAGTTTGTTTGGTAAGCTTACTTCTTTTGAACTTTCTAACTGTGATAACTTCACTGTTGCTAATGTTAAATTTTCTTTTAAGTCACAAATGGTTTTGAGTAAGACAAAGAAGGAAAAAGAAAGATGCATCAATGAGAGTGAAAGTGAAAGTTACACATCTGATGAAGAACTTGAATATCTAGAAGCTCTTATGGCTAGAAGACTGAAAAGGGGAAAAGGAAAGTACAAAGGTAAACTCCCTATTATGTGTTTTTCATGTAATAAAGTTGGTCATATAGCTGCTAGATGTCCTGATAGGGATGATAAGGATGAAGAAAGAGACATTAAGCATAAAGACAAAAGAGAAGATAGAGGTTATCGAAGGTACAAGCACTACAAAGGAAAAGGTAAGAAATCCTACTACATTGCCGAAGAAGAGACTAACACTGATAATGATGATTTTGAAATTGAAGTTGTCTATGTTGCAATGAAAGATGAGTCTAATGAGGATGAGAAAATTGTATTGATATCTTATGTAAAAAAAAATGATAAATGGATTATTGATAGTGGTTTTTCACATCACATGACTAGTGACAAGAGTAAGTTTTATACCTTAGATCATTATAAAGGTAGAAGTGTGAAATTTGGTAATGATGCACCATGTCCTATTAGAGGTAAAGGATTGATTAAGCTGACTGATAAGATCACTTGTGAGAATGCATATTGGGTTGAGGGTCTTAACTATAATCTATTGAGTGTTGCACAACTTAATAGCACTAGCTACTAAGTAGAATTTCATCATAGGAAGGCCAAAGTATTTAATACCATTGGTGAGCTAATTGTAAGTGGAGAACAAACAAGAGGTAATTTGTTCTATCTAGACCTATCTGAAGAAACATGTATGATTGCACAACTTGATGATATTTGGTTATGGCATAAGTGGCTATGTCATGTTAATTTTGATAATTTGGTAGAAATTGGTAAGAAGAAGAAAGTGAGAGGTCTGCATAGATTGAAGAAACCTGAGAATGTAATGTGCAAAGAATGTCAGTTGGGTAAGATGACAAAGTCTAGTTTTAAGAGAAAGACTTTTACTTCTAAGAATGATTTAGATTTGGTTCATACTAATCTTTGTGGACCTATTGGTGTACAAAGCTATTGTGGTGCTTGATATTTTATCCTATTTGTCAATGATTATACCAGAATGATGACTGCAATGTTCTTAAAAGAAAAATGTGATGCTTTTAAAAAATTTAAGTGGTACTTAGCTAAGGTTGAAAAGGAGATAGGTTAAAACCTAAAGTTTTTGAGATCTGACCGAGGTGGAGAATTTATATCCAATGAATTTAATCTATTTTGCAATGATAGAGGGATCAAAAGATAGATGTTTGGACCAAGAACTCCTCCACAGAATGGTATAGCAGAGAGAAGGAAGAAATCTATCATGGATTGTGCAAGGACATTAATGATTGAAAAGAATGTTGCACAAAAGCACTGGAGAGAAGTTGTATGTATAGTTCTTTATACTCTTAACTGAGTACATATAAAAAAAGGTACAAATCTAACACCTTATGAGTTATGGCATGGGTATGCACCTAATGCAAAGTATTTTAAAATTTTTGGAAGAAAATGCTACATACTAAAGGACAATAGGAATGGGAAATTTGATGCTAAAAGTGATGAAGGCATATTTCTAGGCTATTCCACAAAAGCAAAGCTTATAAGTGTTTGAAATCTAACAATAACAAAATTGTGGAAAGTGTGAATGTCAAAGTTGATGAGTATGCAAAGAAAAATGAAGCTGATAGCAAAAGAGAATCGGAAGATTATAGATCTTTTGTGTATATAGAGGAAGGACAGGCAAGTGACATACTTGCACCTAATGCAATCTCAAGTAAGCAATGTCAAGCATTAGGAAAATAATGTCGAGAGAGAAGAAGAACATGTTGAATGATAGAAGGAAGCTGTAGAGTATTAGGAAGAGGTTGCCAAGCATTTAGAAGCTGAATCTGACAATCTTGTTGGTGAACCTGAAGAGAAATATGAAAGGAGAGTAGAACCTATTTTGGTACAATATGTAAGGAGACATCACAAGCCTGAACAGATAATTGGAGACAAAGATACTGGAGTTTTGAACAGAAGAAAAATAAGAGATCTGACATGTTTACTATGTGAATTTGAGCCTAAGACAACAAGGGAGGCATTAGAAAATGAAGACTGGATACAAGCAATGAATAAGGAGATAGACTAGATAGAGAAGAATGATACCTGGACTTTGGTGCCAAGGCCAAAAAATAAAAATGTCATTGGAACAAAGTGGGTGTTCCAGAATAAGATGAATGAGCATGGTCAAATCACAAGAAACAAGGCTGGGATGGTATGCAAAGGCTATGCACAAGAAGAAGGAATAGATTATGGGGAGACATTTTCCCTTGTAGCTAGATTGGAAGGAGTAAGAACCTTACTTGCATATGCTGCCTATAAAGATTTCAAGGCATACCAAATGGGTGTTAAGTCTGCATTTTTAAATGGTATATTAGAAGAAGAAGTCTACATTGAATAGCCAGAAGGATTTGTTGATCCAAACAATAGACACATGGTTTGCAAACTGAATAAAGCACTTTATGGACTAAAGCAAGCTCCTAGAGAATGGTATGAGAGACTGCACAACTACCTAATACAGATTGGATTCTCAAGGACAAATGACACAAGCAATTTTTACATGAAAGATGAAGAAGGTAAAGGAATCTTGTTGGCTAATATTTTTGTAGATGATATTATATTTGGTGGACAAGATGCCTTGTGTAATAAATTTTTGAATGAAATGCAAACTGAATTTGAAATGAGTATGTTTGGGGAGATCAAATTTTTTATTAGTTTACAAGTATATCAGATGGAGAAAGGAATTTTCATCACCCAGTCTAAATATGTTAATTAGATACTTAAAACCTTTGGTATGAAAGATTCAAGGCTAGTAAGTACTCCCATGGCTGCTGGACAAAAATTGTCTAAAAATGATGATGCTGTAGAAGTAAACCAAACTTTGTATAAATCCATGATTGGAAAGCTGCAGTATGCTATACACAGTAGACTAGATATTGCTTTAGCTGTTGGGATTGTGGAAAGATTCTCTACCAATCCTAAGGAAACTCACATGATGGTTGTCAAAAGAATAATGAGATATTTGAAAGGAACTGCTAACTATGGATTGTACTACAAGAGGCATGAAAAGTTTGAACTAAGAGTATATACTGATGGTGATTGGGTAGGAAATGTGGATGATAGAAAGAGTACTAGTGGTGGAGCTTTCTTTCTTTGACAAAGATTAGTTTCCTAGATAAGAAAGAAACAAAATTGCATTTCTCAATCTACTGTTGAAGCCGAGTATGTGGCTGCAGTAGTGAACTGTTCAAACTTGGTATGGATAAATCAATTGTTGGTAGGCATGAAAGAAGAGATCACTGAACCAATTGTCATATTCTATGACAACACAAGTGCTATCAACATCTATAAGAATCAAGTGATGCACACAAAGACCAAACACATCACAATCAAGTATCATTACTTAAGGGAACTAGTACAAGATAAAGAGGTTTGAATGGAATATGTGAATACAAAAGAATAAATAGTAGACATATTCACTAAAGCTTTACCTAAAGAAGCTCATGAATATTTGAGAGGCCAATTAGGGGTTCTTCCCCTAACTAAGGATTCCTAGTCAAGCTAGGAGTACTGCATCAAATGTGTTGCACTAAGTATCTAACAAAATGATGCAGAGATAGGTCACACTTTAGGAGCAGCCTAGAGTTGTGAAAAGTATAGCAAAGCCAAGAATCGGTCATAAGAAAAGATGACAGAGGCAGAAATATTGTTACTGAACTAAAAAAATGATATCTACATCTGTAGGATGTATGTTTTAGTTGTTTCTTTGGCATTTTTGTCAAAGAGGGAGATGGTCACAGATGAATACACATGGTGAGATTTCATGGAAGATCAAGTAAGAGGGAGAGATTTCAGTGGCTGGTCAAACAAGCATGGCTAATTGATTCTACATCAAAATGAAGCTAAGGATATTATAAATATTTTTGATGGACAGATAAGTTTTGGATTGGTTGGTAATTCATGTGTTATTCATATGGTGTTGCCATCAATGCCAAAGAGGAGATTGTTGGAAATTGCAATTGAAGCAATTGTTGTATTCTCATTGATGTCAAACCTTAACTGGTAAGACTATTGCTATCTAAGAAAGTACTATATCTATTTGATTGTTGAGAAGAAGATAGGAAAGGTTGGTAACAATAGCACCTAAGAAAAGGTTGAGTTATCTTGATACTTCAATGAGTACTTGACTATGTGGCACAATGATAAGACAATGTATTGTTTATCTAAGTAAGAATAAAGATTAAACTAACAGGCTTAACCAAGCAAAAGTGAAGAAATATAGTTTAAGCCGAGTGATGTTAGTGTCAACCGAGCTAGTATATGCTGAGTAAAATAAATGTTGACCAAACATCAATTACGTGTCGAGGAAACAATTTTTGTGGTGACCAAGATTTCTAATGAAGACCAAGGAATTGAACACTATATTGATCAAGCGTCAGTATTTTACATTTGAGGAAGAATTCAGATTTCCAGCTGACATAGTTGAATTCTTGGATTATGTAAAACATGTTGAGTTTATTTATCGATTGTATGGAAGCATTTATTGCACTCTAAAATGTTTTACTATAAATCTATTAAGATATTTGAGATACTTCTAGAAGGATAGACAAAGAAGATAAAGTTTGAAGGATTCGATGAATCTAACCTAACCCTAAGATCTATAAAGGAGATTAAGCAGCAAAAGATGTATTGACCTAATTGAGGAAGTATTAAGGAAACCTAAGCATGAGGTTGAGAAAGAGTGGATGTTGGAAGTATTGATGATGTTATTGACTGTCTAAGCAGAAAAGGCTGAAGGAGAATTGGTGTGATTGCTTGAAGATATTTTTGAGCAGATTAGTGATGGAGATGGAAAAGGTTCATAGTTAGTAAGCTAGAATATGTGTATAGAATTGGATATGATATTTGCAAAGTGAGTTGTATGTTTCTCAGATCAATACTATTGTTACTTTCTAACCATTGTATCAGTCAAAATCTTTTTAACAGAGGTTGACCTAGTAGTCATTTGTATAAATCCTTTGAACAAGGTTGCATTCTAATGGGATGTATGTAAGTCCTATAACAAGGTGCACTTTTACTAGAGTGGTTGAAATCCTTTAACTGGGTCACACTTGATAGTGTGTTTGTAACCTTTGACAGGGTTGGCTTTTCACAGAGCTTACTTCAGAAGAGTGAAAATAATAGTAACATGTTACAAATTGGTTTTTCCCTAATTGGGTTTCCACTATAAATCCTGGTGTTAATACTTGTTTGAATGTTTTGGTTTGAACATTTTCGTGTTTTACAAGTTAGATACTATTGGATAGTGGACTAGACTATTATATGTTTCTGTTATGTAATCAGTAATGATCGAATAGCTATTGGTTGTTGGATCTAATTTGTTGAAGAGTTTTAAAGTTTGTTTTATACATATGGACCTGAGAACAATTGATTCACCCCCCCTCTCTATTGTTCTAAATCATATTAACAAGATCATCAGTTCTGATTGAACCTACACAACCCATTAATTTGGGAACAACAGAAGCTCCTTAGATAGTTCACATTGCTCAATCATTGACAGAAGATGAGAAGATCCAATTCACCAATTTCTTCAAAGAAAAGAAGATCAATTTTTCTCGGTCTTATTCAGATATGCCTAGATTAGACACAGATTTAATCATGCACCACTTGTCTATTTCACCTGATGTAAAACCAGTAAATAAAAAACTCAGTAAGATGAATCCACATGTGGCATTGCTAGTAAAAGCAGAATTAGAAAAATTATTGAAAGCTGGATTCATTTGGGCTATTGATTATGCGAAGTGGATATCAAACATAGTTCCTATTTCTAAAGAAGATAAATCCATAAGAGTATGCACAAAATTTAGAGATCTTAATAAGGCTTTCCCAAAAGATGATTTTTCACTTCCAAACATAGACATGATTATGGATTTAACAGCTAGTTATGAGATGTACTCCCTAATGGATGGATTTTCAGGATATAATTAGATCAAAATTTCTCTTCAAGGCCAAGAGAACATAGCATTCACATGCACATGGGGAACCTATTGTTGGAATGTGATGCCATTTGGTCTCAAAAATGCAGCTGCCACTTATCAAAGACCAATGGCCACAATCTTCCATGACATGATGCACAAGAACATGGAGGACTATGTTGATGACACCTTGGAAAAAGTCAAAGATAAGGACTACACATATAGAGGATCTGAGAAAAACCTTTGACAGGATGGAGCAATTTCAATTAAGACTTAATACTAAGAAGTGTGCATTTGGCATGTCATCTGGAAAACTATTAGGGTTCATAGTCTTAGCAAAGGGAATTGAAGTGGATCCAGCAAAGGTAAAAGCTATTCTAGAGATGCAACCACCAAGGAGCATTAGTCAAATAAGAACACTACAAGGCAAGCTACAATCCATAAGAAGGTTCATATCTTAGTTGGCGGACAAAGAACAACCTTTCACAAAGTTGATGTGGAAAGGGACCACATTCACTTGGGATGAACAATGTGAAGGAAATTTTACCCAAGTCAAGAAGTATTTAATGAATCCTCCAATTCTAATGGCACCAATTTATGGAAAACCTCTATTTCTCTACATATCAGCTATAGATACATCATTAGGAGTGTTACTTGCACAAGAGGATGAATCAAAGAAAGAAAGAGCCATATATTACATCAGTAGAACTTTGGTCACATTTGAGCTAAATTATTCAATGATTGAGAAGGGATGTTTAGCAGTGGTGTTTGCATCCCAAAAGATGAGACACTATATGTTGGCCCACAAGGTGAAGCTAATGGATAAAATTCATCCTCATAAATACTTGTTGAACAAAGCAATGCTGACAGGAAGACTTGCTATATGGGTCCTAATCCTAAGTGAATTTCATATTGAATATGTGGACAAGAAAGCCACTAAAGGAAAAGTGATTGTTGATCAACTTGTAGAGACACCATTAACTGATGACAAGCCATTACTTGTGGAGTTTCTAGATGAATCTATCATGCACTTAATAAAACATCCCTGGAAAATGTACTTTGACGGATCCTTCACACAATAAGGATCATGGGATGGATGCTTATTCATCACACCACAAGGATATAAGATTCCAAAAGCTTATAAGATGATCTTTCCATGTATCAACAATATAGTAGAATACGAAGCTCTTGTGAATGGGCTCAAGCTTGCGATAGAGTGTAAAATCATTTAATTACTCATTTATGGGGATTCACAACTTATTATCAATAAATTCAATGGTGACTATCAGACTTCTAATGCCCTACAAAACAATGGTGGATAACTTGAAAATGTACTTTGTCTTCACCACATTTCAAGAAATTCCAAGATAAAAAAATAGAGCAGCTGATACGATGGATACTTTATCATCCATGTTACAATTGGAGGAACACCAATTTCACTATGACTTCCTAGTGGAAAAAATCCCTTTCCCAGCTTATGACTCACCCAAATTCCAAATTGTTTGTGTACTGGAAACCCAAGTGTTATCTAGATATGCCCATATCTACTCCTATCTTTAAGACCAAACAATTCCTGAAGGCTACTCTAGAAATGAAAAGAGATCCCTCATAAGAGTAGCATTGCATTATGTAATCATCATTAATGACTTGTTTAGATGTAGTCTGGATGGCACGCTTCTTAGGTGTTTAAAACATGAAGAGTCTAATCATGTATTAAAAGAAGTTAATGAAGATGTGTGTGGATCACACTCGAATAGTTTTTCATTAGCTAAGAAACTCCTAAGGTTTGGATACTATTGGCTATGGAAACAAACAACACTGATAATGGAAATCCCAGATTATCCAGATGATCTCCTCACAGATAGAAAGAGTCTTCTTCTTTAGAAACTCTATTTTAGCCATTTCTATTTTCTACAGTTGTTGCTGCTTTCTATCCTTGTAAAAATATTTATTTAAATCACCGTAACCCAACATTTTGGGTAAGGGGAGAATATAAAAATTATTAATTCTTTGCATGGTATTAGAGTAGTGATCCTCTGTGTTGATGCTTACACACTCCCTTCTCCCCTTTGTGTCACAGCCTGTCCACTCTCTTCTCCACTGTCATGGCCACCAACTCCACCTTTTCTTCCACCCACACATCCACCTCTCCATGCTCCCCACGCTCCCCACCTCCACCCTCCTCCCCATCTCTCCAACTAGTTCCCCTTCACCATGCAATCTCTATCAAACTTCATTTCCAAAATTACCTCCTCTGGCGCATGCAGTTCCTCCCCCTTCTCTAAGGCTATGACCTAGAAGGCTATGTTGATGGGACCATTGCCTATCCCCCTCATACTCTCTGTCCAATAGATCTGACTTCGAATCCTACCTATCTTACCTGGCACAAGTAGGACAAGATCCTTCTTGGATGGTTTCTCTCTACCCTTGCTACCGATACACTGGCGACTATTGTTGGCCTGGACACCTCACGTGCTATTTGGTTCACTCTTGAGAAGCGCTTTGCTTCTTGTTCCAAAGCACACCTCATGCAACTTCATCGCAAGCTACAGATCATCCATAAGGGTGGTCTCTCCATGTTTGACTACCTCCAGTGTGCCAAACAATTGGCCAACACCCTCGTAGCTTTAGGACAAACCATCTACGATTTGGATCTGCAGCAGATTATTTTGAGCGGTCTCGAGTCTGCCTACAATGCTTTCATCACTTCTCTGAGAGCCACACTTGACACCATTGACATGGATGATTTTCAAGCCCATCTCCTCACCTTTGAGATGCGTATCGATTCCCAACAGGCCCTCCTTCAGGAGCACCCAGTGGCCAATGTGGCCAACTGTAATCATGCTCCCAATCCTCCTTCTCAGAAGCTTTCCTACAATAATAATCATGGAAGGAATCACAATCATTAAGGCCATGGGAACAAAAATCATGGTCAATGCCCTCCACCCATGCCTACTTTGGCAATAGGACCATGTCAGCTTTGCGGGTGTAAGAACCACATAGCCAACACTTGCTGGTTTAGATTTGATAAAACCTCTCAAGAGATGCCCCAATCGGCTACCCCTCCCTCTACATATGTAGCCACATCCTATCATCACTATGGTGTTCCTCATCAGCAGTCTTCTTCCTATGCGCTGTCTCAGATTTTGGTTGATCCTAACTGGTACTATGATAGCGGAGCTACTAATCATGTCACTCCAGACTTGAGTAACCTACAGATTCACCATGAGTATGATGGCCCTAACAAGCTTCATGTTGGTAATGGCTCTCAACTTTCTATCTCTCACATTGGTAAATCCCAAATTTATCATTCCTCATGTTTATTTCATCTCAATGATATTTTGCATGTCCCTAATGTCACGGCTAATCTTCTCTCTATTTCAAAATTTGCCTCTGACAATGATGTCTTCTTTGAATTTCATCCACATTTCTTCCTTGTAAAGGATCAGTGCACGGGGATGGTACTTCTTCGTGGGTAGCATAAGGATGGTCTCTACCACCTATCTTTGAGTGCATCTCCACCCTCTCAAGCCCCTCCTTTAGCCTTTGTTGGTGAATGAACTTCTCTTGAGCGATGACATCAGTGTTTAGGGCACCCTATGCCACAGACTATTAAGAATATTGTTGGAATTGAGTTGCTCCATGTTAGTCAGAATAATTTGGGTTTTTGTAGTCCATGTCAACTTAGTAAGAGTCACCAGTTGTCTTTTAATTTTAGTTCTACTATTTGCAAACATCCTTTGGAATTAATTGCCCCTGATATTTGGGGTCCTTCTCCCTATGTCTCTTATGATGGATTTCACTTTTATTTAATTTTTGTGGATGTTTATAGTAGATACACATGGCTCTTTCCATTATCTCATAAATTTGATGCACTACCTACATTCATTATTTTCAAGACCAAAATTGAGAACCTGCTTGGCCATAAAATCAAAACTTTCCAATCCGACAATGGGGGGCAATTTATTAAATTTAAATACTTTTTGGCCTCCCAAGGAATCACCAAACATTTTTCATGTCCCTACACTCCACAACAAAATGGTTTAGCTGATCACCGACACAAGCACATTGTGCACACTGGTCTTACCCTCCTTCATACGGCTTCAGTTCCCTTCACCTATTGGACCGATGCATTCCTCACGGCCTGTTAGTTGGTGAACCAGTTACCCACCCCCATCCTCAACAATCGGTCCCCCCTTCAATGTCTATTTAACATGAGTCCTGACTATCTAGCTATGTGTGTCTTTGGGTGCCTCTATTTTCCCTACCTTCGACCCTACAACTCTAATAAGATGGAGTTCTGTTCTCTCCCTTGTGTCTTCTTGGGTTACAACTTGGTTCACAAAGGCTATAAATGCCTCCATCTTCCCACCAAAAGGATGTATATCTCTTGACATGTTGTGTTTGATGAAGGGACCTATCCATTTGCTGCTCACCAGAATGCACCATCATCTTGGCCCACTATGGAGAAAGATGCTATCCACTTTGCAAAAACTTGTAAGAAATGCTAGATCCATGGTAATCTAATACATGCTCCAGCTAGGGAGATGATTCCTTTCATAACACATTGGCCATTTTAGCAGTGGGCCTTTGATTTGGTTGGTTAGATATACCCCAATTCATCAAGTAGACATAAATACATCATTACCGCAACTGAGTATTTTACAAAATAGGTGGAGGCTGTCCTACTTTCCAATGCAACTGGAAAACAAGTTTCCATGTTTATCTTGAATTATATCATTTGTTGTTATGGCGTACCCTCATCAATTGTGACTGACAATGGGGGTCAATTCAAGAACAAAGACATAGATGAGCTATATCTTCAATTTAAAATCACTCAGCATTGTTCCTCAATCTATTACCCTCAAGATAACAGATAGGCTGAAGCATCAAACAAAAACATTCTGAAAATCTTTCATAGGACAGTAAACAAATCAAGAAGGGATTGGCATTTGCAAATCAATCCAACATTATGGGCTTACAGAACAAGCATTAGAACACCAACTGGTGCAACTCATTTTGCATTAGTTTATGTATCAGAAGCAGTCTTACCAATTGAGGTAGAGATTCCATCACTGAGAGTATCACTAAAACATCTAGTCACTGATGAGGACTATAGAATCTCTAGACTACAAGAACTTTAATTGCTAGATGAGCGCCATCAATAGGTGTTTGATCATCTCAAAGCTTATCAAAAGAGAATGTCAATAGGATACAACAAGAAATTAAAACTAAGAAGTTTTCAGATAGGAGATCTAGTTCTGAGAGCAAATCCTAAGAACCAAAAGAATTGAGAACAAAATGGAAAATTTGAACCCAACTGGCTAGGACCCTTTGTCATTATAGTAGCATTTGGATCAGGAGCCTATCAATTGGCTATGCCTGAAGGATATTTTTTTCTAGATCCAATCAATACTCTACATCTAAAAAGGTTTTATGCCTGACATTCTGGAGATAGTTCCTGTATAGTAAAAAGAGTCTTGAAAAAAGTTCAAAAATAGAAAATATGGATCCTGAAAAAATGACCATCTTGGTGAAAACCTAGAAAATACGCACCTTGGTGAGTCCAAAAAAAAAATCAGAAAAGATAAAAATACAAAAAAATAGAAAATCAATAAGATGAAAAACATTTGGAAAAGAGAAAAAGTGTCTTGGTGAAAACCTGGTAAACATGCCCCATGATAGCAAAAAGAGAATAAAAATGTGGCCAAGTGGTGAAAACCTGGTAAATAGGTGCTACTTGTAATCAATGCTCTATCTATCAAGACAACACTTGTGCATTTGGCCTATGTAAATATCAGTTTGTATATATCCTTCAGTCACTTTCGTGATGCATCAAATCCTAAGAGAACTGTCAAAAAATTATGCCTTCCTAAGACTGGAATCTGTCCACATTAGGGTCCTAGGTAAACTGTTTTCCCTAGGGAGCATTTGATCAAGATCAAATTTGTTGATAGGATGTTGAGTCCACAATTGACAATAAACTATGAACAACGGTATTTTTCAATACCACCCTCATCCGCAATTGACAATAAACTACAAACAACAGTTTTTTTAAACACCAACCAGCTAGACTAAAAATGTGTTTCTCAACACAGCGCCATGATGAAAGAGTGTTTCTAAACAGTAACAGGTATAAATTTTTTTTGATAAAGGATAATCATTGATTGATAATAATTCTTATGCATGTGTTTGCAAGATTAATCAAAAGTGTTTTTGAACACTATAATCACAACTATTTGTTTCTTTAATGCAAATACAATGATCATGCTAAAGGATAATGAAATTTTCTTATTATCAAATTTTTATTATTATTGGGCTTCCTTTAGTGACTTGATGATGTCTCTAGACTAGAGAAACAAGGACTAGGGGCATGACATTTTCTTTATCTCCTATTTGTGGTAATAAATCTGATGATCTAAGGTACTCATGTGTGAGGCCTCACCCTGACCCATCATAGCATTTTTTATCATTCACATTTTGATACTTCATGATTTGATACATTGACACACCTTTTGATTATCCTGACAGAGACTCAAGATATTATGTTGATGATGATTATTATATTCTGTGGATTACATTCTGATGTGGATTAGAACCTAAAATATGTAGTTGATTTTGATTATGCATGTTTAGTTATGTGAATTGATGAGAAGACTTGATCATGATTAGATTTGATAATTTCATGGATGATATGTTATGATGTTTAAACATTATTGGATGAAAAATTGTAATTAGAATTAAATTATGCACAATGATTTATATTGTTAATTATGAATTGAATATGTATATTTCATGTGATTTTATTACCTTGGACTACTGATGCTCGAGTTTAGTGTGTAGGAAAGAGAACCATGGAATTATTCAGAGAATCGAGGCTAAACATATGTGAAATCAGTAAGCCAAGGTTTAATTCGACATGGGATTGAAAATCTTGTTGTAATGTGAACCTGTTGTAAATGTGAATTGCATGTGTGTTATTAGTAAACTTCATGTTGTCGTTGAGACATGTCATTTTGTATGTGATGTGTAATTATTAGTGTCACTTGACACTTGTTATGTGTTATGTATTGACATGTCTACTTTCGATTGACAATGTAAACCTAAGCCTAACTGACTCATTAGGAGCTTAATTAATTCCCTTGTTGGAGATATGTGCAAAGTTCCATCAATTTGATCATTTGGATTTAAATTCTTCTAGCCACTTCTAGAGGCCAAAAAGAGGTCCTAAGGGTCAAATTTAGCAAAATCTAAGTACCTAAGTGATAGGGGTATGGGTTAGGAATGTTTTTAACACAACTAGAACTCCCTAGTGGCCTAGGTGACCCTTTTTATGACCCATTTTCCACATGCTACGAAAATTGGATTGAGTCTTGACCTTTACCCAACCCCACACTTCTTCCAATCAGGCATTTATGGTAGGGGACAAGGAAAAGCCGAAGGACTTTAGGGTCAAGTTTGAAATTAATGTTAGTGGGTGGGTAGAAGTTGGAGGTCTTTTTAGAGGCCCTTGGTAGAGTTAGTGAGTGTTCACCCACTCTCTAATTTTAGAGACAATTAAGTTTGGAAGAGGAAAGGATAAGGGATTGGGCTCTTCTCAAAGATCATTTTACCATAACACTTGTGAAGGTTGGTTTACTCATTGCCATGGAAGTTTACTTTTTTGTTTTCAATAGATTATCATGTTGTTCTTTCTCTCTCATGCATATTAATTCTATGTATTATTGTGATATTGTGTTGTATGGGATGGGATTTGGGTTTGAATTCATGCTTATGGTTTTATTTTTGTTTGTATGAGGGAGTTTTGTTCATGGGAGTAAGGCATTACTCACCCTTTGGGAAGGGAAGAAGTAGCCTTGGGTGAAGGGGTTAGTTGGGCACTCCATTGTAGTGAAAGTCTCTTCTCTTGGAGAAGAGGGATAAATTCATGGGATATGGGCACCATGAAGTCATTTGTATTCTTGCATCTTGAGGATGTTGTTAATGAAAGTTTGTGAATAAAGGTTTGATAATGTAGCCTTGAAGAGGAAATGAAATACTCATATTGAGAAAATGTAAATGCAATGGAATTCTCCACATTGGAAAAGCCCACTTTCACCCTTCTCAATGAGTTGGAAAACTCATTTGTAAAACCTTGGATGGGAGTTGATTGTTGTTATGCATGTGTATTGTTGTGAGAATTTTTGTTTAGCATACCCATTTAGCCTTGGTTGTCCAAGCTCAGGGGTGGTCTCATGGAGACCTCGTTTGGGAGGTGAGCATCCCATGGTTCTCCCCTTTCATTTGCAGGTATTGAGGCCAAGATCCATGTAGATGAAGCTTGAAGAAGTTCATTTTTTGGTGTGGTTGTGTGGAAGCACCTTATGTTGTTGCATTGTTGATCATTGTAATGAGATTCTTCACTTGTTGCATATTGTAATTTTTATTGAAAAACTTCTTCAAGTAATATGTGGAATGCTTTCTTTCATTATGAAATAGTTCATCAAGGAAGGGAGCATTGTATGTTGTTCATTTAAATGTGAAGACATCTCCATCATGAAGAATGTGTATTTTTATTTGAAGAGATTACCATAATGAAAATGTTGAATCCTTAGTTTCATCCTTATTGTATTTTATTCTTTGAAAAAGTGAAGTTAATCTTTCATTGCAAAATGATATCCAAGTTGATAAGGAAAGAAATGCATTAGTTTAATAGGAGTAAAGTTTATTTGGAATGAAAAGTTAGTAATCCTTAAAATGTGTTTGATTGTAATTTTCAGTTCATATATTCAATATCTTCTTGAATAAACTCCAATTTCAAAGAGATCAACACCTTAGCTTGAAACAATGATGTAAACTCTAATCCCTCCTAATGAAGTAAGATATCAATGAGTAATCAAACTTGTAGAATACTCATGCAAAAATCAATTAAGCTATCATTCAATTTATGGTTCATCTAGTGTAATGCACTAATTAAATAAATCCCAATGCATACAATTATCTATTGAAATAATGAAACCAAGAAACCAATAGGATAGATGCAAAGAAAAATGAAATCTTAGCAATTTAGCACTTTCCAGATTTTTAGAGAAAAAATGCTCTCTGGAATTTGTATGGAAAGGGAAATAATTCCCTTACCATAGAGAATATTCACTTCCCATTATGCTTTACTAATTAGAGTTAATATGAATTAACCCCCTACATAACCATGTTGTTAATTACTAAATTCTAAATTAATAAAAAGATTGCATGACATAACTTGTTAAAACACTTCCCTTCTCATAAATGGGCGCAGCTATGAAGTGGCAGAAGTAGCATTTAATAATTTTTTTTTAAAAAAATTTATAAGGGATGGGGTGTCCTCATGGGTCCCACCCACATACTCCTCCCTTACGTTTCTTCTACCCTACGTAGGTTTCTAGGGAATGTCAATAAATATTTTCCCCTCTCCTTGTGTGAATGCTTGTTTTTATTGTTCAAGACCTGACACATAATCTAAGTCTTGATTGGCATACTTTCCTCCATTTCCCTATGTAACTTTTGGGATGACTTGGCATTAAATATGTCCCCTTAGAAAATGTCTCTCTTCCCCATGCGTAAATGCCTACTTGCTATCACATTAGATAATAATCCTAAGTCATAGCACAACCTACCCCAATCCTTGCTGACATGTTATAAACTCATCTTTTGTCTAGTTACCTACATCCTTTAAAACCTGTGAAAATCTCATGCATATGTATAAGAAAATATGGTTGGTGGGCCCCTAACTTCATGCCCCCATAAATGTGTGTAGACCTCCTTGAAGGATTTCAAAAATCCCATGGAGTATGTCTTTTTCTTGGGCTTCCCACCCACTTGGCAAGTGGGGTCTTGGGAATAGGATATAGTAAAGTATAGGCTAGTAGGTTAACTTATAGGATTAGCTTTTTCTTTTGGTTAATAATTTTATTTTCTAGTTATTAATTTTAGTTGCAATTAAATTTATCAAAAAAAAATTATTATCTATTAATAGATTATGGCTAAAGTGTTTAGGCTTAACTTTTAGTAAATCCACTTGTTAGATTAGAGGGTTTATAGACTAGGGCTTAATTGAGATTTGACATATGCTTCTTAGATGATAATTATAGTTATTAGTTGTTTATTTTATTTTGGTGATTAATGAAATTGGCTATTAACTAGTAGAATAATTGATCTAAGTTAAATTGTTAACTTATTTTGGATAATAGAATTGTATTCTAATGAATTGTTTTGGTTTCTTTAATTTAATTTATATGAGGGTTATTAATATGGGTTAACCAATGATTAATATAGATAGAGTAACTTATATCGTTAGTAAACCTTAGTTAATTTATGTCAAATAAAAGTAATTTATTATTATGATAATAACTTTGTCTAACCATTATTTAGATATGTAAATTCACATTAACATATGATCGTAGTGGTTGATGTCCACATAACGTTTGACATTAGGCTCAAATAAAGAATATTAGAATAACTAGCATTCATCTATGATTTGATTTCCATAATGAAATGAAAGATTGGGATAGGTTAACCTTGGTTTGATCTCGATCATTATGTTATACTCTTATGACCAAAATTACTTCAACTAAGTCCACCCAGGTTATCATCACTGGATTAATAACACACGTAAACCCCTTAAGGGTCATTAGTCCACATGGTTAATGAAACTTTACCTTAAGGAAACCTATCATTGGGAGTTGATCATTCATTTGATTATGCACCTTGACTGTAGTGATATTGTCACAATGGGGTACACTCATATATATTTTTTGGAGTTGGTGAAACTAGAACATTTCTAGATTATCGATACTTTACCAAGTTAGTTTTCACCTCAGTTAAAACCTTAGCCAAAGGTTGATCCAGCAGATTGAACTTGAGATTTACTTCTCAGTTGACTTAATCCTAGGTTGTAGTCAGCATAATCATGGTGGGCTTATACTTAACCTATGAACATTACTCTCTAAGATTTCACCTTTTTAAAATAATAAAAAAAATTGGTTGTGTTTTTGGTTGGTTAAATTTTGGGCATGACATCATGGGGAATGGGTGTCTACTATAAGTGCCTCCATCACGATTGGAATGCCATGTATACCTTGAGCTGTTTCCTATGAAATCCTTAGTGAGGTCAAATTTGTTTCCTTGCCTGCTTAGAAACTAACAAAAATAAATCACTTCCTAATAAAGTGCATGGTAACTCAGATTATACCCTAGGCTATGAACACAAAAAGAAAGGTCATTGTGGGTATAAATTTACTCATTATGCACTATAAAAGAATTGGTTTATATTAAATAGGAAGTAACTGACAAAACATTCTAACTATGTGCTTTTGTGTTTAGGTTGTCTTCCAACATGGCAAATAAAAAAGATTTATTCATATTTTTCAGGCTTGCTAAATCCATTGGTGAAATTTGTACTATCCTAATGCAGTCCCGCTAACAAAGGCTCTATGATGAAAAACAACCCACTTTGAATAAACAGTGACTGTCCTAGGTGTCTTAGTCTAGGTGCATTTTGTTGTTTAATTGCATTAAGGTTCATTTTAGTTGCATATCATATTAATTTGTATTAGGTTCATTTAGATGCATTTCATTGTCTTTAGTTGCATTGAAATTCATTTTAAATTGCATTCATCGTAATTTAGTTGCATCCATTTTAAGTTGCATAAGCATGAAAATGTGGATTCAACTATATGAGGCATTGATATAAATTGAAAATCTATCTAAATCATTTTGATATGAGCTGAAAATTCCTAAAGCATTAAACATTAACCATTTGACATGTGTGACCAAGTACATCATGGAATCATAAAAGAATTGAAACTAAAATGACTGAGTATAAATCACTGATATCCATTTACATTCATTAATTCATTTCACATCAGAAAACCATTTGCACTATGGATCCATATTCAATCATACATAAATAAAAGTGAGATGTCCATACATCGCATCGAAATACATCTCATGTATCCATACATTCATAAAACTTTGAAAATAACAAAAACATGAGCATATATAAGTGAAATATATTATGACATCATTTTATCATCAACTAATCGAATCTTGACCAAGTATGACCATCACATCAATATCCAAAGCATAAAACAAACATCAGATATCACATGTGTAGAAATTAAAACCATCAGAGATCAGATATTATAGATAGAAAACAAGATGAATCTGATAAAATCATCCATCACAGAATCAACATGAGCATCCATATATCATCAAAAATGTCCATAAGAAAAAGTATCAAGAATGTCCATCAGAAAGCATCAATAAATTAGAGTATCGGTATGTCAATGCATGGATGCAACAATGAGACAATGTATCAACAAAGAATAAAGTCCAGAGGACAGAGAGTACATCAATAAAAAATAGTATAAGGTACATGATATCATTAATGAGGAACATATACATCAGTAGTACAAATATGAACAAAATAGAGGTCTACACCTCAATGGCCCCCTCATCCTCTACTGGAGGATTAGGAGGGGGTGCATCTACTTTGCCAGGTGGTGGTGGAGGAGGAGGCATGGCTCCCTTAGACTGTTGTGCTACAACTAAAAAAAGAGGAGCTCTATGAGAAGCAAGACCAATAGCACAATACAAGGTGAAATAATAAGTGGCCCTCTGTCCCTAGTGGGTGGCCGTGTGCACATATCTATCATGCTCTACCCTCAGTTAGGCTAGTTGTGTATCCTTGCGTGCCCTTAGCTGAGCTATCTATGTCTCACTAGCTATGCTTAGCTATGCTATTTGAGCATCCCTATCCACTCTCAACTATGACATCTGTATGTCCCTCTCAACCCTCAAAAGTACCAGTTGTGCATCATGCTCTGATAACTATGCTATGAGGGTAGCTACCTGTAGTCTTAATGCAGCTCTCTCCTACTCACACTATGATAACTGATCTCCATCACTATATGTGGGAGGATCATGAGGTGCCTACTACTACTACTACGGATCCTGATCTCCTCTGATGGGTCTTAGTGCATGCTCATCTCTGTGTAATAATGGTCATGTATCCCTCCGAGGAGGAGTTACACGTGCTCTTTGTTGCCTTTGACTATACTCTCCCTTGGAGGCCCGCCGTTTGTTGCTCCCTACCACTGCACCACCACCACCACTTTCATCTCCTCCATCTCCTCCATCATCATCCCCTCTACCTCCATGGGCTCTATCTCCATATCCTCTACCCCTGCGGGATCCATATCTTCCTCTCCCCCTGTCAGCACCCCATGCAGCTTGGCCCAGACCACCAACATCGTCATCAGGGTCATAATATAGTGCATCCTCAATCCATGGGATAGCATCCTCTAGAGTAGTAAACCTGGGGTATGGATGTCTGAGGTAGTGATCATGATACTCATTGATAAAACCTGCGTCATGGACATCTACCTCATAGTCCCAGTAAATGTGAGCCATCTGTGAGATCTCATGAACTATTGTCTCAAAAACTAGTTAGACCCGCACTGAGCCTCCTCACTCATGATATGAGCATATAAGCATGTCTCTTGAGACATAGCCTATACTCAGCCATACTATCAGCATCCTTGAGTAATAAAAAACCACTGAACAATATATCTAGTGTGGCTGACAAGATACCTACTCTGAAAGAAAAATGGCATATGCCTCTGATCTGACGGTCAGTGCTCATAGTTGATATAAGGGCACCATACAACATCAGTGGCATAATCTAAAAGACAATGCCAATACTCTAACTTGCCCAGGTGAGGCTGCTAAATAAGGCCAGAATACATATATATATACAACAATACAGTGTCACGGTGCCTATCTATAATGGGTCAAGTAACGGGGATGTGCTCCCATGCCCAGATTTGTAATACTATGCTCCCAACGGTCATGGGCCATGAGTGCTGATAAACTATCTCATGAAGCTCACGGTACATGTGAGCCAAAATACAACTACCCAAGGCATATCTACCAAGGCTTTGAATCTTCTGACTGATCACTCTCGACCAGCCACACATAAAGTCATGCTAACCCTAATCAGGCATCATCAGGCCACCTATCAAGCCAGCTAAGTACATAGGAAGAGGGGCATAATTGGTGACCATGTAGTCCCAACTCAAGTAACGACCCATGATGGTATCATCCTAGAATACCCTCCTCGCATTAGCAATTGCCAAGGGCCCAGATGCCTCATCCTCGATCTGTGTACCCATGACATAAACATGCAAAATATGTCACATGTCCTCCAGCGTAATAGTCATCTCACCTATAGGTAAGTGAAAGTTGTTGTACTCAGTGTGCCAACACTCCATCAATGCAGTAAGAAGGTCACGATTTACCCCGATATTGGGTAAATGAACCAAGCTCTAGAGTCCGCATCGTAACACTATATGTTGATCCTCCTGACTCAACTGATCATGAAGAGCTAACACCTAGATTGGTCTCAGAGATCAAAATGATTCAACATCAAAATCAATGTACACAGTAGAAAATAGGGACACTATGTTAGCATTAGACAATAGAGATTCGCCAGAAAACTGCTCTTGGTTTAGAAAAACAAGTAAACTTGGTTCAAAAATTGACAAAAACCAAAAGCGATCCAGTAATCCTAGATGCAAATTTAGAAATCCGAGATGCAATCCTAATTTTGGATGCGGACCTAGAAACATCGAATGTGGATGTCAAAATATGGGATGCGATCTAGTATGTCGGATGCGACCCTGTCATTAAAAAGGTTCTAATAACTTTGAATTTGTCCACATTTAACTGGATGCGACCCAAAGGGGTTCGATCCATGAAATCCTGGATGTGACCTGGGATGTAGGATGTGACATGGGTTTGACCAGACACGAGCCCACCTCTAGGATGCGATTCAAATTGAAACTAGCTAAAAATTACACAAAAATGCATGAAATTAAAAATTTTCAAATTCACAAGGTTCATTATCGAATACTCACAGGTGTTGCGTAATGCATCTATTGTTCATGTCGCCTAGCCATCTCGAATAGGTGCTTCTCCGCTGGGAATACCATGGTTGCTCAAAACTCAGTAAATATCCAAGGGGTAAAAGTGAAAATGAATAGTAAGAATTAACTTTTTGACCTATTTAAGCCTCTTGGGAGCCCCAGAACCCTAAGGAACATTAATGCTAAGACATCACATATGCTTAATATTAGGACCGAAATCAAAACAGGGGATTTATACCACTCAAGGGTAGTAAAAATAGAGTTCCAAAGAAAAGTGAACTTTCAGAATGCAGAAGTCAAACATGGTCAAATTGTAGTCAAGTGGGGGCAAATTGAGCAGAAAAGCTCTCACAAGTAAGGCAAATCAATACAGTAATAATTCTTAGCCAAGTCAATGGTCAATATCAGTCAAAGTTCAGTCAAATGCACTTAAAGAGAGCTGAATAGAGCGTAATTAATGCACAAAAAGCTTGTCAAAAGCTACAAAAAGTGGTTTTCTCACTAAAACGTCAAATTTTCATGCCAAGATATTGCTCAAACATCAGTCAAACTTGGTCAACTATCTCAAATTCTTGGTCAAACTTGGTCAAATAGTGCTTTTGGGGCACTTAAATCGATCTAAATGGCTTGAAAACACTTTCCAATTGATCTACGCTTGATCCTAATCCATTTTAATCAAGATGATTCTTCATAAAGGCTTGAAACTGATGATTTTATTTGAATTTGTTCCAATTTCGGTCTTGACGGGGCATCATCATACCAAAATCCAATGCTTTGAATCAAATCCTTCAAGACCAGGGGCACAAGAGTTTTCTTCAATCAAGTTGAGACTGTTAATCTTGACGAAATTGATCAATTTCATCACTTCAAATCAAATTGGTTACTTGTCAGCGTGATCAATTTTTAACTAAAAATGATTTTCAAAATCTCTTATTGGTCTTTGTTCAATCAAGCTCGGAGTCAGTATTGTCAATTCTTGTCCAATCAAGTTCAAAATTGATAGCTTTGAAATCAAGAAGGATTTCATTCGATCAAGCTCAAAATTCTCTTATCGGTTTTCATTCAATCAAGTTCGGAATTGGTATTGTCAATTCTTGTCCAATCAAGTTCAGAATTGATAGCTTTCTATTGGTGTAATTAAATATTCACTAACTACACTTTACTTAAGTTTACTTAGGATAATGCATTTGCATAATTAGTTGTCTTTGAGACACCTAGGAGTTTGCATTTCTTTTTAGTACATGGTTAAGAGAATCTCCACTTTAGGTGTGATAGTTGTCATCACATACCTCTTTGTGTGTGAGATCCACCTTTAGTGCTCTTATCACATTATCATTCTCTCATTGTTACACATGTTGCACATACTTTCATGTACAATGGAGGATGATCCACCTTTGGTGGACATGTGATTCCACCTTGTGTGGGTGATATCTTATCATCTCCTTATCATGTAGTCTTATTGCATTACCTATATATTTAGGCACTCCTACTTTGTAATCAATTCAATTAGCTATAATCAATTATTTGATTATTTTTCCTATCTCTCTTGTGCTATCTCTTGAGCTTCTAGATCTTGGCTTTTATTCTTTGCCTTAGGAAAATTCTTACACTTTCAAATTAAGTAGGATTTCGTTCAATCAAGCTCAAAATTCTTAAATTTAGAGTAGTTCTTGTTACTGCTCTATAAATATTTCAGAGTGATCCTCATTTCTCTTTAAATCATTTGAGTTTAGAGTAGTTCTCGCTGCTCTATAAATCTCCTAAATCATGCTTTGAATCAGATTTTCTTTGAATCCCTATGTTGTTCACAAAGAAATTCAAAGAGGGGCAAATGTAATCACCTAAAATTGGGCTAAAAGAACCTAAGGCCCTATTTTCCCTAATTCAGAACAATACCTTGAATATGTTAATTTGATTCCCGATCATTAGCATAAATCCCAAAAATTCAATAAACTCCATCGAATCCTAAATCAAGCATTTATCACTAAGGTTTCAAGCTAAATCAAGTCAAATAACTCTAGGCCTATTTAATTAATTCAATCCCACCAAATGCACGGCTAGAGTTATTTATTAAAAGAAATTCATAAATACCTCCTAAATCAAAGAAACACAACAAACACACCTTAATGATTAAGAGGCTCTCACATGGATCAAGGATCATGCATGATTACATCTTAACCACTCCTCATAGATGCATCTCAAACGTTCAATTCATTCAATCTTCTATAAAAGAGAAATTTCAAAAGTTCATTTTTTCTTCTCAATGCTTGGAATTCTATGCTTATGAATATTGTGAATTTGAGGCTTCATAATCCTTGATTATTGAACTCTCATGCTTGGGAAATTACTTACTAATGTCTTAATTTGGTAGTTGTTTCTATGTCTTCATGCTTATTTAATTAGAGAATACTTCAATTTGGCTTAAAATGGAAAGAATCTATGGTTTTAAGCTTGATTTCATGCATTTACTTTTAAATCTCTCATTTTAGTGTAGATTGTCACTGTTTAAGGGTCAAATCTGAGAGTAATTAACCCCTTATTTCATACTTGCACTAACTCGAGAGCAATAGGATGCTTTTTCTTGTTAGTTTCTTCAATTGCATACTTATTTTCTCTAACAAGTGATGTTATTATCCTATTGAAGTGTTGTGTTGTAGGCCAGAAACTCACACACACGACAGAGATCCAATAACCCTAGCCATTTTATTTTAATCTTCTCAGAATCTCTTCAAAAATGGGTCTACTTCTTTCATATTGGTTATTAACAGTGTTGATGTTATCAAGATATTGCTCATTGCTTGATACAAACTGCACATTTGAGTACAAGAGTGTCTCTCATCTAACCAAACTTTGTTTTTTGCAATGATAACTTTTAGATAACAAATTTTCCTAAAATATGAACCTTGAAATAGAACTTATCTATGTACTTGACCATAACAAAATCACTCAACTGGAAGTCATAGAAATTAATATATATTTCTCAACCATGCCCAAATTCCAATTTTTCATCAACACCCAATAATTCAACTTCCCATTGTTGCCCATTTCGGCCTTGCAACACCATATGTTCATGTTGGTCTATTATAAATAGTGAAACAAATGAAATATGCCCTACATTCATGGTTGTCGCAAGATCCCGATGAATACATGTTTTCTTTGCAGTTCAGCAACAACCATTGGATAAAAAGAAAACTATCAGCCTTTTCAAAAAAATTAACTAAGAACAGTTAGAACAATTAAAGTACATCTGTGACAAATCTAAGAAAGATTTTGTTAATTAATACTCTTCCAAATTGTATACAAAGTCAAATATTTGTCAATGCAAGGTTTTGGATCACCGGATTTATATACTAGTCACTACTCAATCTGACATTGACAAGTCTTTGTGTTTGCATTCTTTAGTACTAAACAATACTAAAAGGTGATTTCATGTACAGATTTATAGACTACCTTTAGATTTGTGTTCTAACTGTTCATATTTGTAGGATTTGAGCAATACAAATCCACAAAACCTGAAGATCATTTGTGTACAAAAACTTGTTACAAGGAAGTAGAGACAAGAAGAGGGCAAGGGTTTGACTCAGAATATGAAGAAGAAAATATCCTCAAAATAATGAATGAATAAAATATACAATGGATCATCCATATAAAGGAGATTGAAAGCCTTGAAAGGAAAACCTAAAAAGCAAAAGTGCATATAATAATTAGTTAAATTATTACAAGACTAATGCATGAAAATTAGGCCCCCCTAGATGGTGCTCGAGAAGAGCTTTTCAGTGCTTCTTCCAGATCAAAAAATAGAGCTAATTTGAGCAAATTAGCCCCCACCATAATGCAAAAAAGATAATCTGGTGTTGACAAAAAAAATAGCAAGCTAGGTGACAAAAATTACCAGATTAACCTCCATGAAAGTGTCGGGCTCAGAACCAGCTTGTCGGTGATATCTGGTTTGTCAAAAAATGATGTCTGGAGCTCTCGGAAAGCCAATTTTAGTGAAAGATGCTCCAAAAAAGAAAAAAAAATCCCAAAAAAGAGGATTTTCTCTAAGCGCTAGTACCTAGTCACATGAGGCTCTGGGCGCTAGCGCTAGAGGGCCTGCAGTTGAAAGTTTGGGCCCACTACTGGTGGTTTAGGGCTAGCCACCGGTGGCTAAGGCCTGGCGGTTAGGGGCCTGAGGTGGTTGGCGGTATCCGGTTGGCGACGATTCAGAGGTGGCGGTGCCTGGGCTGAGCGCGGGCGGTGCGCTGGTCACGTGTGGGCGGTGCGCTGTTGGCACTTATTTTTTTGTGATTTTTTAAATTTTTCCACTTCATACTGCGTGAAATTTATTGCCTCGGGGTGCGTGCACTACCGTACGGCCCTGGGGCAAAAGTTTTTTGCCTCTCCTTGCAACGTTGTCCAAATTGGACGTGTTTTATATCAAAATAGGGGTTTTTGGGTGCTGTCAGGTCAATGGTGAGGTTTGTTTGAGCTCAAAGTGCACCAAAATTTAGGGACCCCCTAATTTCAATAATAAAAAAAAAACATAAAAAAGCCCTAAAAAGAAACAAAAAATAACCTCCTATAGAGAATACCAAATATGAGAAATATAACCAAAACCTCTCAAATCTGCCAAAAAATCCCTAATTTGAATTCTTCAAATGCGAACAAGCTGTAGTAGATTAGACTCTGATACCATGTAGGATTTGAGCAATACAAATCCACAAAACCCGAAGATCACCTGCATACAAAAACCTGTTACAAGGAATTAGAGACAAGAAGAGGGCAAGGGTTTGACTTAGAATATGAAGAAGAAAATATCCTCAAAATAATGAATGAATAAAATATACAATGGATCATCCATATAAAGGAGATCAAAAGCCTTGAAAGGCAAACCTAAAAAGCAGAAGTGCATGTAATAATTAGTTAAATTATTACAAGACTAATGCATGCAAGTTTATATTTAAAACAACTAGTGCATAAGTTTGAATCAACTAGTGCATGTGTGTTTAAATATAAACAACTAAAAATAAAAGTGTTGACATCTTAAGAATGGATTCAAGTTAATTAATATAATTAATACTTTACTCTAACAATATTAAATCTCTTAATACTTTATTTTCAGAATTAAAAGCTAACAAAATGATCTTAATCTCATAATAGTCATCCAATCTACGAAGTTAAAAGATGAGATCATCTTTATTAAATGACTAAATGACAATAATAAGATCTTGGCTTTCAAATGGAACAATCAATGTAATCACATTGTCGGGAATTGAGCAGGATCATTGTGCAGCCTGATTCTCCGAAACAATCAAAAAACTTAAGACCAACTAAAAAATTAGTCTTTCCTTTCAGAAATGAATATAAAATTAGAAATATTTACCAATTTTTACTTTAATCAAAATTTATTTTATACTATAATTAATTCATATATTTTCCCATTTTTTACTATAATTTATTATTATTTTATTAATAGTTACTTGTTATTAGATATATTTAACATCATTATTAATATATTTAATTATTATTAGGTAAAATTATGCTATTCATGATAAAAATTTCTAATCAAATGTAATGTTTTAAATTATCAGATTTAGTTGTTAATGACTTCTAAATCCAAATTTATTGAGAACTAGAACCCTGCCGAGGAAAAATATCTAAAGATTTTGGATTTAGTAGTAACTCTCCTTATCGCTGAAAAGTTTGACTATAGCTAATTATATCTTGAGATTTACCAACTTTGTTATATGGAACATTGAAATACTTGAAAGGACCACCTTTTGGCTTTCACATGTGGCATCAGTGATATGCTTAACCCATCAGTGATTTAATTCAACTCGGCCTAGTAGATAGATAATTATTGTAAGCCTGGCTCTAGAGAAGTCCATCACATCACTTTAATGACATTCCTTGAAATATCATCTCCTGCAATTAATGTTATGAGTGCAAAGTAGACTACAACACCACCTTGTTCTTTTATAAAGTGTCAAATAATACTGAGAATTAAAATACTTGCACAAAAACCATTGATAGAACATCATAATAGCATACAATAACAGGAAACTTGAAGACAAGCCAACAATAGGAGAGAAGACAAATGGAAGTCACACCAATATGTGGTATTTAAACTAACTTACGATATTAACATTCATTTTTTACCATTCTTAACCTCCATTTTTTGCATATTTTGTTTATTTCAATACCTCAAACTATTTAAGAAAATTCATTGGCAAAAAAAATCAAAATAATACAGATAGCTACCAATATGTTGAAATCGATTTGAACCAATATAATCTAAAGAAAATATCATGCAGGCTAAAATTATATTGATTTGATAAATATTGCAATCTCACAATGCTAGAATTTACTCAATAGTAAAACGATTCGATAAGTTGTCTTCAAAATTTTGAAAAGGGAAAAATCAGGATTATAAATCCAATGCTCTACCTTTCCCAAAATTATTAGTAATTTTAAGATATATAGAATACACAATTATTTCTCTAATAAAGAAGTACAAAAAAAAAATTCCTTATAAATTAGATATTACTTCTACAAAATTTTCTTCTTTGTAAGGCATCACAAAATGACCAAAAATAAATTGGTTTTCATCTGCTTATTAATAATTTTTGAGCTACATTGTAGAAATGCTATGACAAAGAACAATTGTCATTAATGACTTCTTTGAACACATGGACATTCATAGAATACATGAAGAAGATAGAATTTTAGGATTGTTATCGCAAAGGTTACTTCAAGAAAAATGACTAATAACATCTCATCTAATATCACAAAGAAAATTTTCCCTCTTTTACAAGGATCCATATATTTCAGAATTGGAGTCTTGTGACACATGCAATCCAATGCAAGTTCATCATGTCCCAAGTGAAATATGGTTTCAACCAATATCAATAGCATCTGAAAATATATATTCTTCTTTGATAAATGGCACAGGTCAATTATGGATAGAGAAACTGCTTCGAACTCCAAAAACCAATACAACTTCTTTACAAAACCTTTGCTATCATGGTCAAATGTATCAATTGCATTTTGCATCAAGGTTAGACACATTGTGGAACAAATAGGTCATACAAAGATGGGGACCACATAGCTGTTACTTATGTATACCCATACGTGAATGTATAAAAAAGATTTTAATGGAACAAATACCTACATGGACTCAAACCACTTGTAAAATCTACCCAACTATTAATGTTCATACACAGAACTAGGTTCTACTACATCAAACATACCAACATCTTTACTAGTTCGATGATTTGAGTCCCATGAATGGTCAACCCATCGGTCCTAATGCTATGCTTTAAGACGATAAGTTTTCTCAGTTTGCAAAATACTAGATCTATACTACTTGTGTATAAGGAAATCGATGGAGGTCTACCTCCTTGAACAAATCCACCATATTTGTTTAGAATCGCAATGGTTATGATTTCAATTTTCTATACAAAATCTAACACTTTTAACAAATGTGGAAATACATTTCACCATTTTAAATGGAAAATAGCTATATCAAAAAATGTTAATGTTTTTCCCAATATTCTTAAATATCTTTTAATTTTAACATTTACAAATAAATTTTATGTTGATTTTTTTCTTCGATTTATATGTTTCAAATATGCTTAATATTTCAGTCAAATATACTATAATTGTAGTCAATTTTTACATATATCCTTCCTCATATGTTTCTCTCCTGCTAATACTTTGAAGATGCAATTCATAATTTTTAAATAATTGAAAATATATTTTAAAAGCTATCTTCGCAACTGGTGTTTAACTTTATTATCAAGATACCATCAAAACCCATAGCATATGTGTGGGTAGTATTTTCTAGGTACGCATGTATCATATATCAATAGGGGCTTATATATCTTATAACCTGATTAAAATTACAACATACACATACTACTTTATAATATGTTGAAATGATAAATCACATTGAATCATTTGAATTTAATAGTGCGTGGCTATACTTATAAAGTCCCATTGACATGCTATGATCATTATTATAGAACTTTTTTTATTTCTAAACAAACTGAGAGAAAAAAAAAAAATCCTTATGTAATCCAGACATGAAGAAATAGTTGTCTTATAATGGACAAAAATCTAAACTAAATAATGATATTCAATAATCCTCTCATTCTAATGTAATATAAGGAGTGGTAAGAATTGAACCATCATTTTATAGTACATATATACATCGATATGATACCATAATAGAGTTTTTTATATATACAATATATGTTTCAACATTGTTACATGAGTTTGTCTTTTACAGTTTTGTGAAGGATATCAATGGCTGTCCTAAATGTGCCACACTGCGACTATGATGAAGAACCTTGCATTTTGAAAACCTCAAACACAAAGAAAAACCTTGAAAGAAAATTTTGGACCTGTCCACTTAGTAAGAAGGTTGGTAGTATACATGAATTTTATGTTTATAAAAAAAGTACATACTATACATTATAGTATGTAGTAATGTAAAGTTGATATTGTAGGGCAGTAATGGCTATGACTACTTTAGGTGGGAAGATGATATCTCAAATGCATATGTCAGACCATTTGCACGAGTTGTCAATGAAACTCATTAGTGTAGCTTGCGCTATCAAGAGGCCGCTATGGTTGAGATTGTGTCAATGCAAAGGCTAAAATAATTTTTTTACGAGGACTTCACACCATTTTAATTGCATTTATTTATATTTTAATTCTGTTTGTTTGCTGGAACCATATAAAAATATGAACTTTCAATGTATCCCAATTTATTTGAAACAAAATGTGGACATGTAACTAGTTTTCAATGTACTATAATATAAGTGCTAACTTGTTTATAAAGTTGTCATGTCAATATTTACATATGTAGTAAATTGTTTGTAACGTTGTTATGCCAATTCTTAAGTTTCAACATCGATTTGACTATCAATTCAAAAATATAGAAAATTTAAAAAAAAAACAACAAAATTGATTATAATTTAAAAATTAAAATTTGTAAGAAAATAAATGTATTTTATAATCTTTATTTTTCTAAATTAATAATACATAATTTTATTTATAAAAAAAAAGCCTTTTACCATGTGTAACCAATGTTAGTTTGGCAAGAACATTAGATTTACACATTTTATGTTTGACTGCATATGTAGAAACATGTTATGGGCTTAATGATTATATTTTAGATTAGAGTTTAACTTCTTATATTTCATAGGATATATATTAGAGGTATTAAGATTGAATTTTGATGGTGTGTATACTCACTTAGCTGTCCTACTGAAACAATTTAACACACATGTACTGGTAGAGGCTTTACTTAAAGGCTCTATTGTTTACGCAAAGAATATTCTTACAATCACCTTCACATTTACATGAATGCCAATTATCTTGCTATATCCCATAGTCACTGAATGTTTTCTTATTAAACCATTTTGTCTAGATATTGTGCAACTAAGGATCTGATATAGAAAATGCAGTTAGAATTGAGCCAACATTTGAGGAAGTATCTAAAGTGACCTATTATGCAAGAGCAAAAATAATTTTCAAATATTTGAAACTTATACCTGATTATGGACTATGATATAATTAATGACATGATCTCACACTATTTACGTACATTGATGCTTCTTGGGAAAGAAATATAGATGATAGAAACAACAGTAATGATGAAGCATTCCTTTTGTGAATTGAATTCACAGACTCTATTATCTTTCAATGTGATAACATAATGACTTGAAATTTTATATCAAGTATATGGCATATGGATTTTCCACATTGTTGATAGTGAATGACACTGCAAAAAGAATTTCTTTTGATATTCAAATAATGGTGATGGATTTATAGAGAGCTCATGTAAATAGAGGACATAACTACATCCAATATCTAATAACTAGCATGCATGAAGGCCAAGAGTCTATTCGAAAGAAGGAGCCACCTCCTAGGTTTATGCATTACTAATTATAATATCATGGATTTACAATACTTCCAGCCTAAGATGTTGTGCAATGGTCAATCTAATCCAGTCCAGTTTTGAATAAGGGCGTCAAATTTTACTTCAAGGGAGTCTAATTTGTGTCATTTTCACAATTGCATGGTGCAACCAATCTTGTTCAGCTTAGACTTAAATATGTCCAGGCTACAAATTAAGCTTGAGCAATTATTAAAGCCTTCTCAATTAGTTGAGAAATGAATACAGATAGAAGACATTTTTACAAAACCTTTATCAAAGGATACATATAAGCATTTGTAACATATGGTCATAGCACTATCTCATTATTTGCACCAAATGATTGATGTTTCTTGCAAGCCCAAATGTCTATAATTCAATTGAGTTACTCAAAAATCAAGGTACATACATTTAACATTATTTTTCGATAGTTGAGCCTATCGTAGATCTTATGTAGAAGATGGTCTGACATAAAGATACATTTATCATTAATGTCAATCGCTAAGAGAATAAGAGCTGAAAAAATTTCTTTCAAATGTATGCTTTAATATCAATAGGAGATAAGAGTACAAAAAGATCATCCTTTTTGAGAGAAATAGATCTCGGTGTCATTTATTTTGTATGAATGTTTAACAAAGGATGAAAAATATCCATACATGATATGGTTGATAGAATTATGTCACATTACAAGTGCATGCTAATTTTTAAAGAGTATGAGATGACATTTGAATTGTAATTGCGAGAAAAATAAACTATTGCAATGCAACACATATTGTAAATCTTAAAATGGTAGTATATTATAATTGTAAATTGCCAAATTCTCCAGGATGACCCAATAACTTTTTGTAGGACATAGTATAAAGGAAAGATAATTAGTTCAATGTAAAGTATATCTGTGTGATATATGATAATATCTTTGCATTATAGCTATGTATGTCATCCACTGAACCTGAAAGATAATATCTATGGATCAGAAAAAATCATTCACATAATAATGCTATGTACCTATATAATTTTGGAAATAATACAGAGATCTATTACCCTAACCCTTCTGAAAATCTATCATGTAATAATGAAATGTAGCTATCTAATGTGATACGCTGATGAACTTATGAAGATGTTAAGAAAAATTCATGTCCATCTATACATTTCATTTGATTAACTGTTACCAACCAAAACATGTAACATTGAATGCAATTTAATGCATATTCAACAACTATTAGGTGTACAAGGAAAAAATGAAAAAATATCAAGGAAAAGTATAAATTGATATGCAACAAATACTTGTTTTGAATCATTGAAGATATATTAAAGTCAATATCCAAAAGACATCCATATTTTAACATAACAAACATTGTCATACATATATGTTAAAGTAATTAACATATCTATAAAAGTAATTATTATGATCAAGTTGAATATACACAAATGTCTATTAATTTAATGTTTATAATGATGCAAATTTTACAGCATCATCATGCATTGACTTTTGATTTTGTCCCTTATATTTCAAAAATCAAACTCTACAAAATATAGTGTGAAAAAGTTAGGAAAAAGTGAAAGCAAAATAATTGTAATAAGAAATGTAAAAACATCATAGACAAAAGCTGTAAGAAAACTAGTAGTATATGAAATTACTTCAATTACATATATATATGTGTTTAGATTTGATACAATGATAGGACTTTGTAATACAAAAATAAATACAGTAGGTAAATTGAAATATACATATAAACTTAAATTACATAATAACAAAGTCTATGATACCCATGATCTCTATAATTGTGTTTGTTCCTCTCTTTGCTGACTGTTATATTGTTCCATTGCTCTGATTACATCGAGAATTTCTTCTTCCTGTGGTATGATAATATTGTCATTTCTTACCATCGAATATTCATAATTTCTTTTAATTATTTTTATTTGTTCAGAAATACTTTGTATGTCTTCATATACAGTTGTTAATAAGTCTCTAATTGTAGTCAATTTGTATATATCTCCTTCCTCATATGCTTCTCTTCTACTAATACTTTGAAGATGCAATTCATAATTTTAATTCATCATTTCTATATCTAGAGAATCTTAAGCATTAACTACATCAATATTGCAACCCATATCTGTAAAAATCTTTTCCATATCTGTAATTCTAGTATTGAGTGTTTCAATCAGATTTTTCAGTTCTTCAATTACTTCTATGCTGATATCTATTTTGAATTTGATTGAAAAAATCCACTTTTGTAGAGGCGTGTCAGTCGATTTGATAATTATTACATTCAGAGCTTGTTCACTATCCATATCTATTACTGTTTGCAATATATTTTCTTGTCTACAATATATTCTTTTCTATTCTTCAAGAAACTGCAAATCTGTATAGATTATACCTTTTAGCTCAATATATATTTAGTAATAACTGCCTACGCAGTCAATGAGACCCACACCTCTTGAATTGAAATATTGTACCCATTCTCATGAGAGTTGTACCATCTGTTTGTCTTCATGCATTTGCTTGATAATGTGTTCACTCGAATGAAGTGATGGATCAAAAATATCTTCTGTCTGACTTGATGTTTGAGAACATATAGGACCTAACATTTTCTCGATATAATCAGATAGATGTTTGATAGTAGATCTCAGTATGTTCTTTTCATCTTTCAATTGATCCAACCTCTCTCTTATGTCTTGATGTGTAAATTACCACATATCAACTATACGATCATGGAAATCGGGTCCTATATCAATTTGATTTACATCAAAATCTACTGCATTTAGATCAGAAAAATTCATGTCTTGTTTTGGTTCTGCAAGTTCTATTATAACATGCCCTGTTTCTTGATGTTTTTGAAGAGCAGCTAGTTTTCCTCTTTCCTTTCTTTTCTTTGAATTGGTAGATTCACTAATGATTTGAGAAACTAAATCTTGACTAGGAATTCTATCATCTTTTCTTTTTCTTTTTCTTTATATTGTTTCTTCTTATTATGAAGGAGTGCCTAGAATATTTGAGGCAGAGGCTAAACTTTCAATATCAAACAATTTCCTGACTATTGTAGGGCTTTGTATTTCTTGATCTAAACTTTGAAATTTTGGTACTATATTTTGAGTACACGTTACACTAGGTTGAATAAAATCCATTATTTGATTTAGTGGTTCTTCTGCAAAAGATTTCATTGTTGCATTTTGTTCTGATTGATCTATTTCATCTCCTTGTTCTATTTTTTCTGCTTCCTTTACACTATCTATGTTAATCAATGCAAGTGAACCATTGCCATAAGTGTTGCTTATAGATTTGTCTTTTTTCTAGTGGTTGATCATCCCCTCCTGTAATTTGTTGAATAGACTAAATTGTTGTCTGCATTGTTGGTAAAGGTACTTGAACTGAAGTTGTTGTTTGAGCTTTTGTTGTTGATTGTCCTTATGTGTTTGATGTGTCATTTGTTTTTCACTTGTACTACACCCATTTTTTTGTTCTTTTCATTATCTGTTCCATTCTCTCTTCAAGATTGTCTAATTCAGGTTCTTGAAATTGTACAGGTTGCAAAGGTGTCCCTTTTATTTTTTCCAAATAATGATTTGAAAATAGTTTAGAATGATCATCATATAATCCTTTGACATCTATATCAATATTATATAGTTGAATTTGTTCAACTATGAGTCAGGACCATGATCTTTCTCTCATTTCGAAGTCATCTTTACAATTAGCCCAGAAATATTCTAATGAAGAAACATGATTAAAACTAGGGCCTACTAGCAGGTTTTGTTTTATATAATTTGAAGGGTCAAAATGATGCCTAATAACATTATATTCATCAAATTTATATCTTTTTCTAGATGATTTGATGAGATTAATTGCAGAAGAGCTAGAAAAGCATGTATAAGCTACTATTGAAATTGGAAAATGAATACTTGCTTTATGTTGTTCATTGCATCTGTTGTTGACCTTGATGATTTGTCTGCATAACTTTATCAAAGCCATTTTATCATCTGAATATTTAGGCAATTTGTATAGAAACCCATCGAAAGCTCCAATCCTAATATATGTAAATTTATTGGATATTGTGTATAATAGCTACCAAATTGCATTATTGTTTGTGCAGTTGCATCTGATAATTTTCATTATGGAAAACCTTGAATTTCACGACATTAACTTCATTGAAAAAAAATCATTAACCCTTGTGAAATTTTCATAGTTGTTTTCGAGTTGTATCCAAGGATAGAAATCATAAACCTAAATATTTTCATCATATTCAGAAACATTAGGTAGGTCATTCCCTATATGTTAACATGCTAGGGAATAGATGAGGTAAGATGACATTGCAAATTTGTATGAATGCTTTGCTGAGACAAGCATTTCAGTAAGTCTATCACTTATGAGTTGTGCCCAATCTATATAAATATTATTTGCACCTATAGATTGCACAAGGAAATACCACCATTCTTCAAAATTTAGGGCTTGTTCACTTCCTTTGATTCTATGCAAAAGTACTAGTATGTCAACAATCTCTTTTTTTAGATTTATTCTGTATAGGGTTTTCGGTACCTTTGAACTGGCTGCTCTGATGGTTTCAAACCATTTATTTGAAATTATAGCTCTCTATCGTGACCTTTTCAAGCTAAAATTTGAAGCTACCAGAGAGAAATTCCATTGTGAATATTGTTCTCTTGAAGGTAAAACAAAGAATTTTTGTATTGAATCTTTGTTCAAACTAATGACTACTTCATTGTTTTGTTTCTTTATTTCTCTAGTATGTGGATCAAATCTTTGGCTACATTCCATAATGAGTTCTGGTACCTAAATAGCTATTGGAAATCCTGCAACTTGTATTAATCCACTCTCAATGAGACTTTGTGTAATGGAATGAACTCATTCTGATTTGATCCCTCTATGTAGATCATCTAAATTGTAAAAATACAAGTTTGTATATGGGATTTCTTTTCATGCATTTTCTATTCCATCCAGATGATCATAACTATTTATTTTGCTAACCATTTTGTAAAAGGTTATAGATCGGTAGCCATTTGAAATTCAAGATATACGCACTTCAAACAATGAAATGATAGATAGTGGAAATTTATTAATTTTAAGTCATAATTTAATAGACATAAAAGATATAAATGGTAAAAGGAATTAATGTTCTTGTTGTTTTTAAGAAATATTCATTTCGCTTGCAGATATGTTCAGTATATGTATTGAATTTAGGAAATATTAATAAAGATGGCACATAGAATGACGTATGACTTTAATTTTTATTTTTGATTACTATATTTTTGGAAGTACTATCTGAACAATAAGTTTTTTGATAATCGTTAGTCGATATATTTGTCATGCCCACTAAAAATTATGGCAGAGACAAATAACCTTTTTAAAAAATTGGAATTAGAAGTCAGTAATAACTAAATCTAACAATCAAAAGCGTTACATTCCTTTAAAAATTTGAGTCATGTATATAATAATTATCATTTAGTATGTGCCTATTATTATTTCACACTTTCTCGCTTTGTCTCCTCATAATTTCCAGCATATTCCATTTTATGAAGCCATATTGCAATTTCATTTTGTCGAATAATCTCCTTATCAGATTTAGTTGTTACTAACTTCTAAATCCAAATTTTCTACTAACTAGAACCCTACCGAAGAAAAAAATAAAAAATTATGAAGGGTTTCCTTCAAAAAATGAGCAGCGTCAGATTTACATCCCGTGGCTGGCGAGAAGTCAAGAGAAGAAATTAAAGTTTAATAAATGCTGCAGTGATTTAGAGAATACTCAGTTGTCGCTAGATCTCAAAATGAGCAACATTGCATAAACTTGATGAAAACTTGAAAAGTAAATAATTGTTTTGTGATTAAGAAACTCCTTTTAGTCGCTAAGTATCTCAATAAAAAGTAAAGATAAAGAGACTTAAGGAAAATCATTAGATTTAGATCTAACAGTAGTCGCAAAGTCTCAGAATAAAATTAGGTAATGATAAATCTTTCAACAACTACGAGATAGACTATAGTCACTGAGTCTCGACATTTAAAAAAAATAGTATCAAGACACTTAAAGGATGTCATTTAATGAAGATCTAACGACAGTCACTGAATCATTATAAAAAGGCATAACAAGCTATCAAATTCAGCGACTATCTTTTCTTCCTATACTCAATAAGTCTCTGAAATCAAAAATACTTGATGAGTGTCTGGATAAAATCATGAAAACATAAAATATTGACCGACTATCTTTCAAACTTCAGTCGTTAAGTCAGCAAATAAGTTTTTACTATTAAATTTATCACTAATTATAAGACACTTTCTTCATTCACCAGATCGCTATAGAAAATAAAAATATGCCAACTCTTTCAACGATTACTACAATCTATATAATTGCTTGACAACCAAAAATAAATAAAAATTCATAATTTAATTTAGACAATTTATTCAAATATATTTTTAATTATTATATTATTTTAAAAAATCATATGTAAAATTACAACAAAAAAATAAAGTATTCGTTCTTTTCAACAAATTTAAATGTAACAAAAAAAAATCTAAACCACATTTAAAACATATAACTCAGAGAATAAAAGCAAGTTAACATTTTTTTCTAAATAGATAAATTAAAACATATTTTTGAATATCGGAAAAAACATATTCACTGTTCAATTAGCTATATTTCATTGAAAACATTGGATAGCATTTCCACATTTCTAAAAATATTTTGACTCTATATAAAAAATCATATCCTTGAATGTATTTTCTTTTACAATATCATTTATGCAAAACAAAATGTAAACCAGATAATTTAACAAGAATGTAGTTTATTGCAAATATGAACAACCTGTCATATAAAATTGAAAATCTTTTCTTTCGCTTATCTTAGTTTCCAAAAGTATATGCTTTAGCATACCTAAATTAAAACATACAAAAAACTGATAAAAATGACAGAAAATAATGTTATGGTTTTTTAAGTTTAATAAAATATAAATATTATAGTAATTACCTTAGTTTTTTATCAGCTTGCAAAATTTTCAACTTTCTTTCATCTTTGTTGACGAAAACTGTGACAGTGTTTCAGATAGATGATTGGCATCCTTAATTGAAGTTCATTTGCTGTAAAAGCTTCATTATTCCAATGTTTTCTTTTTATTTGTACACAGACAGAATGTTCATGTTGTGGAAAGACAACGGGAAATATTGATGTGACTTCAATTTTTTATATTGCCTGATTTGTTTACATAGATTTACCCATTAATTTTTGATATCTTTTCTGTAAACCTCTTTGTCTATTGACATTGGCCATCGCAGAAATGGTAAAATACCTATCTTTTCAATGACTTCTTTGTTTACAAAATAGTTACTATAGTCAAAACCTTGACAATGTTGTGTGTATTATAGCAAGAAATTAAGTCTATTAATCAAATCTTTAGGAAAAAGAGAGATCATGACAAAATGAACAGTCTGAACATTTTCTCCTATTTCTAAACCCCAAGCCATTAACATAGTGGCAATACCAGCATTAACCTTCCATCGATGAGTAGCATTGTGAAATTATTCATCTAATGTCCGTTGAACTTCTTGCAGAACAGAGTTAGTCGTGCAGAGTAATAAATTTTTTAAATATGTATGTTCTGCTCTCCCAAAGAAAGCTATTTGTTGTGTGCTTGTTTGAAAAGTAAATGTAGCTTCCATTGCTAATTGTTGATTTATGGTAATCTATATTATCTACTATAATGATCTTTGCAACGAATTGATTTTGTTTGTGATCCTTTTATAGTAGCATTAGGTTTTACAAATATATGTCTTTCTATAAGATTTAGAAGATTATTAATTAATGAAATCTTTAGTAGATTTGCTATGGATGTGCTTTAATTATTTCGACTCTTGTGAGTTAATTTCATGTCTTATATCGATGTCATGTTAAGTGAAATCTGAGATAGTTAAGATATGTTATATGTAAAACACTTAAGCATTTAATATCAGATGTGACATGTTGTAAAATTCCAAAAAAAAATTAATATCATTTTAGAACAAAATCTTTACTAGATTTTTTATGGATGTGCTTTAAATGTTGTCACTTGTCAGTTAATTTGATGTATAATATCAATGTCATCAAATGCAAATTCTGACAAAGATAACTTATGTGATATCCCATTTACTTAAGAATTTACTAAAGATAATTATAAATTTTCAATATAATTTTAATTTTTTAATTTTGTTTGATTATAAATAGTTTTTGTTGGCATATCGGATTTAAATGTTCATGACTGCTAAATTCAAAATTAATTATTTTTAGTTCTCGGGAGGTATCTTGTTTTTAAAAATATGTTAACTATGATGTATAAATGACTTACCATAATGCCTTTAGTGGGAAAGTGTGCAAATAGGTTTGAGTGATCTATGACAACTAGCGACTATAATGAATATTTCCTTAAATATAGCTATAGTTTCCTAATCTCTTGAACCATTCTACCATCGCTTGGGCAATCTCTATTCAAATTCAAGATTGACATTAGGAGATACTGTGACTATGTTGATTATGTCGTCTGAAACCCAAGATCTTACTAATGTCACTTAAACATTTAATTAACATGTTATCAACTATTTAATTCAGAGATTAAGAGATTTAATATAAACCATCACCTCAAAATCATAAAGGTACTTCGTACAACGTCGAATTTAGTAGTTGTTGTCATATAAATCTGATGCTCGAAAACCTTGTATTGAATATCTGTGTTTGATTTTGCATATGATTTGGAAGAGTATTAATTAACAAAATCTTTATTAGATTTGTCACAGATCTGCATTAAATTTTCTGACTATTGTAAGATAATTTTATATATAATATCGATGTTGTCTAATGCAAAATATGTCATTCTTAATTTCTGTGATATATGGTACACTTATTAATTGAGTAACTTACTTATAAGATTTAAAATTAATTAGAACTTCTCAATTTTATTTTAATTTAAATATAGATAGAGAATGTATTTTATCGAATAATCATTAACATGTTGCATCAATGTTCAACTTTATATTATTGCAAATATTATAGTACAATGCTCTTAGGTGACATATCAGATTTACATGTTAATGACCTCAAAATCCGTAATGAAATAGTATCGGCTTTAGTAATTAGTACCTTTGAAACCCACTTTCATTAACTAGTCAACAACTTAAACACCTTAAAAATGCAAAGTCGGAATTAGCAATGACTAACATATAAATTTGATGATGTTATCTGCATTCCTCTTCAAACGGCCATTTACCTGTGTGGCATTAGATTATTATATTTTGTAGGAAGCTGGCGAGATGACAAGAACAGAGTTTGACATGTGGCACTTAGTCGTGTGTGCGCTAGATGAACACGGCGGTGAAGGAAAAAATTAGAGATCTGGAGATAAGCTTAGTCGTCGAATCTTGAAATAGTTTGGCAGTTAGAGAACAAATTTGGAGAACTCGACATTACCTTGGTCTCCAAATCTCCCAGTTAAATCAGTTAAGAAACAAACATCTTGAGAATGGGAAAATGCCTTAGTCACACATTCTCCCACATTCTTGGCAGTAAGAAGTTTCATTCAAAGATCTTGATAAAAATGTATAGTCGCCCATTAAATGGTTTTTTTTGGTACATCAGAATTAGCTATTCATAACTACTAAATTCAAAATTAATTCAGAGATTCAGAGATTTAATATAAACTTTCATCTCAAGATTATAAAGGTACTTAGTACAATATCGGACTTAGTAGTTACTGGCATATAAATCCGATGATCAAAAATCTTCCATTGAATACAAATACTTGACTTTGTATACCATTTGGAAGAGTATTAAATAACAAAATCTTTCTTAGATCTGTCATGTATATGTGTTAAATGTTCTAACTCTTGTTAGATAACTTTATATATAATATCGATGTCCTCTAATGTGAAATCTACCACTCTTAATTTTTGTAATATATCATACACTTATTAATTTACTAACTTAATTATAAGATTTTAAATTAATTAGAACTTTTCAATTTTATTTTAATTTAAATATAGATATAGAATGTATTTTATTGAATAATCATTAAAATGTTACATCATTGTTCAACTTTGTATTATTGAAAATATTATAGCAAAATGCTTTTAGTTGACATATCAGATTTAGATGTTAATCATCTCAAAATTCGTTATTAAATGATCAGTCGCCGAAACTCAAAATACTCTGGTGGTTACAGAACAAACTTGGAGAACTGGAGATAATCTTGGTCTCCAAATCTCTCAATTCAATCAGTTAAGTCCCAAACATCTGGAGAATGCAAGACTACCTAACTCACACATTCTCCCAAATTCTTGGCAGTTAGAAGTTTCATTTGGAGATTGACTGACTATCGTTGGATTAAGATCGCGTGGTTGAAATTCACCTGACATATATTTAATTTTTCAAAGCTTTTATTAAAAAAAATTAGCACTGTCAAATTTAAACCATGTGCCTGGTGGTACATTCTTGGCAGTAAGAAGTTTCATTCGAAGATCTTGATAAAAACGCATAGTCGCCCACTAAATGATTTGTTTTTGGTATATCAGAATTAGCTATTCATAACTACTAAATTCAAAATTAATTTAGATATTCAGAGATTTAATATAAACTTTCATCTCAAAATTATAAAGGTACTCAGTACAATGTCAGATTTAGTAGTTACTGGCATATAAATCCAATGATCAAAAACCTTGCATTGAATACAAATACTTGACTTTGTATACCATTTGGAAGAGTATTAATTAACAAAATCTGTCTTAGATCTGTCACGTATATGCATTAAATGTTCTAACTCTTGTCAGATAACTTTATATATAATATCGATGTCCTCTAATGCGAAATATGCCACTCTTAATTTCTGTAATATATCATACACTTATTAATTTACTAACTTAATTATAAGATTTTAAATTAATTAGAACTTTTCAATTTTATTTTAATTTAAATATAGATATAGAATGTATTTTATCGAATAATCATTAAAATGTTACATCATTGTTCAACTTTGTATTATTGAAAATATTATAGCAAAATGCTTTTAGTTGACATATTAGATTTAGATGTTAATCATTTCAAAATCCATTATTAAATGCTCAGTCACCGAAACTCAAAATACTCTGGCGGTTATAGAACAAACTTGGAGAACTGGAGATAATCTTGGTCTCCAAATCTCCCAATTCAATTGGTTAAGTCCCAAACATCTGGAGAATGCAAGACTACCTAACTCACACATTCTCCCAAATTATTGGCAGTTCAAAGTTTCATTCGGAGATTAATCGACTATCGTTGGATTAAGATTGCGTGGTTGAAATTCACCTGACGTATATTTAATTTTCAAAGCTTTTATTAAAAAAAATTAGAACCGTCAAATTTAAATCATGTGCCTGGCAGTACATTCTTTGCAGTAAGAAGTTTCATTCGAAGATCTTGATAAAAATGTACAGTCGCCCATTAAATGGTTTTTTTGGTATATCAGAATTAGCTATTCATAACTACTAAATTCAAAATTAATTCAGAGATTCAGAGATTTAATATAAACTTTCATCTCAAAATTATAAAGGTACTCAGTAGAATGTCGGATTTAGTAGTTACTGGCATATAAATCCGATGATCAAAAACCTTGCATTGAATACAAATACTTGACTTTGTATACCATTTGGAAGAGTATTAATTAACAAAATCTTTCTTAGATCTGTAATGTATATGCGTTAAATGTTATAACTCCTGTTAGAAAACTTTATATATAATATCGATGTCCTCTAATGTGAAATTTGCCAGTCTTAATTTCTGTAATATATCATACACTTATTAATTTACTAACTTAATTATAAGATTTTAAATTAATTAGAACTTTTCAATTTTATTTTAATTTAAATATAGATATGGAATGTATTTTATCAAATAATCATTAAAATGTTACATCATTGTTCAACTTTGTATTATTGAAAATATTATAGCAAAATGCTTTTAGTTGACATATCAGATTTAGATGTTAATCATCTCAAAATTCGTTATTAAATGATCAGTCACTGAAACTCAAAATACTCTGGTGGTTACAGAACAAACTTGGAGAACTGGAGATAATCTTGGTCTCCAAATCTCTCAATTCAATCAGTTAAGTCCCAAACATCTGGAGAATGGAAGACTACCTAACTCACACATTCTCCCAAATTCTTGGCAGTTAGAAGTTTCATTCGGAGATTGACCGACTGTCGTTGGATTAAGATCGCGTGGTTGAAATTCACCTGACATATATTTAATTTTTCAAAGCTTTTATTAAAAAAAATTAGCACCGTCAAATTTAAATCATGTGCCTAGTGGTACATTCTTGGCAGTAAGAAGTTTCATTCGAAGATCTTGATAAAAACGTACAGTCGCCCATTAAATGGTTTTTTTTGGTATATCGGAATTAGCTATTCATAACTACTCAATTCAAAATTAATTAGGAGATTCACAGATTTAATATAAACTTTCATCTCAAAATTATAAAGCTACTCAGTACAATGTTGGATTTAGTAGTTACTGGCATATAAATCTGATGATCAAAAACCTTGCATTGAATACAAATACTTGACTTTGTATACCATTTGGAAGAGTATTAATTAACAAAATCTTTCTTAGATTTTTCACGTATATTCATTAAATGTTCTAACTCTTGTCAGATAACTTTATATATAATATTGATGTCCACTAATGCGAAATATGCCACTCTTAATTTCTGTAATATATCATACACTCATTAATTTACTAACTTAATTATAAGATTTTAAATTAATTAGAACTTTTCAATTTTATTTTAATTTAAATATAGATATAGAATGTATTTTATCGAATAATCATTAAAATGTTACATCATTGTTCAACTTTGTATTATTGAAAATATTATAGCAAAATGCTGCTAGTTGACATATTAGATTTAGATGTTAATCATCTCAAAATCCGTTATTAAATGCTCAATTGCCGAAACTAAAAATACTCTGGCAGTTACATAACAAACTTGGAGAACTGGAGATAATCTTGGTCTCCAAATCTCCCAATTCAATCGGTTAATTCCCAAACATCTGGAGAATGGAAGACTGCCTAACTCACACATTCTCCCAAATTCTTGGCAGTTAGAAGTTTCATTCGGAGATTGACTGACTGTCATTGGATTAAGATCGCGTGGTTGAAATTCACCTGACATATATTTAATTTTTCAAAGCTTTTATTAAGTAAAATTAGCACTGTCAAATTTAAATCATCTGCCTGGCGGTACATTCTTGGCAGTAAGAAGTTTCATTTGAAGATCTTGATAAAAATGTACAGTCACCCATTAAATGGTTTTTTTTGGTATATCTGAATTAGCTATTCATAACTACTAAATTCAAAATTAATTTGGAGATTCAGAGATTTAATATAAACTTTCATCTCAAAATTATAAAGGTACTCAGTACAATGTCAGATTTAGTAGTTACTAGCATATAAATCCGATGATCAAAAACCTTTCATTGAATACAAATACTTGACTTTGTATACCATTTGGAAGAGTATTAATTAACAAAATCTTTCTTAGATCTGTCACGTATATGCGTTAAATGTTCTAACTCTTGTCAGATAACTTTATATATAATATCGATGTCCTCTAATGTGAAATCTGCCACTCTTAATTTCTATAATATATCATACACTTATTAATTTACTAACTTAATTATAAGATTTTAAATTAATTAGAACTTTTCAATTTTATTTTAATTTAAATATAGATATACAATGTATTTTATCAAATAATCATTAAAATGTTACATCATTGTTCAACTTTGTATTATTGAAAATATTATAGCAAAATGCTTTTAGTTGACATATCAAATTTAGATGTTAATCATCTCAAAATCCGTTATTAAATGCTCAGTCGCCGAAACTCAAAATACTCTGGCGATTACAGAACAAACTTGGAGAACTGGAGATAATCTTGGTCTCCAAATCTCCCAATTCAATCAGTTAAGTCCCAAACATCTGGAGAATGGAAGACTACCTAACTCACACATTCTCCCAAATTCTTGGTAGTTAGAAGTTTCATTTGGAGATTGACCGACTGTCGTTGGATTAAGATCGCGTGGTTGAAATTCACCTGACATATATTTAATTTTTCCAAGCTTTTATTAAAAAAATTAGCACCGTCAAATTTAAATCATGTGCTTGGCAGTAAGGCGCGAGAAGAAATCAAAGTCTATTAAAATTTACTGTAATTAAGATAATACTATGTACTCGCTAAATCTCCACATTACCAAGATCGGGTAATCTCGACAAAATTTATAAAAGTCAACAATTTTTTCACGATTAAGAGTCTCCTTCAAGTCACTAACTTTCTCAATGCAAAATCAATATAAAGAGACTTAAGGAAAACTGTTAGATTAGGTTCTAACGGTAGTTGAGGGACTCAGAATGAAATTAGTAAATGATAAATCTTTCAGCAACAATGAAATAGACTATTGTTGCTGACTCTCAATAGAATGTACATCAAAATGTATTACAAATTGCTATGATTAAAATAATACTCTATAATATCTAGATCTCCACATTACCAAGGTTGGATAATCTCCATGGAATTTATATAAGTCAACAAAGTTTTGGCGATTAAGAGAGTCGTTGAAGTCACTAAGTCTAAATGAAAAATCATTCAATGACAACGAGAAAAATTTCTGTCCTTGAGTCTCAACAAAAAGGACATAGACTATAGTCAATTTGCATAAAACAAAGTATCAAGAAACTTAAAGGAGACCATTAGATTAAGATGCAAGGATATTGACTGAAATAATTTAAATATCGCTTAATCGGTATCCACTTAACAAGGCTCATGATGAAAACACAAGAACCAAAATTTCCAACCCAAACATCAAACATTGAATGGTAAAAAAGAAAGCTACAATAAGATTTAAATTACTATAAAGTAACCTAGAATATAACTACAAAATAACCTATACTGCATTTTGAACCCATAATATCAAATTGGAATAAGCATTAAATTACATTTTTTACTCGTATAAATAATAGAAAAAAATCGTATCTAGAAAAAGAAAAAGAAAATATAATTACAAAAATTTAAACAACATAACATCTATTTGGCGTAACAATTGCATGCCGAGTTGCAATTTCTAGTAATAGCTCAATCTATACAAAGGACAACACGAACGATTACATAAATTATAAGTTACAAATCGTTATTATGAGGACACGAGATAGTAAGACGTGATGTTTTAATAATTTTAATAATTTTAATGCTCCTCAACTATTTACCTTTAAAATTATTCATGCTAGAGGAAAACTAATTAAAGGTTCTCTAAGATATTCATTTTCACTCAAGATACTCAAACCTTTTAAATTTTTAACTTATTAAGTTAGAAATGTTCAAAATTTGAACATACACAATTAAATTAAGTTCGAAATGCTCAAAATTTGAACAAACAAAACCAAAAAGTTTTTATGTGCTAAAAAAATTAATCACTCACAACCAATAAGATTGTGATGTTAAAAAAAAGCGAACATTTCTAACTCTTTAAGTTGCGAATGCTCAAATTATAAGCATTCCCAACCTCTTCTTGAAATCACATGTAACCATTTATCAAAGAGGCTGAAGGGAAAAGAAACAAATCACTGCAAAAATGCCACAATAGTCACCTGATGTGTAAGAAATGGGTTCATTGAAGAGGTTTTGATTATATATAATCAATATGTATGAAACCAAAATATCAAAGCAAGCAGGTCAATTTGACAGTTACATTAAAACGATGTCATATGCACAAAATAAAATTTGTAAAAGGGATTTAAATAATTTCATGCAAATACAAATGATAGAGTACCTCAAAGAGATATCACACATGAAACAGTAAACTAATTGCTGGTTGTAAGAAAGAAAATTTATTGAAAAATCTTTAGAAACTACAAGCAAATATAGACTTGCAAGTAAAAAAAATCCACAACTCTTGTCTACATCTTCTCTCCATGCCCGTGCTTAAAATGGGATCTATTTAACAGTCTACAGATATTCATCGCAGCAAAATGGGGTTTTTGTTTTTTTGTTTTTTAGGGGGCAAAGGGGAAATTATGGAGAAATTTCTAAAAAGGCTATTGGGTTACACCATGTATAATTTTTATTTTATTTTATTTTGTATATTCTCAAAAAGACAGTGAAAAAGGCATTTGGTCATATGCACTCATGAGTTGTTATTATCAATTTTTTGCATGTTGCTACTCGTTTTATGTAATGCTGAAATCCAATTGTTCTTCTGATCTTCGTAATTGAAGGAACACAATGCATTCATTTCTTGGTATCTTGATGTTAGTGTGCTAGAATAACCTATCTTTTCATATGTCAAGGCTTGTTATCTTTATTTTGTCATATTTTCAACTATGTTTAAACCCCTTAGTAATCATCATCCTTATGAATCTCAACTGGTATTTGTATGTCTACTATTGGGATATATGTTATGCATTTCCTTTAGTTCTATTTTGTCTCCTTTTGTACTTTCAGATGAAAAGTACACCAAAATACCAAATACATCCATCCTACGAGGGAGCTGTTTCTCTCAAATGAAGACCAAGATTGTGACAAATCAATATTTGATCACAATCTTAGATACTAGACAGCTTTCAAATGATTTCACAGAACAAAAAATTGTCATTTTTATCAATAAAAGTTGTAGAATACATCTACTAGATATATCTATTTAAGAAGAAAAACATCTTTAATAATTAAAAAAACATCTTGAAAAAACAATTTGAAGACTTTGATAAAGATTAAGATATTTAGTATGAACATCATTTGAAATTTGATTTGCTTTCCCTCATGGGTGGGACATGCCAAGTGCTGACTGTTAGCGCGAGTGAATGCTGGAACCGAAATTGGTAGGCAAAGGGAAGGAGTTCAGGGGCCCACACCTCAGCATTTAGAATATGCTGGTTAAGCTCAGATCCTTCGTTGGTATTGGTATTTTCATTACCCTTGGCCAAATTCAACTGATTCTAACGATACTCAAAGAATATCAGCAGAACGAACGTATAAGGGACAACCTTGCCTGAGAGATCGATGCAAACGAAAGGATCAGACAATTAATTATTAATAACCAGTTGAACAGTGGGTCATTGAATAAATTAACTCCCGTTTTCTCGTTACCCGCTTATTTATAGTTTGTGAATGTTCACGTCTCCTTAATTTATTTTATGTTATCACGACGGATCTACCAAGATACAAATACAAAATAAGACAAATGTAGCAAATTAGAAACATTCGAAAAAAACGGAAATACGAAAACAAACATTTTTAAGCGGGGCCAGTGGAGACAGCTCACATTATTTGGCTGTTTAACCCATCCGAATTCATGGGCTTTCGATATAATTCCACGGATGAGATTTTGTGTTATCAGGCTGATTCTATAGAGAGGATGGGCGAGAGGTGTACGACAAACATTAAGGAAATTTCGATATACACATCGGTCTCGTCTCCCCACTATAAATTAAGTCCTCCTGGCCACACAATATCATGCGTTCAATTAATTTTGTGTTTTCTTCTTCTGACTAACTGCTATGGAAATACTGAGTCATCTGTGCCTTGTTACTTTAATCTCAAACGTGTATTGCTCTTCTCTCTGCTCCATTCATTCTTATTTCGATCCCAAAAGTGCTATGCCTTTCTCTCTGTGTCTCGCTGCCTTTCAAAACAATCATGCCTATGTGCATGCTTGCAGCAATCCCAACTGTGGTCTACTCCCTTCTCTCTTCCACGGAAACAGCGAGTTTGTGCATTCTTTATTGGTTCCAAGATATAATGTGTTTCTTAACCATCGTGGGACAGATGTGAAAGAAAGCGTAGCAAGTCTTATATTTCATAATCTTCAGAACAAGGGATTTAAAGTGTTTTTTGACAAGAAATCGATTCAAGTTGGGGACAACATACCTCGATCAATAGAGGAAGCTATTCACTCAGCATCTGTGCATGTTGTTATATTTTCTGTTAATTATGCACAGTCCATTTGGTGCTTGAAAGAACTGCATCTCATTGTCAAAAGTGGAGCCCCCATCATACCAATATTTTATGGAGTTGAGCCTTCGGAGCTTCGAATGAGAGATGAAAATGGGGTGTTTGCTCAAGCCTTCCGTATGCATCAGCACATTAGAAATTTTGAGCCAGAAACACTAGAGGAATGGAAGAAGGCGCTTTACCAAGTTTCATATATAAAAGGATTCATTTTTACAGGGTACACTATATATATTATCCTTTATCTTCGTTATTTAGATGATTTTTGTGTCTTATATACGAAGAATATTGTTCAACAGACTGCTCATGATTTAAATAGAATGAAATATATTGATTGTAAATTGATTTATTGAATTATACAATTAAACTTTTATTTATAAAATTACTGTGCATACAGTGATCAAGGAGAGTTGCTGGAACAAATTGCAAGAAATGTGGTGAAATTTCAATCAAGACCAGACATGGAAGGAAGAATTTGTCCTATCTATAATGTTGAAGCTAGAGATGAATGGAACGATTGTAGAACACATCCACGCAATGTATAAAACAGCAGTTAATTTGCAGAATTATATGAGATCTGAACCTGTTCTTGAAGATCAGAATTAGCTGATACTACTGTAATTCTTTTTTCAAAACCTATCCTAATATTATTGTTATATTTTAATTTTGAACTTTGCAATTAGTTTTGTTTCCTTCTCTATATTTTCATTTTCTACTCTGTTTCTATCAATTAAAACAGTATTGTTGTAGATAAAATTGATATAGCTGTCCAAATGTTCAATCATGCTACAGCTAGCATACAGCTGTAATTTATATATTGTTTTTTAACTGTATTTTACTTGCAATAAGTCAATCCATTTCATAATATTTTAGTATTATAAATGTTTGGGTCATGCTAGTTTCCTTCCAACTTGGTCATACAAGTCAACATTCAACACTCACAATTCCAATTTTATTTGGATTTTATTATTATTTGTATCTCAGGTTGAGTATGGGTTCTCTATGTTCATTCGTAACAGGGATCGGAATTAGGTTTTGCAAATTGAAATATCTCTGTTTCAGGGCGGTTGTATATGTTTTCTCATTCAAATTTGTGGTTGGGAATGGATGATCTGAAAATTTAGTATTAGTGGTACTCAAGGGTGAGATGTATTAGTTAAAAAATTATTAAAAAACAAAATTTAAATATAAAATAATTATTAAATGAATAAAACTAAACAAAATAATTTTTTTTTTTTTAATATATTAATAATAGAGAATCAATAGAGTATACAAAGAGAGACTAAAAAAGGTCAAGTCCGAGGTCGAGCCTCAAAACCACGAAGGTGAGTCTAAAATAAGATACATCAAATCTAAACAGTAGCTAAAAAGGGACTGAACACAAAAAGAGAGATCATAGAGAGCAGTAGAATCATAGAGCACGCCATAATACTACTCAGCCCAAGATGTCTAGCCGAGGGGACCTTCCATCCAAAAAACTTTCTTTCTTTCCTGAAGTTGCTTCTGATTTCTTTTATAAGTTGGGCACGAGCTTCTTCAAAATTGAAATGATTGTCCATGATTTTTCTTTTAATATAAATGTTTCATAAATATAAAACATAAATATAATTTCAATTCTAAATATTAGAAATGATAATCACATCAAAAATAAAATAACTCATAAAATATATATTATAGTAATGTTTAGTTTTCTGTAACATGTTTATATTTATTATTATTGAAAAATAAAATAAATTTTTAATAAAACATGAAATAAATAATGTCAAGAAAAATCTTATTTAAATTTTAAAATGACAACTATTTAAATTAAAAGAAAATACAATTAAAATAGTAAGTGTCTTGTACATAGCTTTTCTAAAGATAGGTATGCTACTATACTTTTAATTATTAAATCTTTATAACCAAAGAATTTGTTGGACTTTTAAAGAAAAACTAATTAGTCAAAACCATCACACACATGATAACATGTGATGATTACATCCACATAATAATCACTGAAGACACTTAAGGTAAGGGGAATAAGACTTCATAATCAAGGTGGAGTGAGAAAATTTTATTTTTATTCAAAATCTTGTTGGATTAAATTGTTTTTATTCAATATTTTTAAAATAAACAAGAAAATAAATCGACATTAGAAGAAAAAATAAAAATGAACCTAATCTTTTTAGTACTATAGAATATAAACTAACATTTTCAACTAAAAAGTTGTCAATTATGAGTTATTGTTGTTATCAAAACCTGCTTTATGTCTATATCTAGTTGGCATTTGGTGAGGATTCATGAATATATGTGCAAGTTAAAGACCAATGAATTTATGATATTGATCCATAAGTTTAACCTAATCTAATCTCTTACACTAGTGGTTGTTATATCCAACAAACTCTAATAAAAATGGAAAATCAACTTGAAATTACTTTAAAAAATCTAAAAACGTGCGAATAGGCGAGTGTGTGCACATGCGCGCACACACACACACACATGCACATGCACACATACTCGCATATGCAGACACACATGCACACGCACGCGCACACACACACACCCACACACGTACACACACACACACACACACACACACACACACACACACACACACACACACACACACACACACACACACACACACACACACACACACACACATCATAAATTGTAACCATTTACAATTTTGCACTCCTTTTAGGACCCTTTAGTTTTCTCGCTCATAGCTCATTCTAAATCTATTTATAGCCAATTCACATCCTAATTTTCATCATATGCTTAATTGGTGACCAGATCTTATGTCCTGGGGCTTTCTATTCTACAATCATCCATCCCCACTCCCTTTTTGGGTGGGCTAGGTCTCCTAGCATCATAGGCCTAGTGGACTAGAGTACATAGTGCCTTGTCCTCCGAAAAAGAGCACAAAATGAAATGTGTATGAGTGTCAATTCTTGTCATTTTTAATCAAATCCTGATATGATAGTTAAAAGTCAATCACCTTATGAACTCTTTATAAGGGAATCATCTCTAATTCATTTTATTGAGTCTAGCAAGTTCATGAGTTATAAATTACATGATTTTCTTAAGGCTCGTTTGACAGTGAATCATTCTAGCTTTCATCGTGATTTTGCAACAAGGACCATACATATACTAATATGTATGTGCTTTACACTATAACATTACAAATTATGGACATACCTATTTGTGCATTGCAGGCTTGTACTACATGGTTAGTTTTGTAGTGAAATTCATGAGTAATAACAATAATAATTGTTATCATGGGTTTTCCCTCTCATCTTGCTCAACAATAAAAGTGAGGGGCCATAGAGATCCTCCTCATAAGTCCCCAACCTAGTAGAATTAAATTTGGCTCTTTAATGTGCACGCTTCTCCTTTGATGCCTCATTCAACTATCAACTATCAAAACTACAAAGAAAGTTGAAGGGAATCATTTTACACTACCGTGCCCTTGAGGTTTTTCTATTGGTTCTCTTTGTATTATGAAGATCATCAACATATCCCAAACAAAAAGTAAGGAAATCATAGCTAGATGAAAAGAAAATCTGTTAAGAAACCATAGTCTATCTCATAAACATACCTTTATGCTTAGTATGCGTAATTGCAAAAAGTTATTCAAGTAATCGCATTGACTTGGTATAGATCATCAGTCCTTTGTCTCAAGAACTTAATCTCATTCCCATGAAATATTTTATTTGTATAAATATAAAAGGATTCATGTTTGAATTCATGTGAAAAATATAGAGTGAGGCTTCAATCTAGTCACCCATGAAAAGATTGCCCCTTGTTAAAATCATTTTGGTGGAGGTTTTATATGAAAATCTAAAATAACTAAAGGGAAAATCAATATTTTTTGAGGTCAAAGAATTAACCTTGATAATCAGATCCTTACTTTTAGGTTAAGTATAATATAACTTCACTTTAAATAAAATACATTTGAAATAAACCCTAAAATCCAAAGGAAAATAAATAAGATTTAATTACTCATCTACGAAGCATATCTCAACACCAATGTAGTAATCTATTCCTAGCGTTGATGAACCAAAAACCCTCACACCATTAATGGAACAAATCTTACCCTTGGTAAATAGAACCCTTCTTATGATCTTGTACTAGAAAAATTAAACACGTATTCAAATTTAAAATTTCTAAGCTTTCTTAACTAACTATCATGGAATTTTAAATGAAATAATTAAAAATAAAAATAATCTATTCTTTACCAAATAGATCAATTTTTTGCTCTACCAACTCACTTCTATTTAGACATCTAGATTGGTTTCCATATCTACCACCTCTATGTTCTTATCCATTTTTTTAGGTGTCTAGTTTGGCCCATAATAATATTTCTTGGTGTAGTGTCATAAATTGCAAGTTTCAAAAGATCTTCTTCTTCTTCTTATAGAAACTTGTGTCAGCCTATTTGGTGTCATTTTGGGTTAATATTGATTACATATAAATAAATGTATGTTTTTCTCATCTCATTAATTTGAAAGCTACAAAATAATTTGCATTTTAGAGAAGCAAGACTTTTAAAATTGTATTTTTTTGAATTTTGTCAAAATTTGGTGGAACAATTGTGCAATTGTGATGGGAAATAAAAAAAGATTGCTAAACAAGAGTACATGACATTATTCAAAAGAGACTGAACAAAGACTACGTGAAGAAGCATGAGAAAGATATTATCATAGGAAACTCTCTCTCTCTCTCTCTCTCTCTCTATTTTAAGTTGATGGTTAAGACTTGTCTTAATGAAACATGTAAGCATTATATTGTAATACCTATTTTAGACCTAATTTGATAAATAAGACATAATTAGGATCAATTAGGACCAATTAGGCCTAACTAGACCTATTAGGACCAATTAGACCTAACTAGACCTATTAGGACCTATTATGACCAATTATACCTATTAGGACCTATTATCCTGACCAATTAGACCTATTAGGACATATTAGGAACAATTAGGACCTATTATTCCACTTATTAGGACCTATTAGGACCAATTAGAGGTCTAGCTACACCAATTAGACCTAACTAGACCTATTAGGACCTATTACATGACCAAGTAGACCTAACTAAACCTAACTAGGACCTATTAGGACCTATTACATGACCAAGTAGACCTAACTAAACCTAACTAGGACCTATTAGGACCTATTATCCTAACCAAATAGATGTATTGGAACCTATTAGGACCAATAACACCTAACTAGACCTAACTAGACCTATTAGGACATATTAGTCCACCGATTAGGACCAATTAGTCCACCTATTAGGACCTATTAGGACAAATTAAGACCTATTAGGATCTATTATGACTAATTAGACCTATTAGGACCAATTAGAGGTCTAACTAGACCAATTAGACCTAACTAAGACCTATTAGGACCAATTAGACCCATTACATGACCTATTAGGACCTATTAGACCTAGCTAGACCTAACTAGGACCTATTAGCACAAATTAGACCTATCAGGACCAATTAGAGGTCTAACTAGACTAATTAGACCTAAATAGATCTATTAGAACCAATTAGACCTAACTAAACCTATTAGGACCTATTTGGACCAATTAGACCTAACTAAACCTAACTGGGACCGATTAGGACCTATTAAGACCCATTAGACCTATTAGGACCAATTAAAGGTCTAATTTGGACCTAATTCGACCCAATGAGGACCTAATTAGACCTAATTAGGACCTAATTAGACTTAATCAGACCTAATATGATCTATTAGGACCTATTTAGACCTATTACGACCTAATAGATCATAAAAAGTCTAAGAAAATAATGAAGTTTTTTAATAATCTTGGTATATGTGAAAAAACCCAACTATTATCAATTACACTTCTTAAAGATGAGTTAAAAGATCCATTAAAATTATTGGGTGTAGATGCAAGTTTGAAAAAGTCAAAATCTTGTAACATACAAAAAAAATATTGTTGACAGTGTTAAGGAAGGTTTGCATTCCATTGAGAAAACAACTGGATCTACAGATAGGTCCACTTCAAGAATAGTGATACTGACATCTATTTTAAATTAACAAATGTCCCAAAGAAGACAAATTTCTTCACTTTCATCTCATACCAGGTACAATAGGAAGACAATGACACATTATTTAAAAAGAAGAATCAATTTGAATGATACCAGATTGGAAGGTAATGGGGTACTAATGTGTAGAGCTCCTCGGTCTGATAGGATTAATGAAACAGTTAGGAATTTAGTTATGACAGTTTGGACTAATCATACTCGTCCTTCACCAAATACAAGAGATGTTATCAAGAAAAGGATTGGGCCTAAGGAATATTTCCAACACACAAAAAAATGGTTCAAGGACACCACACAATATGAATTGTGTCTCTCATTTTGTAACTCAAATCTTGACATTAAGATTGGACAAACAATGTTTGAAAGGTTAAAGTCATTTTTTGTAAAGATATATAAATCTTTTGAAACTTGTTGTTGTGAATATTATAATGAATTCGATCTAATTATATTAATTCGACAATAAAAATTCAAATCACAATTTATATTAATTATATTATATAATTTACAACTGTCAAATTAACATCAAAATCAATATACATTGATGTCAAAATCCTAATGTATAATAATATTTTTTACTTAATATTTTAAAGCCTTTTAATTACTTAAGTGGAAGTAAAGGACAAAGTTGATTTAAAATAAATATATATACATACAAAATATAATCAAGTTAATGAATTATAATATCGATGATCATATATCTAGATAACTACTCGAGAAAATTGGGAAAAATGGTTAAGAGAGTGGAGTCATAATTATCTTGTTTTGGATAAGCTGGAAAGTAACCAAAAAATGGTTACCGTGTAGTGGGTAATAAAGACGAGGGTTTTCATAAATGGAAGAAGGTAGGAAGGAGTCAGGAGGATTAAGGAAAATGAAACATCTTCAACATCTCAATCCATCAATTATTTAGAACTTCGCCAATACTTTCAAAAGATAATTTGTGATAATAACTTGAACATGATAAAAGAAAACATACACACCAATCCCTTCCTTTCAATTAGTACTACCACTCATTGTTACCAAAATTACTCTATCCCAAGTCACATATTTAATCCCTTTCAGCACGATTTCTGTCATATATATATGTGTGCATAAGAAGAGCAATTTTTTTTTCAATGTAAGCAATTCTGACATATGTTCCTAAAAACCCCTTTGTAGAGCTCCGTTGAATCTACAATTTCGTCATGGACACGAATGCATCAAACACAAATACACAGTAATAAATAATTTATTGCTCAAACTGTTTAACACACATACACAACATAAATAATTTAATGCTCAAACTGTTTAACACACGTACACTAGAGAAATAAATATTTATGGTTCAAATTGTTTAACAGAGACAGATTATATTACTTATAGTTCCAAACAAATATTCATTATCAACAATTTCATAGGCACCTTGACAAAAGCTACCACTCCTGTTAAAAAAAATCTATTTCAATTATTTTTGAAGACCTGCAATGGTGCAACATTTGAACAGAAGGAATGAGTTTTTCATTGAAAAAAAAAGTACAATCTGAACACACTATATAGATATTTACCAAGGGATTTGATTCCTTTCCAGATTTTCAAGGAGCCACAAAAATTCCACCAACGTAGAGACTGTAATAGTTTAAAAGCATAGAACTTTTACTGTTTGTATATTGCCCAAGACACTGCGATATAAAATTTCAAGAATCTATGTAACAAGAATTGGTATTGAAAAGGAATTGAAATTTGGGAACTCTTTTGCATAAAAAGAAGAGAACTTCGATGTGCGCTACTCATTTCTTCCAAAAACCCGTTTCTTGTTCAACTAGCTATTGAAGGACTGGACCTGTTATTTCTTCTATCATTTCTATGATCTCTGTTTAAACACTTAATTCAATCAAAATTACATTCAACTACCTTTCCCTTATTAGTCATTACACTTCCATAGGTTAGATAACACTACAACTCCCTCACACTAGGAGTGTCGTACAAGAGCAAAATAAGATTAACATATAATTTAATTAATGATAATTTAAATGATATGCATGTAAAGGATTAAAAATTGTAAACATTTGTGTAAAATTATATATCGTGGATCTATAAAGGCTTAAAGGCCAAATGAAATGGACGAAAGGATGGCATCTTGGACCTTTATTATGTCCTCCTCAGACATCAACTACTAAATAGACCATGTAAATAAACATAAGTACTTACTAATAACTCTTATAAATATTTGTTTAAATAAAAATGCACTATGAAATTACAAGTTAACTCTTACCAATATACTATCTTTGTAAGATCTATGAACCCCTTCATCTCTAGCATCTGAAGAGTCCCCAATATGTGCTCCAATCCATCTCATGTCGTGTGGTGCACTAGCGATATAATAGACCTTGTAATCAGGTATGTCAATGGGAGGTTTAATAGCTTATCTAAGAGGATCTAAGCATATGTGTTTGCACATAGTGCAAGTATGTGGCACACAAATATTTGGAGTCAAGGAGGCTATATTAGAGCTACCTGATCCACTAGGAGCATCAAGTTCCTACGGCTAAGAGAGTGATGAGATCTAAGAAATCTAAAGGAAAAACAAAGACTGAATAGTCAATATAGTTGGCGAGGGTGCCTTTGCAACAAACTTGGAGGTTGTATTTGAGGTGGGGGAGCAATTCAAAGAGGGGGAAGATATGGGCCTTGTACTACTTGAATCTCCTTAGGTCTATGCTAGGGTGTACCTCTGCCCACACCTTGGAAATGTCTCATGTCAATGTAGTTGACATACTTACCTAGGAAAAAGACAACATATAGTTTTCAAAGGAAATATAAAGGCAGACCAAGGTTTTTGTTGGATAGTTTATCAAAAACCATCAACCAAAAATCCCAATAGTTATCTACTATTCCTTGATGCCTGCACCATTTGATAGAATATTTTGGGTTTTTTACATCAACAATTTTTACTATTTGGAGATTAACAAATAAGGTGGCTAATTTGCCTTTGGTGATTTTAAGATTCTTCACCTCATCATATGATAACCCATTTTCATTGTGAGCTCTCATGTGACCTCTCGATGAGCAATAGAGTGGAACTATGTTGGTTTGTGAGAGTTTCAACATTAGAGGATATTGAATCTAATGTGGGTTTCATCAAGGATAGATGAGGATTCATATGATAGATCTATTCCTCAATTTATTCAAATTTTCAGCAATTAAATCTTAAATTGAGGTGGGTTTGGTTAGTGAGAGTTTGGTGGTTGACGGTTTGGATTATCCACCATGTTATCTCATTGAAGTTTAAAATTTAAAAAATTAACAAAATTTAATCTACAAAGTGTATTTCAAATTAAAACCCTAAATTGTAACTAAAAAAACTTAAAAATAAATTTAAAAATGCAAATAAGACTTTTTTTTAACAAAATTACATAGCTATGCTTGGAAAATACTTGCAATACTTTTCAAAACTGAGCAAATATTTTATCTAATATCCATTGTTAGGAAAAGAGGGAAGATAGAAATCAAAGTCATTGTGGGTGAAAATGACCCACAATGGGTCATTTTCCCCTTTATTTTTTGTAGGATATAAAAATATATATTACATTTATAATATATATTTTTATATGAAGAGGGTTTTTTGTGGGAGATGAGAGATGATAGGAAATACAAGATCCACTTATAAATCAAAATTCCCAAAGGAGAGATCCAAATTGATCAATCAAAAGGTTAATGCATAAAAGAATCAATCTATGGAGAATATGAATGAAGGAGAAAACCTTATTTTATATTATGAAAAGTATGTGCTTGAAATCTGAAATGAATAGAAGACAAATACTAACATAAAAATAGGGAAAATCTGGAAAAAACTATTTATGATGTCTGTGTTCAGTTTTAGGAGATTCTGCAACCTGCTCAAGACTAGAAATGCCGAGATAGAGAAAACCCAAAAAAAAAAATGTCTTTCAGAGCTAGGTCGATTTTGACCTTAGAATTAGGACACAATCTTACCCCCCTATGTAGGGAAGTTCGCCGAAAAGGGTATCCAAATCTGAACTTCAATTTGCAGTCCTGTACCTGTACCTGCAAGAAAAATGGTTTTTTTGTTTGGATGTGGGGTTTTCCTTGGTCAAACCCCAGTTTGGAATCAACCTTGAGATGTAATTGAAATTGCAATGTATATAAACAAAGTAAATGGAACTATTCACCTTTCTTATGTTGAAACCCTTATGGAGGATTCGAATCCTTGAATCCACAAGTATGGATGCTCCAAATGAATGTAGAAATGTATGTAGGATGTCTTAAATCAATGGAATTAGATCTTCAACACTAATCTTGATTGGATCTTGGACTAGGAAGAAGCTTGAATGAATGTGGATGGAGAAATCTTCAACAAGAGGGCTCCAAAGAGATTGAATGCTTCAATGGCTAACAATGGATCTCCTTAATGAATGCTTGAATACTTTCCTTCTCCTTCTTTCTTGCTTGATCACTTGATTTCACTTAGGCTCATTAATAATTGATTGATCTCAAAACTTCATGGAGAAAACTTGATTATGAAAAGTGGATGTGAAAATGAAAGAGGAAGGCTTCCTTTTATAGTGATCTAGGGCACAAACTTCTAGAGAGGTTGACATTGGAAAATTAAATCCAAATTAACCTTAACCCCTATAAATGGACCTAAATTAAATATCATTTAAGATTTTACCATTCTGAAATCTGAAACAGTCGACCCGGAAGTAGGAAGCAAAACTTTTTGAAGCCCTACACCCCGAAACTTCCAGAACCTAAATTTTGGACCTTGGGTTGAAGTCAAGGTCGACTCTGACCTAGGTCAGGATCAAGGTCAAATTTGACCTAGGTCAAAGTTTAGGTTGACCTTGACCCATTAGCTCGTCATTGACACATAAAGTCAAAGTTCTCAGTTTCTTAGAAAAAGTTGTAAGAAAGAGGATGGAAACAGGGGGAGAGAGGCATAACAAGGGGGAAACAGCCAGATCTAGTTAGATACACATTCAAGGTGCTTGACATGACCCCAAACCACTTACTCGGAGGGCTAAAATTTCTTAACATGAAAGTGATTCCATTTTAAGACGATACATTAAGCCCCTACTTTAGCAAGAGTATGGACTCGATGAAAACTCTTGGTAGAGGAGATCAAAATGAAAAGATAATCCTATTGAAATCAAAGGGACAAAGAAATCCTCAAACCCCCAGGGACATAAGTATTCATCAAATGCAAGATCACAATAAGAGAGACACTTGTAGAAAAGAGAGAGAAGAGGGTGTGATTATCTCACCCAATGATAACTTATGTCCCATTGTGAACCACACAAAGAAACAATGCAACTGGAAAGATGGAATTGAACCACCTAGTGAATCTGGCTTTTCACTAGTCAACCCATCAAGGATTCACCCTCAATAATATTCTATTCCACAAGAGAAAAACCAAAAAAAAAAGAGCTCCAGTCTTAAGGAAACCTCTGACCTTAAGGGATAAAAAAAAATTGAAACTGGAGGGATCAAGAGATCCTAAATAAAAGTCCATGCTTTAAGGATTAGTCACTAATCCATAAAGGGAGAAATTTATCTCGAAAAATATATGTATATTGAAAGTGCGTGTGTGAAATAGGTGAGCAAAGCATATGCCCCCATGTTAAAGTCATTGCTAACACTTTAATAGGAGCAATGGGTTGAACATAAACATAAACAACTCCATTGATTACATTTCCACTATGAGATGCCCCCAAATGAAGACAAATCAAGGGAAATATCACATAAACATACAGAGAACACAAAAGGGAACTACTTGCTATGGGGTCAGTATGATCATAAGATAGTATATATATGATATCATTGCAAATGAATTCATATCATTCCCAAAAGAAAGTAGAACTACAATCACAATAGAGGAAAGATCACATAAGAGTTACAAAGAGGAATCTTTTCAGACCATGGCATGGGGACCAAAAATAATTAGTGCTACCAAGTCACAGATGCAAGTAGATTATACAAGGAAATATTTACGAACAATAGCACAAGTACAAAATAACATGAAAAAACATATAGAAGAATAGACATACATATAGAGGATTTGTACAATAGGTTCGATTCCTTTATCACCTTGCACCAACAGAGCAACGAGGGTCATATAAAAGAATCTAAAAATAGTTAGCAAATACATTCCGGGAGAATTCTAGTACAATAGAAAAACACACAACAAAGGCTATCATGAAGGACAATCCAATCAAGCATTTCGTGTACTCTCCCCATCTCGTTCTATATGATTTAGGGAAGGTGAGTAACTTGCAAGAGGGACTATATCCAACATAGTAGAAATGATAGCTAGTTCCAAACAAGGATCATCTTGAGAATCATCATGTTCGATACTAGATGCAATTGTCAATTGTGATGAAAGCATATTAGGTAAATCAATATCAATTTCAATAGTCTCATTTTCATCATTATCATCATCAAGAGTATCTTCTTCATCTAGATTAATCAAAATAGGATCTAAGATACGAATAGAATCATCATAATCATGCATCTTAACATCATTATTAGCATTAACTTCTTCTAACACATCATGCATAGATTGATCAAAATAAGGTAAAGGACTTTGAATAAAAGAATTACAAGCCTTAGCTTGAGCATGATGCTTTTTACGACATTCATTAGTAGATTGATTATGTTTTGTCTTGTTTGAAATATGTTGATAACTATGAGGAACAACTACCGGATCCTTCATAGGTTCTATAGGAGGATTATTAGGATGATCAATAGACTGACAAGAAATACTAGGAGGTTGATTAATAGAACTATAAGCCATAGATAAAGGAGGTATGGAAGGTGTAGGAAAAAGACCATGACTAAGATCCATTGGAGGCATTCTTAACTCGGGAATCTTGTGATGTTTAGAGGTTTCATATGAGTGAAAAATTTTATTAGGTCGAGAAGGACATGAGTTAGGTAATGAAGGCCAAAAGAAGTCAAGAGTAGCATAATCCTTGGGCCTAGAAGGTTGATATAAACTATGGTTTATCATCTTCACTCCATCATCATGAATGAATTTCAGGAATTTATGGATAGGAGAAGCAATAGAATGCATGGCATTCAACCATGGAAAACCAAGCTTAACTTGAAATTGATTAGAAGTAGGAACAACAACAAAAGTAGTGTTCACAATTTTACCACAAAGTTCAAGTGGAAAATAAATGGAATCAAATGATGGATATAGAAAACCATTACAAGTTTTAATCCAAACATCAAATGTATCATAAGAATCACGTTGCAATTTTTTCATAAAAATATTTTGTTCAGTAGTAACATTGACTAGGGATGTAGGATCAACTAGACAACCACGCCCGTAGCTATCTTAGAAATCCTAGCATAAATGTAGGGGACCATCAAGAGCTTTAATAATCTTAGAATCATCAAAAGTAATCAAGAGTTCCCAAGGTCTTTTATGTTTAGGTTGTTTTCAAGGTTTAGGTTGAGATTTTAGTTTAAGCTATGGTTGTACTTTAGGTTGAGGTGGAAGTTGAGATTGAAGATGAGGTTGAGGCTAAGGTAGAGATACAGATTGAACCACATCCTCCACGTGATTAACAATGTGATTAAGATCATCCATCTTTGAATCATACGCAATATCCATATAAGATGGCTGAGCAATGGTATTAGTATCATGTGTATGTAAAGGATTCGTATAGATTTGAAGGTTTTGATTAGGAGGAGAGACAAATTTGTTCCCACTACCATCAATATTATCAATAGATAAGGCATTAGAATCAATTAAATCTTGAACCTTATTTTTTAAAGAATAACACTTCTTAGTATCATGGACATTCTGACGATGATATTGATAAAAAGATTTGGATGTTATTGTTGTAGGTAAAAGAGGTCAAATAGGAGGTAAGGTAATCATATTAATAGTTAACAAACTATTCATAATAGAATGTAAAGATTTACAAAGAGGATTAAATGTATGATTTAATCGAAAAGCAGTGGATGCAGAAGTGGCATTGTGGGATGCAACAACAACTTGATCAACAACTACATTCTCTTGTTTGTTTATCTTGACATAGTTGTTCAATTTTTGAAATTTATTTGGATTCAAAGCAGTATCACTCTTATCAATTGGAACATGAGCCATTGGAGTGTTTCTCTCAAATTGACTCACTTGTAATTGATAATGATTAAATGCTGCACAAAGTTGTTGAAAATAGGTAAATTTAGTAAGCATAATCTTATCTCTAATATCCTTTTACAAATTTGAAATAAACATATGTTGAATATCCATATCAGGAACAAGACATGAAATATGAGCATGCAATGCTTAAATCTACCAATAAATTCAATCAATTTTTCCTTAACACATTGTTTACAATGCATCAAATCAGTTAAAGACACTTGTGAACCAATGTTATTTTGAAATTGTTGAATAAAGGCATTAGCAAGTTTTGGAAATGAGTCAATAGAATAACAAGGCAAGGAACAATACCATTGTAAGGCCTTGTCACAAAAAGTTCTAGAAAACAACTTGGCTAAAATCCTATGGTCATGAGAATAATCACTACAAAGGATTTGTGGTGTTTTAACATGATGAATAGGGTCTCCTTTTCCATTATAATTCTCGACACAACGCATATCAACTTGTTGAGGAAGAGGATTACGAATAATATATAAGGAAAAAGGACTTCCCATGTCACATGTAGGAATGCTAAACTTGTTTTGAGTCAAGGATGCAAGTTTTTGTTGTAAAGATGACAAAGTTTGAGTCAAACTAATGATTGTCAAATCATTAGAAGAAATAGGAGGAATAGAAACATTAGAAACACTAGGTAAAGTGTAAGAAGCTGCAGGAATGGAAGAAACAACTAGAGGAGCACTTGGAACTACAGCTGGAAGAGGATTGGAATAAGTAAAAGGAACATTATGATAAGAAGGTTGTGATGTAGGAAGGGACATAGGAGGAACACTCATAGGAATAGAGGGAACCGTTGTAGTCACCAAAGAAGGAGTATAGGTAGGAATACTAGAAAAAGATAGAGAAGAAGGTTCTATACTAGTAACAAGAGGAGTCAACCCTAAATCTTGAGCTTCTTGAGCTAAAGGTTTAACATTTGAATGCACAAGATGAGTAACATCTTGCAACAGATTAACACCTTGATCACTATCACAAAGAACTTTCTTAAGAGCCTCGATAGCTTGAATAAAATCTTGATTGTGGTTCTCTTGAATAAGCCAATTACCCATTTTATCAAGTTCAGTTGAAAGTTTTTGGAGTTGGTCAGGAGGAACTCTTAAAGCACCATCCTCATCATGAGATGAGTGAGAAGATTTTTTGTCCATAATAGGGTTGGAATCATGAATAATCAAATTGTCATCTGAGATCCTAAGGAAAGGAGAGGAAGATTCAGGATCAAAGGCACCCATGAGTCTATGACTTCTTCTAACCGGAATGTTATAGGTAGGAATAGAAGTAGTAAAGCTCATATACCAATGCAACGCAAATGAACTAAACTAGGAAAACACAAAGCATGAATAAATTAATATTTTTGTATTTTTATTTTATAAGAGATGCAAACACATAAAATAAATCTAATACATGCAACATCTAAAATCATAAAAGAAAGAGGTTAACCATAAACATGATAGAGCATCTAATTCCACAAAATAAAATATGAAGTGGAATCACAAACTCAATAGGGCATCTAATTCCACAAAAGAAAAGAGGGTAAGCATGTCGGGTTCACCAAAATTATATATATATATATATATATATATATATATATATATATATATATATATATATATATATATATATATATGAAGAGGGTTTTTGTGAGATGAGAGATGATGGGAAATACAAGATCCACTTCTCAATCCAAAATCCCAAGGGAGAGATCCAAATTGATCAACCAAAAGGTTAATGCATAAAAGAATCATTCTATCGAGAATATGAATGAAGGAGAAAACCTTTTATTTTTTTATGAAAAGTATGTTCTTCAAATATGAAATGAATAGAAGAAAAATACTATCCTCAAAATAGGGAAAATTTTCAAAAGACTAATTTTCGATGTCTGTGTTCAGTTTCGGGAGATTCTGCAACCTACTCCAGACTAGAAATGCCGAGACAGAGAAAACCCAAAACTTTTTTTGTCTTTCAAAGTCAGGTGCACTTTGACCTTAGAATCGGGGCACAATTTTACCCCCCATTGAAGGTTGACTTTGACCCAAAACAACTCTAATAGAAATTCTGGTCACGGATCTCAGAAGTTCACCGAAAAGGGTATCCCAATCTGAACTTCAATTCGCAGTCTTGTACCTGTACCTATAATAAAATGGTTTTTTATTGTTTGGATGGGAGGTTTGCCTTGGTCAAACCCCAATTTTGAATCAACCTTGAAATGAAATTGAAATTGCAATGTATATAAACAAATTAAATGGAACTATTCACCTTTCTTATGTTGAAACCCTTGTGGAGGATTCAAATTCTTGAATCCGCAAGTATGGATGCTCCAAATAAATGTAGAAATGTATGTAGGATGTCTCAAATCAATGGCATTAGATCTTCAACACCAATCTTGAATGGATCTTGGACTAGGAAGAAGCTTGAATGAATGTGGATGGAGAAATCTTCAACAAGATCGAGGGCTCCAAAGAGATTGAATGCTTCAATGGCTAACAATGGATTGGATCTCCTTAATGAATACTTGAATGCTTGAGGATGAATGAATGATTGAATAATTTAATTCTCCTTCTTTCTTTCTTGATCACTCGATTGCACTTAGGCTCATGAATAATTGATTGATCTCAAAACTTAATGGAGAAAACTTGATTATGAAAAGTGGATGTGAAAATGAAAGAGGAAGGCTTCCTTTTATAGTGATCTAGGACACAAATTTCTAGAGAGGCCAAAATTGGAGAATTAAATCCCAATTAACCTTAACCCCTAGAAATGGACCTAAATTAAATATCATTTAAGAGTTTACCATTCCAAAATCTTAAATAGTCGACCCAGAAGTGAGAAGCAAAACTTTCTGAAGCCCGACATCCTGAAACTTCTGGAACCTAAAATTTGGACCTTGGGTTAAAGTCAAGGTCGACTCTGACCTAGGTCAGGGTTGAGGTCAAATTTGACCTAGGTCAGAGTCGAGGTCGACCTTGACGCTTGAGGTCATCATTGACAAAGAAAGTCAAAGTTCTTAGTTTTCTCAAAAAGAGTTGTCAGAAAGAGGCTAGGAACAAGGGGATAGAAGAATAACAGGGGGGAAACAACAAGATCTAGTCAAATACCCATCCAAGGCGCTTGACATGACCCCAAACCACTTACTCGAAGGGCTAAATGTTCTCAACATGGAAGTGCTTCCATTTTGAGATGATACATTTTTATAATATGTAGGAAACATATATCAATTTTTATATTAGAGATCCAATTCAGATACCAATATCTATTACCTATCACTTATTTTTTAAAGAAAATTTCTATATTCAAATAGTAATATATAATAATATAATATAATTTATATTAGGAATAAAATAAAATATTAATATAATATTATATATTATTACAGATAATATAATATTATTTATATTAATATATTAAAATAAATATAAAATATATTAATTATAAAATTACTTATATAGTAAAATATTAACATAAATATATTAATTTTTGATTAGAGAAAAAATGGTTTTATAGGGACCAAAAACCTAAAGTATGTACAAAATATAAGGGTTCATCCTATGCAACAGATAAAATAGATGCAAACCAAAAGAGACATAGATGCTAGAACAAAAGCCAAAAATAGGGGACATAACACCACTAAAACCTAAAGGCATTTAGTCAAAGACTCCTTCCTAGTTATTTCAACATTTACGTCTCTAACCTTAACAATACTATCTAAAGGATTAGCATTCTTGTTCTTACTCCTCACATGCATGACATGGCCATCACATGGATTAGGTATTGCACTCTCCTTCAGCCCCTCCACACATGTTTCCTCCACTCATTTCTACTTCTTCACCTAGTGACTGTTAGTATCATATAAATAATCTTTAGAAATTAAAGCGAGACAATTAAATTTAGAACGACAGTGAACCACTTCAACATGTTCATTAATTTTTTGAACTCCCTCATTGGTATCTAGCAGTGTCGACTTACTAACATAGAAAACTTTATTAAGTGTAGATTGAACACCACTAAACCTTTCTTCCAGATTCCTGATTTTATTTTCATGAACCTGTTTAAGGTCACCAACATCCTTCATCAGATTATTTTTGCTAGAGAGAATATCATCAAGCTTTTGGGTATTGGTGGAACCCTATTTAATGTCTCTTAACTTTGAAACAACCCAATTGAAAAGGTCCTCTTGGCTAACCAAGAAATTACTCAAGAGTTTACCAAAAAAGGCATCATCCTTGCAAGAGGAGCCTTTTTCAACAAGGGTTTCCTTTCTAAATTCTAGTGGAAAGTTAATGCAAATGTCCTTCTTCTTATTAGCCATGACATAATTTGACAAAGAGTCCTTGACGATAGGTAGAGGGCTTTTCTTTCTGGGTGAGTATTTGATCATGATAGAAGGGGACACATTGAGAGCTGTATTGTTCTTTTCCCCTACTCATGGGATTCTTTCCTTTAATTTTACTATTGAGATACTCAAAAGAATTAGGCACAAAATCTTGAGAGGGGACATAATCTGAGTCCTCCTCATCAGAAAAAAATAACCTTTTTTCTTGCTTGAAAAGGATGAGAAAGAAGTAGCAAAGAAAGGGGGTTTTCTCTTCTTCTTATACACATGGTAAACCTCATCTCCCCAAGTCAATATCATCATGATCAAAACCCTCTGTATCATAATGGACCCTAATATTCTTTTTAAAATCTAAATGAGTTTTAACAAAGGGGTTTTTCTAGATACACAAATATTTGGCTCTTTCCATTATCAATAAAATTAAACCCTTCTATAACATGGGCATCAAGGTTTTGTTTTTATAAGTCTCTAGACTATGATTAAGTGAAGAAGCCAAATAAAAAGGAATAGATATGCATCTATAATGCCAAAAGTTATTGAGAATGAAAAAGTGATAACTAAATAGGCTACAAAATTTTCATCAAGGGTCACATACTTCATTATTACTTCAACAATATCTACCTATGGATTTGGAAAATAAAGATGCTCAAAACTCCCATCTAAATTATTAATATCCTTCTTGCGTCCTCTAGGGAGGAAAGAATAGTCCACTACCTCAAAAACTGATTTCTTATCTCTATATAGCTTGGTACCATCAACCTACATACTAGACATGACAGAGACAAGATATTCATTGATGATCATCTCCAAACCATACACTTTCAGAGAACCATTCTCCCAACCTTCTATGAACACCTCTTTAATTAAAGCATCTAAACCATGTAGGGTTAAACCCTTGCAAGAGAGAGAAAAATCCATACAATTTGTATGTTGAGCCATTTATCATAAATAATTGGTTCTAATCTATTTATATCCCCACCCATGTCTAAAATACTACAAATCTATAAAACCAAACCATAAAACTGTACAACAAAAAAAAAACCACCACATACCTAGCAATAAACGGTCAAGTCTGGCATTGTGCTTCCACATGTAGGAAAATAATGAATAGGAGTCACTTCTCTTGTTTCCAATCATAACAATCATTTTGAATGCGCCGACATAGCTTCATTGGGAGGTCCTTATAATCCCAAGTCACATTTTGATTAGACTTTACACCCAAATTGGCAAGAAAATCTACCGCTCAATTTCCTTCATAGAATTCATGAGAAATGCAGAAGGCTTGGAAATGACTAATATTTTACTTACAATCATTGACGATGTTAATACTGGTCCAAATGGGAGGGTTCCCCCCTTTAAAGAATTTATAATATTTAAAGAATCACTCTTGAACCAAACCTTAGATATGACCTTCTCCTTAGCCATACTCATCCCCAGATACATAGCTATGGCCTTAGCAACATGGTTTATCTAGGTCCCTAATGGAAGTGCCACTACCAAAATCTAGGTTATTCTCACATAGGTGAAGCATTGAGACTTCCCTAGAGGTCACCCATCCTAGTACTACTCTAGCCCAAGTTTGCTTAACTATGGAGTTTCCTCCATGGTTAAGAACACTTTTCTTGCAACCCCATTTGTAAACCATTCAGAAAGAGTTGTGCCTTGTGAAACATTCATTAGAAATCCCCTTAAACTCCTTAATTTATAAGTAGGAGATATTTTCCACAACAACCCTTGAATTGTGATATTGCTACTAGGATTTAACTGTGTAGTTTTTTAACTAAATTCACTGAACCATGTTTCATTATTAGTGGTTCAAAAGAACCCATATCTCATGATAATTAATAGAAAACATAGCACTCATTTCATCTAGGTGATTCTCATAGAGGTGAAGAACCAAGACTTCCTAGGAGGTCACCTATTCGAGTACTACGTACTCTAGCACAATGATGCTTAACTATGAGGAATCCTCCATTGTTAAGCCCACTTTTCTTGAAACCCTATTTGAAAAACCTTCAGAAAGTGTTGTGACTTATGAAACATTAATTATAAAGTCCCTTAAGCTCATCAATTTATAAGTAGGAGATATTTTACAAAGAAATTCAAGTTGTGAGATTACTATTAGGATTCAACAGTGTAGTTTTTTTAGTCAAACTTATTGACCCATGTTTCATGAGTAGTGGTTCTCAAGAACCAATATCTTATGAGAATTAATGGAACACTTAGCACTCATTGAATCTATATGATGATCGCAGATGAAGCACCAAGACTTACTAGGAGGTCACCCATCTCAGTACTACTACAGCTGAAGCACAGTTATCTTACAACCCCATTTGAAAATCCTTAAGAAAGTGTTGTGACTTATGAACCATTCATTAGGAATCTCTTTAAGCTCATTAATTTATAAGTAGGACATATTTTTCCACATCAAGTCAAATTGTGATATTACTATAAGGATTCAACTATGTAGTTTTTTTAGTTAAAATCATTGACCCATGTTTCATGAGTAGTGGTTCACAAGAACCCATCTCTCATGAGAATGAGTCGAATACTTAGCACCCATTTCATCTAGGTAACGCTCATAAAGCATCGGGACTTCACAGGATGTCACCCATCCTAGTAGTAGTCCAGCTCAAGTATACTTAACTATAAATTTTTCTCTATGGATACACCTACTTTTCCTGCAACCCCATTTCAAAAACCTTCATCATATGTTGTTCCTTACGAAAAATTCATTAGAAATAATGATCAAGTTATACATATATTCTTGGAAAGTCATGTCTTGTTTAGAGACAAAACTCTACGTGGCCTTTAGCCCACATAGGCTCATATCTCTACGCTGGGTTGAATCATATTTATTTGTTAACAACTTGTTATCAACCCAACTATGTAATCGGTAAACGCAATGAACATGATCCAAAATAATTACAATCCATGATCCATATTTCATAATGTAATCACAGTCCGCCATAATGTAGCATGATCATCAGGCTTCACAAATAGTGTTGAACAATTCTAAGATCAGATCGAACCATTTTGAATAATCAATTTATAATACTATACATGTACACACACACACACACACACACACATGGGTCAATGCACAAAGTTGGGTACCAATTTCGCAGAAGTCTTGTAGAAATGAAAGATGTCGCTTGAAATGGGCACCCATTTTAGGTTTGGGCGCTCGATCCTAAATTTAAAAAATTGGTGCTCAGTTTTTGAAAAATGAGCACCCATTTCAAAATGGGTGTCAGTTTCTAATTTTTTTTTTAGAATTAAAAATGTATTTTAAAACTTTGATTTTTAAAAAAACACGGGTGCCCATTTTTTGAATTTAAATAACGGGTGCCTATTTCTTAAGACACGAGTGGAAAGAAGACATCCACCTCAGATATTTTTCCAAAATTGGTTTGGTTTAGGATTGATAGAACCAAGTCTATGCCTTGACCTCCAAGAATTTGGTTAAGGCACTGGAATGCCAGATTTCTGCCTTGCCGTAATTTTTTGAGGGCCTTCCTAATCCTATTTTTTTACGAAACAAAAACCCATTAGAGTTCTCACTGTCTTGATTTAAAAAATGTAAATTTCATAGTGATGTGATTATTTTTACTATTTTTTAATTATTTATTTGTTAAAAGTGGTACCTAAATGTAAAATAGCGAGGTTCACTATAACTTTAATATTTTTTTTGTTTTTTGGAAAATAAATTATATGAAATCAATATTGATACAATTATCTTGAAGATTAAAAAAAAAGAATTTTGAAAAAATATAAAATTCTCATCAAATTATGGTGCCCGTACACCAGAGGTTTTGAAAATGTGTTTTATAGTCAATTGAAAATTAATTAAAAAAATATATTCAATAAAAAAAAAAGGAAAAATATGCTCATGAATATTTGGTGTCTTAGGTATATTTCTCTAGAAGGATTTGAAAAAATTAATTTATTTAAGTCAAAATATGGTGGTCGTACATGGCTATGGTACGATCTTGAAACAAGCATTTTGAAAACATGGTTTTTAAACACTCTTACTACAAAGTAATTTATGCTATGTGGGTATTTAAATAAATTAAATATTTGAAAAGTAGACTCCATGAAATACATTTTCTATTATACAATTTTTTTGAGATTAAATATCTAAGTGCCTCAAATTTAGATATCAATTGACAGGAAATTTCAAAAAAAGGGAAAACACTTCCACTTTTTGCCCAGAAGTGGTACTCAACTTCTTGCAGCCACCCATATATATACACACACACACACACACACACACACACATATATACATATATACATATATATCCACATACACACACACACACACACACACACACATATATATACTATGTGAACCTAACCTATTCAGAACATGCATAGACAATCGAACATTAGTAAGAAACAACATATACCTAGCATATAGAAAGGATGAACCCACAATAGTGGGTTACACGTTTTTGCCTAAACAGACACTAAACTCTACATTTTGAAAATAATTTTTAGATTCAGATGAATATTTCCGTTGAACCATTTTAAATCAGAGGATGAAGTAAATTAGAGTCTTTTTGAATTTTCTATCTAGCTTATATATATTGAATTGATTTGAATAGTTTTTTCTTTCTCCCATGAAAAATGGTATGGTGCTAAAAAACATCATTTTCAAAGAGTAACATTATTTTCTTAGAGCATAACTTTTTTTTTTCTAAAATAGATATGAATGTGATTCTTTTGAATTTAGTTTCGTAACATCCATATGGAGGGCATGTAATTGGTTTGATGATATTATCATGATTATTGCATATTTTATTAACCTTTGAAGTTGAATAAACTATAATTTTGACATACCTTAACTACATAGCTTATAACTTGTTGTGTATTTATCAAATTTCAATTTTTTTTTATAGAAAGTAGACTCGAAGACAGAGGGGACTGTTATTTTTCTAATTTTTTTTCTCTTTTCTACTATTCTTCATTGAACATCAAACTTAGAGGTTTATATTTGACAAAAAGCCTACATTCGATTAACGTCAAAAACCATATACATAATAAATTTTAAAACTGTCGAATCTATAATCGTTAGAAATCTTGTTACAAGTACTTATGCTATGGAAAAGGACATCTCCTTATTGTTCCATTTGATCCTCGTGCTTGAGCACTAGAGCCATGAAATTCTCAGAATTTCTTCAAAGTTTGCAAACAGGACCTAAACAGGTACTTTCGATCAAAACTTTTTACTTTTGATTGAAAGTAATTTTCATCTAAATTACTTTCGATCGATAGTACTTTCTATCAAAATTAATTTCAATTGAAAGTACTTTCGATCGAAATTACTTTCTGATGTAGAGTCAATTTAACTCTTTACTAAACGACTTTCGATAGAAAGGTAAAGTTAACTTTTGGTAGAAACTTATGTCGGCCTATTTGGTGTCTTTTTGGGTTAATAACAATTACATATAAATAAATGCATGTTTTCCTCATCTCATTAATTCGAAAGCTACAAAATAATTTACATTTTGGGGAAGGAAGACTTTTGAAATTGTATTTTTTTGAATTTTGTCAAAATTTGGTGGAACAATTTTGCAACTTGTGATGGGAAAAAAAAAAGGCTAAACAAGAGTACATGACATTATTCAGAAGAGACTGAATAAAGACTACGTGAAGAAGCACGAGAAAGATATTATCATAGGAAATAAGGTATGTCTTTGTGTGTGTGTGTGTGGATATTTTAAGTTGATGGTTAAGACTTGTCTTATTGAAACATGTAACCCTTATATCGTAATACCTAATTATACCTAATTTGATAAAGAAGACCTAGTTAGGATCAATTAAGACCAATTATGATGTATTAGGACCAATTAGGCCTAACTAGATCTATTAGGACCAATTAGACCTAACTAGACCTAACTAGGACTTATTAGGACCCATTATACCTATTAGGACCTATTAGCCTGATCAATTAGACCTATTAGGACCAATTATAGGTCTAACTAGACCAATTAGACCTAACTAGACCTAGCTAGGACCTATTAGGACTGATTAGACCTATTAGGACCTATTAGAGGTCTAATTAGGACCTAATTAGACTTAATAATACATAATATGATCTATTAGGACCTATTCTGACCTATTAGGACCTAATAGATCATAAAAAGTCTAAGAAAATAATTAAATTTTTTGAGAATCTTGGTAGACTTGAAAAAACCCAACTATTATCAATTACACTTCTTAAAGATAGTTAAAAGATCCATTAAAATTATTGGGTGTAGATGCAAGTTTGAAAAATTCAAAATCATCTAACATACAAAAAATATTGTTGATAGTGTTAAGGAAGGTTTGCATTCCATTGGGAAAACAACTAGATTTGCAGATAGGTCCATTTCAAGAAGAGTGATATCGACATCTATTTTAAATTAACAAATTTCCCAAAGAAGACAAATTTATTGACTTTCATCTCATATCGGGTACAATAGGAAGACAATGACACATTATTTAAAAAGAAGAATCAATTTGAATGATATTACATTGGAAGGTAATCAGGTACTAATGTGTAGAGCTCCTCAGTCTGATAGGATTAATGAAACAATTAGGACCTTAGTTATGACAGTTTGGACTAATCATACTCATCCTTCACCAAATACAAGAGATGTTATAAAGAAGAGGATTGGGCCTAAGGAATATTTCCAGCACACAAAAAATTGGTTCAAGGACACCACACAACATTAATTATATATCTCATTTTGTAACTCAAATCTTGACATTAAGAATGGACAAACAATGTTTGAAAGATTAAAGCCATTTTTTAAAAGATAAATAAATCTTTTGAAACTCATTATTGTCAATATCATAACAAATTTGATCTCTACTATCAAGTGTTTAGAAAGATGATAGAAGAAAGTGGTGGTTCTCAAAATGATTTTCCTAAATGTCCAAGCCAATTCATAGCATCAATCATATGTAACAAATCAATTGATCATGAAATACCTGAAATTGATTGCATATGAGGAACTTGTCAAACATGCGGGGATTTGGCTAAATTTCCTTTCCAAGTCGAAGATATTGACATGATGAGGATGGTAAAATGTAAGAGATACAAGTACATAAAGTCTAAAAAAAAAGTCAGGAAAGAATCTTTAAGGTTGGAATATGTAGAGGATGAGATACCTATTGAAACATTTATGGAGAATTTTTGTAAATTGATTCAACCATACATACATCATGTTTTTTTTGCTAAATTTCAAGCATAACAGTTCTAAATACTAAAAGCAATTTTCCCAGTTGGAATAATTTTATCGGTTGTTGATTTTGCAGAGAACTACTCTTCTGTTTCTCAAAAACAACTTCAAGCAAAATACTACTATATAGAGAATGTCACTATCATGGTACATGTGTCTTATCAACATGCACAATTAGGTTTGGATGGTGTTGAAAGTACATATCAAGCACATATCACAAAGAAGGAATATCACTTCTACATTAGTGATGATAAAGAGCATGACATTAATTTTGTCGAGCATTGCTTTAAGAATTTTTTTGGATATTTGGAAAACAAAGGAATCAAAATTCAAAAGCATTTTGTTTGGTCAGATGGATTTGCAACACAATTTAAATCAGCAAGGCCATTTTATGCGCTATGTAGATATCATCGATACCAAAAGATACAACATATTTAGAGTTTCTTTGAGAGTGGACATGGAAAGGGAGAGCATGATGGTGTAGGAGCTTGTATCAAATATCCTTTAAGAAATTATCAACTAGATTATGAGGGATATCATATAAATAATGCGCATGATGTACTTGAGTGGTGCTAGATGCATTTTGTGGTGCCAAATCAGGATAACACATCATCACGATCGGATTGAGTCATACTGTTCTAAGTATTCTGGGAGATATCAGGTATAAATTTACAACATCACTTATTTTAGTTATATTTTATGTACATGCTTTAAATTTATTGATCATTGAAGATATTATGTACATTATATAGATCTATATATATGATTTTAAGTTGTCTTCAATTTTTACCTGTGTGTCTCTATCAGGTGTTGATAGAAGATCAATCCATTGATGAAAGAGAGAAAACAAAACAAGATCCCTACATTGAGTTATGAGTACAAATAGTAATGTGGGGTCATTGTTCACTAGAGATTACTCATGCTTTTTTTATGACTACATTTCTGAAAACTATGGCAAATGTATCAACCCAAAATGTGGATATGTTAGTGAATAGAATTTAGTTCCACTAGATGTTACAAACACAAATGATGAAGTTGAGGATGAAAGATTTGATGAAATTCCATTGATTTCTACTGATTATGACCATATTTCAGGTTTGATCAAAATTGGTACGTGTATATATATGTGTATATTTAAAAAAGATTCATAAATAAAGTCTGTTTAATATATATTTACAGACCTCAAATTAAAAGTTCAATTTTTGTAGGACATATTTTTGCAGTAGTAGTGGAGCCTAGAAATGTGGAAGGTGTTATTTATTATTTATTATGTTGCAAAAAGGAGAGGACGAAGCTAAAAAAGAATGAAACAAGCGATGAAATTATGTTTCCCATAGGTTAGTAGTGTATTTATGTTTCACCTATTGAACTTGTGTGAGGTCCAACTTGCGATGAAATTATACATTTGTTTATATGGTCAATTTCACATAGAATTAACATAGAATTAATTTGACATGCTTTATATATAACATTGTTGAAGTTGTTTGTGTAGGTTCAGTTGTTGTGTAAGGAACATATTTGAAGCAAATCAAAATACTTAAACATGTGATTCATTTTATTGATTATCAACCTAACAACAAGGTTTATCAGTATAGCCATCTTGTAATTTCCACTGTCCTATCTCTTCATCCAGTGATAGGACGTGGCGTTCATAAGTGGAGACTTGATACTGATGACCATGAGAGAATATTAAATATTATTTGAGAGAGAGATGAACCACATGATGTGGGCTAAATCACACATGAAATATTAATTGTAATAAATTTGTCACAGGCAAGACCAAAGGTTTTCTTAGCTCCATTCTTTCCTACTGGCCCCCATAGTGAATGGAGAAATTTTCAAATATTTATAATATATCTAAAAAATGTCTTACTTGGATATGATTTATTGCTTATCTACCTGAATATGAATGTGTATTGAATGCATGTTGCAATTTACTTTATTAAACTATCTCTAAGTTTCCTAATTAGGTCATGTGGATACAAGTACTCTAACTTTGGAATATGAATTTTCATGTTGCAACTTACTTAATTAGGATACTTTATTTTTATAGTCGATTACATTAGGACATGTGTTTTAAATATAAAATCTAGAAAGTAAATTGATCAACATTAAATTTAAAGTACATGCATATTATCGAATGTACAAATATAAGCAAGATGATAAAACATAGGTCTCAATTATATAGCACATGTTATTTACATCATTCATAGCTCATATAAATACATGTAATCAAACATCAAATGCATAGAATCAAACATGTATAGATTAAAAACACATAGATCAAGAACTTGTATGTAAAGACATGTATATATAGTTAACATAAAATTCATATATAATATAACATGTGATTCATTTTATTAATTATCAACCTAACAACAAGGTTTATCAGTATAGCCATCTTGTAATTTCCACTATCCTATCTCTTCATCCAGTGACAGGACGTGGCATCTGTAAGTGGAGACTTGATACTGATGACCATGAGAGAATATTAAATGTTATTCAAGAGAAAGATGAACCACTTGATGTGGACTAAATCATGCATGAAATATGAATTGTAATAAATTTGTCACATCGAGACCAAAGGTTTTCTTAGCTCCATTCTTTCCTACTGGCCCCCATAGTGAATGGAGAAATTTTCAAATATTTATAACATATCTAAAAAATGTCTTACTTGGATATGATTTATTGCTTATCTACCTGAATATGAATGTGTATTGAATGCATGTTGCAATATACTTTATTAAATTATCTCTAAGTTGACTAATTAGGTCATGTGGATACAAGTACTCTAACTTTGGAATATGAATTTGCATGTTGCAACTTAATTAATTAGGATACTTTATTTTTATAGTCAATTACATTAGGACATGTGTTTTAAATATAAAATCTAGAAAGTAAATTTATCAAAATTAAATTTAAAGTACGTGCATATTATCGAATGTACAAATATAAGTAAGATGATAAAACGTAGGTCTCAATTATATAGCACATGTTATTTACATCATTCATAGTTCATATAAATACATGTAATCAAACATCAAATTCATATAATCAAACATGTGCATATAAATTAAAAACACATAGATTGAAAGTATGTAAGTTCATCACACATGCAAACATATAGAGTGGAAGTATATAACATGAAAGAAACATCAATCATAGATCAAGTACTATAAAAATGAAACATATGGAGCAATCATGTGTCAAAAATTCTATCAAAAGGGCCTACAAATCAAATAATATCAAAGTGTACAATGATGGTGAAAATAGTAGTTCACCAACATATAATGATATGGAATAGTGGTTAATCTAAATGAATGTAGTTGGATAAGATGTATGATATAGGGGTGGAATATAGGGCCTATCCTCAATCCAAATTCCCAAAAGGAAAGATCCAAATGGATTAATCACCAAGAAGTGATTAATGCACAAAAGAATCAAGCAATGGAGAATATGAAGAAAGGAGAAAATCCTATAACCTACTATAAAAAGTATATGCTTTAAATCTGAAATAAATAAAAGAAAAATACTAACCTCAAGATAGGGAGATATGAAAAATGTTGATTTCTGATGTCTGTGCACAGTTTCGACCAATTCTGCAACCTATTTCAGACTGGCAATGCCGAGATAGAGAAAATCCAAAAAAAAATTGTCTTTCGGGAAGCATGTCATCCTTGACCCAAATAGTGGGGCAAGGTCTTACCCCGAGGCAAGATGCTACCCCCCACTGAAGGTCATCCCTAACCTGAAACAACTCCAATGGAAAATATGTTCACAGATCTTGGAAGTTTTCTAAAAAGGGTATCCAGATCCAAGCTCCAATTCATAGTCTTGTACCTGCACCTACAAGAAAAAGGGGTTTTTGTTGTTTGGATGGTGGATTTGCTTTGGTCAAACCCCAATTTGGAATCAACCTTTAAATTGAATTGAAATTTCAATATATATAAACAAAGAAAATGGAACTCTTCACCTTGCTTATATTGAAGTCATTATGGAGGATTCAAATCCTTGAATCCACAAGTAGGGATGCTCCAAATGAATGTAGAAATGGATGTAGGATGTCTCAAATCAATGACATTAGATCTTTAACACCAAATCTTGAATGGATCTTCGCATAGGAAGAAGCTTGGATGAATATGGATGGAGAAGTCTTCAAGGGGGCTCCAAGGAGATTGAATCCTTCAATAGCTAACAATGGATCTCCTTGATGAATGAATGCTTTCAAAAACTTGAATGATTGAAGGCTTTCTTGAATGCTTTAATTCACTTGCTTGCACTTGAGAGATTGATCATGAAATTGCTTGAGATGAGATGTGAAATGAGAGAGGAAGGCTTCCTTTTATAGTGATCTAGGGCACAATCCTCTAGAAGATCCACCTTGGGGAATTAAATTCCAATTTTCCCTAACCCTTAGAAATGGACCTAGATTAAATGGAATTTAAGGATTTACCATTCTGAAACCTGAAATGGCTGATCTAGAAGCGGGAAAAAAAAAAAATTCGAAGCCTGACATCCCGTAACTCTCGAAATCTAAAAATTGGACCTGGGGTCAGGGACAAGGTAGAATCTACCCTAGGTCAGGGTCAAGGTCATCCCTGACCTAGGTCAAGGTCAAGGTTATCCTTGACCCTACCAGGTTGTCTTTGATGCAGATAAGCAAAAACTCTAGATTCTTAAAGAAAACTATCAGAAAAAGGCTGGAAATAAGGAAAAGAGAAGAAGAATAGGGGGAACTACCAGATCCATTAAAAAGACCCAATCAAGGCACTTAACATGACCCCAGACCACTCACTCAGAGGGCTAAATGGTCTTAACATGGAATTTCTTCTATTTTAAGATGATACATTAAGCCCCCACTTTAGCAAGAGTATGGACTCGATGCAAACTCTTGGTAAAGTAGATCATAATGAAAATATAATCTTATTAAAATCAGAGGGACAAAGAGATCTTAAGCCCCCAAAGACTCAATTCTTTGTCAACTCTAAGATCATAATAAGAGAGACACCTCTAGAGAGAGGGACATAGAGAGGGTGTGATTACCTCACCCAATGAGAACTTGTGTCCCTTTGTGAACCACATGAGGAAATGATGCAACTATAAATATGGAATTGAAGTACCTAGTGAATGTGGCTACTCACTAGTCAAGCCATCAAGGATTCACCCTTAGGAATATTATATTCCATAAGAGAAAAATGAAAAACAAAAGAGATCTAGTCTTAAGGACACCTCTGACCTTAAGGGATCAAAAATTTGAAACTAGAGGGATCAAGAGATCCTGAAATATAAATCCATGCTTTAAGCATTAGTCACTAATAAAAAAAGGGAGAAAAAGGTATCTTGAGAAATAATATATGTGTATCGAAAAGTGCACGTGTGCAATAGGTGAGAAGAGCATATGCCCCCCATGTTAAAGTCATTGCAAACACTTTAACAGGAGTAATAGTTTTAATGAAAACATAAACAACTCCATTGATTACATTTCCACTACAAGATGCCCCTAGATGAAAACAAATCAAGGGAAATACCACATAAACATGCGGAGAACACAGAAGGGATCTAATTGTCATTGGGTTAGTATGATCATAAGATAATATATATAAGATATTATTGCAAATGAATTGACATCATTCTCCAAAGAAAGTAGAACTACAATCATAAAGGAGGAAAGATCACATAAGATATATGAAGAAGAATCTTTTCAGACCATGCCCTGAAGACCAAAAAGATTTAGTCCTACCAAGTCGCAAATCTAAGAAGATTACAAAAGGAACATTTATGAATAATAGCACAAGTATAACGTAACATAAAAAAAAATATGGAAGAATAGAGATACATATAGAGGAATTGTAGAATAGGTTCTATTCCTTTATCACCTTGCCCCAACAAAGCAACAAGGGTCGCATAAAATAATCTAACAACATTCAACAAATACAACACGGGAGAAGAACAATACAACAGGAAAACACACAAAAAAGCTACTATAAAGGACAAGCCGATCAAGTGTACTACCTACTCTCCCCATCTCATTCTATATCATTTAGGGAAGGTGGGTAACTCACAAGAGGGACTATATCCAACACAGTAGGAATGATAGCCAATTCCAAACAAGGATCATCTTGAGAATCACAATGTTTGATACTAGGTGTAAGTGATAATTGTGATGAAAAAATATTAGGTAAATCAATGTCAATGTCAATAGTCTCATATTCATCATTAACATCATCATGATCATCAAGAGTATCTTCTTCATCCAAATTAATCAAAATCGGATCTAAGATACGAATAGAATCATTATAATCATGCATCTTAACATCATTATTAGTAACCACATTATGCATAGGCTTATCAGAAAAAGATTGAAGAATGAAAGTATGAGCTTTAGCATGAGCATGAAACTTCTTATGATGCTCATTATTAGATTGATTATGTTTTTATTTACTTGAAATATGTGATGTCCCATTTTCAAATAATTAAAAATAATAACTTTTGCTAAGGCTGGCAGGCTCAAAAAGTGAAGTTTTGGGAAAAGCAGCTAATCTTTGGAAACCAATGGATTAATAAATGATAATTATTATTAAAATATGTATTATTGACCCCTCTTGGTCGTGATTTAGGGTTATGGCCTCTTTTAAAGGGGTTTGGAGGCATTTCGGGCTCATTCTAGAACTTGATTTTTGCTCATTGCTTTGTTGTTCTTCAGAGGCTGCCAAACCTGTGGAGAAGGAGACCCAAAGATAGGAGTTTTTAGGTTTTTAGGAAGGATAAGGATATGATTTTGAGGCCAGTCCATGTGCAAGCTCATGCAGAGTTTGCCCTTGTGCTGATTAGTGCAAATTTGTGAGTTTTTTGGTGTGTTTCTTGTAAGAGTTTGGTGTATTCGATTGAGTATTTCATATTAGTTTAGTTTGCTTCTGTATTTCAGACGTTTTGATGTTAAAATAGAGCTTAAAATATTTCTTGGGTCTTGGTTATACTTCTATGATAGATTATTAGTGTTTTATGGTGTTTTCGAGCTATTTTGTGTTGTTTTCGGGAACCTGATGAGCATTGTTTTTGTCCTCCATTAGGGAGCTGTTGTGTAAACTCTATATAGATTTGGAAATATAATTATGTAGGCTATTATGCTAGAAAAATTTCTGTAAAAATTTCTACTTTCAGATTTATCAATAATATGTGAAGCTGTGAAGTTTTTGGCACTATTTTGGGCATACCTGATTTGGGTTTTATTGAGAATTGCATAATCTTTCCAAGTGTTGATTGTTTGATTTAATAATCTGATTAGAGGACTTATATATAATATAAAAATTAGAAAGGGTACATTTCAGTGGTATCAGAGCTATGATCTTGCCAGCTTGAGGGTTTGTAGAAGTTTGTATGCAACTAAGTGAAAGAGAAAAGAGATATTTGCAGCGAGAAAAGAATAAAGAAATTTTGATCAAACCTCCAATTGAAAATAAAAGTACAAAATCCAAGGAAGGGAAAAGTATGGCTGAATAGGATGAGATGGAAAAAAAATTCTTCCAAGACATCCAGAACACTCAAAAGCAAACAGTGGATAGTTTGGCAGAAACTAGAGAGGCTTTGCAGTTATTGACAGAAAAACTCCAAGGAGTTGTATCTACTAATGAGAAAGGGAGCACTTTAGAGGAGCCAATAAATCTGAAACCCACACCCTCTAAATCAAAAAAAACTATTTTCTTTCCTACAGATGAGCCACCGGTACCAAATCCATCCCTTAGTCCTATGGAAGAGGTTACAGGTAACTTGATTGCATTAAGAGCTACTTACAATGGCTTAGATGATGACTTTCGTAGTTCAGTTCCTTTTAGAGAATATGTGGATATAATGAACACTTTGATGCCCAAGAAAGAGTATAGGAGGGAGCAAGACATAAGTAGAAGAGAGCTCAAAAATACAATAAGAAAGTTTACAACACCTACTTTTGATGGAACAAATAAAATTTCAGCTAGAGCATGGCTACAAAAATTACAGACCTTCTTCACACTTAACCCCATGAAGAAGAGTGATGTCGTTCAATTCGCAAGTCTACACTTGGAAGATGCGGCCTATGATTGGTGGTATCATGGAATGACTACTCAAGGTCATGATTAGTTAACTACATTTGATGATTTTAGTCAAAGAGTGATAGATAGTTTTGATCTCAAGGATGATGAAGAGTATTTTAAAGAATTGTCAAAGTTGAGGCAAACCAAATCTATTAATAAGTATGTAGAAGAGTTTCAAAAAGTGGCTATTATGGTACCTCATATGAGTGAAAAGAGGATTTTTTATCTTTTTATTGATGGTTTGGAAGATTTTGTTAAGGGTTTGGTTAAGGCTTTCTCACCCTCAACCTTACAGGAAGCTATCAAAAGAAGCTTGCAACTTGAAACTTGTGTGCCTATGAAACCAGTCACTAATCAAAAACCCCCAAATCTTTGGTAACATAAGGGGAATTTTCAAAAAAAGACTTTTCCAGCATCACCACCAAAGAATGTGATAAATGTAGCAAAAAAGAAGGTGGATGAAGAGACTAGGAGTGAATTACGAAGGAAAAAGATTTGTTTCACTTGTAGAGAACCATGGGTTCCAGGACACAGATGTTTGGGGAAAGGTCAAGTGCACTATATTAAAGTTGCTTCAGAATTTGATTCAAATGAGCATGAGGAATTTCATGACACTAAGGAGGAGGAAGAAGAAGAGAAAGACAAATAAATCAGCAAGGATGACACTTTAGCAGCATTATGAGGAGTCCCAAGATACCACCCTTTTCAAATTTGAGGGGTACTAGCAGGGCACAGGTTGATAGTTATTCTTGATAGTGGGGTAACTCACAATTTTATTGATGAGGGATTTGTCATGAAAAGAAGGCTTAAAGTAGAAGATTTTGAGGGATTCAATGTTACTGTAGCTTATGGATTCACTATGCCTTGCACAAGGGTGGTGAAACAACTCAGGATGACCTTAGGAGATTATGAGTTATGTGATGACTTCTATGTTGTTGGCATTAGGGAGACAGATCTTGTATTGGGTGTTTAATGGTTGCACTCTATTGGAGGCTATTACATGAACCATCAAACTATGGAGTTTAAATTTCATTCCAATGGGAAAGAAGTCTTATCAAGAGGCTTATCAAATGGAGCACCTAAGGTGGTCACTGCAAAGAGGATGGAGAGGACTTTTCAAAGAGAACAAGTAGCATGGGCAGTAGGAGTCATAATCCATCCAACAAGCTCTCCAAAAAATCAAGGTAATTTCCATTTTGAAATTCAAAATATTCTTGATAAGCATAGTATAGTTTTCAATGATTTGCCTCCGGGATTACCACTAGATAGAGGTTTTGAGCATGTTATAGAGTTAGAACAAGGTGCCAAACTAGTTATAACAACTCCATACCACCATCCAAGAGGTTATAAGGAAGAAATAGAAAAAAATATTAAGGAACTCCTGGACATGGGATTCATAAGGCCTAGCTCTAGTCCATTTGCATCATCTATGGTACTTGTCAACAAAAAGGATGGTACAATGAGAATGTGTATAGACTACAGGGCTCTAAAAAAGAATACCATAAAAAATAGGTATCCCATACCACACATAGATGAACTCATTAATGAGTTACATGGTGTTGTATACTTCTCAAAAATTGACTTAAGATCAGGGTACCATCAAATCCGCATGAGGAGGGAAGATGTTGAAAAGACTTCTTTCAGATGTTACTATGGGCACTTTGAATTTCTTGTTATGCCATTTGGCCTCACTAATGCACCAACAATGTTCCAATCTTGTATGAATAATGTATTCAACAACCATCTTCAAAAATTTGTTTTGGTATTTTTTGATGATATCTTGATTTATAGTAAAACATGGAAAGAGCATCTAAAGCACATAGACACTATTTTGGGAATCTTGGAGCAGCAATCCTTCTATGCTAATCTATCTAAATGTGAGTTTGGTTTGACAGAGATCCTATATTTAGTACATATTATAAGTTGTAAAGGAGTACAGGTTGATCAACAAAAAATTTAGGCAATTTTGGATTGGCCTCCACCCACTAATCTTACATAGTTGAGAGGTTTCTTAAGGTTGTGTAGCTACTATAGGAGATTTGTCAATGGATTTTCTTGGCTTTCTGACCCCTTGAATGATTTGACAAAGAAAGGAGCTTGTATTTGGACAGAAGAGGCACAAAAAATATTTGATAAGCTTAAGGAGGTAATGAGTTCATGCCCTGTGCTTGCAATTCCATATTTCTCTTTACCTTTTATTGTTGAATGTGATGCTTTTGGAGAAGGTATAAGGGCTTTCCTAACTCAAAGAGGACATCCAATAGCATTTGAGAGTATAAAATTAAATCAATCAGAGAAAGGTTACTCCATCTATGATAAGGAAATGTTCACAATCATGCATGTGCTTCATAAGTTTAGACAATATTTGTTATGTGGGAGATTCATTGTAAAGATAGACCATAATAGCCTCAAGTTCTTCTTGAAACAAAGGGATTTGAATGATCATCAACAAAAATGGGTAAGAAAATTGCAATCTTATGATTTTGATAATGGATACATGAAAGAAAAGAATAATGTGGTTGATGATGCTCTCTCAAGAAAGCCCACTTTGTGTTCCTTAACATCTATCTCTTCTGATTGGAAAGTCTCCATAATTTCAGAGTATGCTAAAGATTCCTTTGCCACCAAGATTTTGGATAAGTTAGTGGATGATAATAGGTACAAGGTTGTTGATGAATTGATTTATTACAAGAACAGGATCTTCTTAGTGCCATGATAAAAAACTAAGGAGAGGATATTGAGGGCCTTTCATGACACACCTTTGGCTGGTCATCAAGGATACTTCAAGACATATAGGAAACTTCAAGAGAAGTTTTCATGGAAGGGTATGAAGGAGGATGTCTTTAAACACATTAAGGAATGTATGGTATACTAACAAAACAAGAGTGAGCAAATTTTTCCTGCAGGGTTGTTGCAACCACTTCCTATTCCTGAACAAAAATGGGAAAGTATTTCCATGGACTTCATCACTGGGTTGCCCAAGGTTCAAGGTAAGGTCTGCATATATGTGGTGGTAGATAGAATAACTAAGTATGCACATTTCTTTCCCATCACATCTGATTTCAAGGCATCACAAGTGACAAAATTGTTCTTCAAGGAAATTTTCAGGTTACATGGCTTGCCTAGAAACATTTTCAGTGACCGGGATAGTAGATTCCTCAGATCTTTTTGGAAGGATCTCTTTCATTTGGAAAGAACTAAACTCACTCCCAGTACTAGCTATCACCCTCAAATAGATGGATAAACACAAATAGTTAATAAATGGATAGAGGGATATTTGAGGAACTGTTTCAAATCAACAACATGCTTGGGTGAAATGGTTGGAGTATTGTTACAATAAATCTCATCACATGTCTATTGGTATGCATCCTTTTCATTCTCTTTATGGTTATGATGCCCTTTCCTTTGTTGATCTAGTACTTTTAGATAGCAGAGTACCTACAGCAAGTGATTTCATTAAGCAAAGCCAAGACATAATAAGGTCCCTCAAGGATAATCTACAACATGCACAGAACCAACAAAAGTTGTACACTGATAGGAAAAGTACTGAAAGATCTTTTGAGGTGGGAGATTTGGTATTTTTTAGGTTGTAGCCATATAAGTAGAGCACCATGAAGAGGAGTGGGGCAGAGAAGCTCAAGCCAAGGTTCTATGGGCCTTATAAGATCATCAGGAAGGTAGGAGAGGTAGCTTATGAATTGGAGCTCCCACCAAATAGAAAAATACATAATGTTTTCCATGTCTCTTGCCTGAAAAAGGTTCTAGGCCAGAAAACCATAGTATCTATAGAATTACCACCTCTTGATGATGAAGGAAAATTAGTCTTAATACCAAAAGAGGTTTTGGATACAAGAGAGAAAAGATTGAGAAATAGGAGCATCACAGAGCATTTGGTCAAATGGAAAGGATTACCATTGGAGGATGCAACATGGGAAGGAGAACATATTCTTGAGCATCCCAAACTTCATTTCTTGAGGACAAGAAATATTTGGGAGGGAGGACTTGTCATGTCCCCTTTTCAAATAATTAAAAATAATAACTTTTGCTAAGGCTGGCAAGCTCAAAAAGTGAAGTTTTAGGAAAAGGGACTAATCTTTGGAAACCAATGGATTAATAAATGATAATTATTATTAAAATATGTATTATTGACCTTTATTGGTCATGAGTTAGGGTTATTCCTTCTTTTAAAGGGGTTTGGAGGCATTTCGGGCTCATTCTAGAACTTGATTTTTGATCATTGCTTTGTTGTTCTTCAGAGGCTGCCAAACCTGTGGAGAAGGAGACCCAAATATGGAGTTTTTAGGTTTACAAGAAGGCTAATGACTAGAGTTTGAGGCCATTCCATGTGTAAGCTCATGCAAAGTTTTCCCTTGTGCTGAACAGTGCAAATTTGTGAGTTTTTGGGTGTGTTTCTTGTAAGATTTTGGTGTTTCCAGTTGAGTATTTCATATCAGTTTGGTTTGCTGCTATATTTTAAACATTTTTATGTTAAAATAGAGCTGAATATATTTCTTTGGTAATGTTTATACTTCTATGATAGATTATTAGTGTTTTATGGTGTTTTTGGGCTATTTTGTGTTATTTTCGCGAGCCCGATGAGCATTGTTTTTGTCCTCCGTTTGGGACGTGTTGTGTAAAATCTATACAGATCTGGAAATATCAGTTTTTAGGATTTTATTCTAGTGAAATTTCTTTAAAAATTTCTACTTTCATATTTATCAATAATATGTGAAGCTGTGAAGTTTTTGGCACTATTTCGGGCATACCCGATTTGGGTTTTATTGAGAAATTGCATAATCTTTCAAAGTGTTGATTGTTTGAATTAATAATATGATTAGAGGACATAAATATTATATAAAAATTATAAAGGGACATTTCAAAATATGTTGAGAACTAGGAGGAACAATCACATGATCCTTCATAGGTTCTTTAGGAAGATTAATAGTGTTATCAGAAATAGCAAGAACTTGATTAACATAACTAGAAGCCATAGTTAGAGGAGGTATAGATGGTGTAGGTAAAAGACCATGATTAAGATCCATAGGAGGTACACTTAATTCAATAATCTTATGATTCTTATAGGCTTGATATGAATGGAAAAGATTATCTGGTCAAGAAGGACATAAATTAGGTAATCAAGGCCAAAAGAAATCAAGAGTAGCACAATCTATGGGCCTAGAAGGTTGATATAAAATATGATTAACCATTTTTACTTCTTTGTCATGAAAAAATTTAAGACATTTATGGATAGGTGAAGCAACAACATGCATGGAATTTAACCAAGGCAGACCAAGTTTAACTTGAAATTGATCAGAAGTAGGCACAACAACAAAGGAAGTGTTCACAATTTTCCCACAAAGTTCAACTAGAAAGTTAATAGAACCAAATGATGGATTAAGAAGACCATTACAAGTTTGAATCCACACATCATATGTATCATAAGAATCACGTTGCAAATTTTTCATAAAAAGATTTTCTTCAGTAATAACATTGACTAAGGATGTAGGATCAACAAGACAACCAAGAGTAGGTATCTGGGAAATCCTAGCATAAATGTAAAGGGGACCATCAGGAGCTTTAATAATCTCAAAATCATCAAAGGTAATCAAAATTTCATGAGGTCTTTTATTCTTAGGGTGTTGTCAAGGTTTATGTTGAGTTTTCAATTTAAACTTAGGTTTTGGTTGAGGCTGAGATTGAACTTGAGGTTGAATTTGAGGTTGAGTCGGGGACAAAGATTGACCAACATGCTCCACTTGATTAACAATGAGATTTAGATCATTCATCTTTGAAGCATACACAATTTCCCTAGAAGATGGCTGAGCAATGGTATTAGTAACATGCCCAAGTAAAGGATTCGCATAGATTTGAAGATTTTGATTAGGAGGAGAGATAGATTTATTCCCACTACCATCAAGATTATCAATAAATAAGGCATTAGAATATATTAAGTCTTGAACCTTATGTTTTAAAGAATAACATTTCTCAATATCATGACCATTCTGATGATGATATTGACAAAAAGATTTATTATCAAAGGATTTAGATGCAATCGTAGTAGGTAAAAGCGGTCGAATAGGAGGTAAAGTAATCATATTAGCAGTTAAAAACCTATTCATAATAGAATGTAAAGATTCAAAAAGAGGATTAAATGTATGATTTAATCAAAAAGAAGTGGATGCAGAAGTGGCATTGTGAGATGCAGCAACAACTTGATCTACAACTACATTTTCTTGTTTGTTTATCTTGACATAATTGTTGAATTTTTTAAATTTGTTTGGATTAGGATCACCGTCACTTTTATCAACTGGAACATGAGCCATTGGATTGGTGCTCTCAAATTGACTCACTTGTAATTGATAATGATGAAGCATTGCACAAATTTGTTGAAAAGAGGTAAATTCAGTAAGCAAAATCTTATCTCTAATATCCTTTTGAAAATTTGAAATAAACATATGTTGAATATCAATATCACGAACATGATAGGAAATCTGAGCATGCAAATGCTTAAATCTAGCAATAAATTCAGTCAATTTTTCCTTAGCACTTTGTTTGCAATGCATCAAATCAGTCAAAGACACTTGAGGGCCAATGTTGTTTTGAAATTTTTGAATAAAAGAATTGGCAAGTTTAGGAAAAGAATCAATAGAATAAGGAGGCAAGTAATAATACCATTGTAAGGCCTTGTCACAAAAGGTTCTAGCAAATAGTTTGGCTAAAATCCTATGGTCATGAGCATAATCACTACAAAGGATTTGAAATATTTTAATATGATGAATGGGGTCTCCTTTTCCATTGTAATTCTCAAGATGAGGCATATCAACTTGTTGAGGAATAGGAGTACGAATGATATCTAAGGAAAAAGGACTTCCCATGTCACATGTAGGAATGCTAAACTTATTTTGAGTTAAGGATGCAAGTTGTTGTTGTAAGGATGACACAATTTGAGCCAAACTAATGATTGTTGAATCATTAGAGGAAATAGGAGGAGTAGCAACATTAGAAACACTAGGTCAAGTGTAAGAAGCTATGGGAATAGAAGACACAACTGGAGGAACACTAGGAACTATAGTTGGAAGAGGATTGCAATAAGTAAAAGGAAAATTATGATAAGAAGGTTGTGATGTAGGCAGGGACACAAGAGGAAAACTCATAGGAATAGACGGAACTGTCACAATCACCAAAGGAGTATAGGTAGAACACTAGGTAAAGGAATAGAAGAAGGTTCTATAGTAGTGACAGGAGGAATCAACCTTAAATCTTGAGCTTCTTGAGATAAAGGTTTAACATTTGAATGCATGAGGTGAGTAATACCATGCAAGAGGTTAATACCTTGATCACTATCACAAAGGAATTTATTAAGATATCTATAGCTTGAATAGAATCTTGATTATGGTTTTCTTAAAGAAGCCAATTACCCATTTTATCACGTTCAGTTGAAAGTTTTTGGACTTGTTCAGGAGGAACTCTTAAAGAATCATCCTCATCATGAGATGAGTGAGAAGAGTTGTGCTTCATAATAGGATTGGAATCATGAAGAATCAAATTATCATCTGGGATCCTAAGGAAAGGAGAGGAAGACTCGAGATCAAAGGTACCCATAAGTCTATGACTTCATCTAATCAGAATGTTATAAGTAGGACTAAAGGTAGTAAAGCTCATAAACCAATGCAATGCAAATGAACTAAACTAACACAAAATATTTTGATTTTATATGAGATGCAAACACATAAAATAAATCTAATACATACAAGATCTAACACAATAAAACACAATACAACATCTAATTCCACAAAAGAAAAGAGAGTAAGTATGTATGCTTCACCAAAATGAATGATGGTGAAAATAGTAATTCACCAACATGTAATGATAGGGAATAGTGGTTAATCAAAATGAATGTAGTTGGATAAGATGTATGATATAGGGGTGGAATACAGGACCTATCCTCAATCTAAATTCCAAAAAGGAAAGATCCAAATGGATTAATCACCAAGAAGTGATCAATATATATGTACATGTGTGTGTGTGTGTGTGTGTGTGTGTGTGTGTGTGTGTGTGTGTGTGTGTGTGTGTGTGTGTGCATGTACATATATATCATGTATTGAAATTTTGAAAATAAAAAAATAAAAATTTACACGCTAGATGAAATATTGCAAATAAATAAGTTAAATTGTAACATTAAATATATAATCTAATTTATACCTATGTAGATGGTGGCACCTGATAGTACTCAGACTCCCTAGCCTTGAACCTATCAACCAAGATATAAATATTTTACTACATCTAGTCCAGGCTCAACATTGCATCTGCAACAAGAGTAGACCACACACATCTCTCTAATGATGAATGCAATAGACTATCCAAATGAGATGGCATGGAAGTCATATCATCATGTGTTAAAAAATATAGGTAACCATAGTGGTCATGCTGAAGTCAACATTGTCAAGGCCAACATCAGAGAATTGGTGCCCTACATTGACTGAAGGGTATGTACGTTGTGTCTCTTCCTCTGCATCACTAGAGTGGTCAGTAGGTGGATCCTCATGAGTAGTACCACTATGGACATGGTCTAGGTGAGAAGGATGTGGCTAAGTGTATCTAACATTACCCACATGATATATGACATCTGATATGGGGATATCATGCTCTGCTGATATAAATACATATGCATCCAACCAATCCTCAGCCAAACTAGTCAATGTGACCCATGTCATCTCTCCTATAAGTCCTTCTAAGCTAGAAAGTGAAGGGATGTCCATTGCACTATACATGTCATGTGTGCTCCTACTAGAGAAAGCTCCACCTAATGATTTGGAGTGTCATTGAGACATCAAGTACTGACCAACCTAATCAGTAGATATGGATGCAACAACTACTGCAATGTCCCCCCACACTATCATTCACACCTCAAAGCTTGGTGCTATGAATAAAATCATTTGCAACATGACCCAATGAAGGAGCAATACAAGGTGTCGTCTGACCAACAATGGTCCTATGTATTGGCCTCTAGCAATCAGCTCGATGAAAAATATCTCTATTAGCAAATTTTCCATGCCCCTATCCTAGATGTACTAAAAAATTAGTGTAATTAATGTCTCTCCCTAAACGAACCTCAGCAAAAGTCTATTGTACAAAGTACAATGGAATCTGGTCATTATTTTGATAAGGACCATTAGTAGCTAAAAACTATGGGTATATCAATGTTGATATAGTAGGATCTTGACACCTGGTAACCTGATATCCCTTCAAATACTATAAGTTTTCATAAGATGAGAAAAATTCCATTTTGAGGGTCGCTTTAGGCACTAAAGCCTATACCCCCTTAAGAGAAAGACAAGAGCCAACCTCTTGTCTCTTCCTCTCAAGTATGCCCTCTATAACATCTGGGGCATAGGGAGTGGTACTATGAATGTCATCTCTCATACTAATCAAGCTAGTAAGGATGGATTGACATGTGCTCTTATAGACACTAGATCTAGTCAGATTATTTATGGAATCTTGCAACCATTCAGTTTCTCTATTAGTGCCTGCAAATAGTTCCTTAGGGGGAATCAGTGTATCTTCCATGTGATGTGTAATAATATGTCTAATAGATTTATATATGTATACCTAAAATGTTTTATTTACTGTCAAATGAAGTCTACATATATGTTTTCCTAATTTAATTGAAAATAAAATGAAAGTACACATTTTGCTACATTATTTCAAAGTAAAATCAATTACATAAATTACATTTAAATGTAAATAAATCTGCCCTACATATATGTACACATAAAAACATGCATGTATATATATACATGTGCACCTACATACATATGTATGTGCATATATATACATATACATACATACATGTCAAAATATAAAGCGCGCACACACACACACACACACATATATATATACGTGACATGTACATGTACATGTGTATATGTACATACACACATACATATATATATATATATATATATATATACACACACACACATGTACATATGTATGACACATGTATGTACATGTATATCTACATACACATGTACATTTATATATACATACACATGTACATATATATGACATGTATGGACATGTATATGTATATGTACATACACATACACATGTACATATGTATGACACATGTATATATGTATGTATGTATATGTATGTACATACACATGTACATATATATGACATGTATGTACAAATGTAGATGTACACACACACACACACACACACACATACATATATGGGTATGTGTAGGATCATGGTATGCCAAACTAGGCCCTTAAGTGGCAATGAAAATTCAGAAAATCAGGTTTAGGCAAGTTGACATAAAAAATTGAACAAGTTATAAATATTATATCAAAAATATGTAAGAAGAGAATTTGTAGAAAATTAAATTTAGTTTCTAAGATACTAGGTTTTTTTTTAAAAACAATTATTCTATATGCTGAAAATTTGAAATTTCAATGTAGTAGTATGAAAATTTCAAGAAAAAATAAGAAGTAGGTGTATGTCTGACCACCTTAAACACAATCAAATAATAATTTTTTTTTACAAGATTCTAGATATAAGTAGTAGACTCATGTCCAGATGTGACATATTTTTTTGTAATTTATTTCCAAGTAAATAATTAATTATGATTTTTCTTCTACAACTTTTCTAGAATACAAAAAATCTCGTGTCTGACCATGTTAACTCAGTCTAAAATTTATCAAATTGATTTTTTTAAATTTTTTTTGTTGTAGTAGGAAAACCATAGAATGTGACACATTTTTTGGATTTCAAAAATATTATACAGTTTGAAAGTTATAGCTATTTTTCAATAAGTCTATCAATCAAGACTAGAAAGATAATAAGTAGGTGTATGTCTAACCACATTAAACAAAACCAAATGATAATATTTTTTCATAAGATTCTAGATAAAAGTAGTAGACTCATGTCTAGATGTGATGTATATTTTTTTGTATTTTTTTTCCAAGTAAATAATTAATTATGATTTTTCTACTATAAATTTTTCTGAATATAAAAACTCTCATGTCTGACCACCTTAAATTAGTCTAAACTTCTTCAAGTTGAAAGAATTGATTATTATTATTGTATTAGGTGAAGCATAGAATGTGATGAATATTTCAGATTTCAAATATGTTATATTGTTTGAAAGTTATAGTTGTTTTTCAAATAGTCTATCAATTAGGACTTCTTTTTCACATTGCCACTTTTTGGCATACCATGATCCTGGACATACCCATATATATATATATATATATATATATATATATATATATATATATATATATATATATATATATATATATATATATATATATATATATATATATATATATATATATATATATATATATATATATATGACATGTACACATGTATATATATGACATATATGTACACACACACACACACATATACACATGTACATATTTATATATGACATACATGCATGTACATGTGTATATGTACATACATGTATACATATATATATACATACACATGTACATATATATACATACACATCTACATATATATGACATGTATGTACATGTATATATGTACATACACATGTATATTTATATGACATGTATGTGTATACACACACATGTCTGTGTGTGTGTACTTGTATACATGTGTACATACATGTCATATATATGTATGTGTGTATGGTATACTTCATATTGCTTGAGTTGCCATCAATGCCAAAAGGAGAGATTGATGAACTACAACTGATTGAGAACCTGGTTTAAGAACTTAAAGTGATTAGAGATCACCAAGCATTGAACTATTATGTAAGATAATTGAATCAGTTTTATGTTGTCATTGATGTCAACTAGTTTTGACAGTACTTATCATGGAGTTGCAAACATCTAACACGTCTATAGAAGAGAAGAGAAAGATGAAGAACTGAGATATATACATTGCAAAAGCTGGTTATGATAGATGAGGATAAGGAATAGCTTTGGTATCTTATTGATGAGTCTATGACTTCATATTGTTGACTTGATTCTGTTGCATTAATCTATTATGAAGTTGGGAGAAAAATGTTACAAATCAATGTGGTTAGTTAATGAAGCATTCTAGTATACATTGAGCATTGTAGTGTATACCAAGCATAGTAGAAACTGAGCTTGTGTTCACCAATGCATTTCTTTGTTAACCTAGAATGAACAAAAGAATTAAATGATTATTTTAGCTGATAGAAGTTGATGAGCTGTAAAGTTTATGATAAGTAGGTGGAAAGATAAAGTTTGTTATCATATCAATGGCTAGAAAAATTCAAGGAAGATCTAAAGGAAAGAATTGAAACATGTTATTGACACATCAGTGAAGGAAGGTTTACATGGAAAAACCAACGAAGGAGATTAAGCGGTAAAATCTAATGGATGAAAGGAAAATGGTTTACTTGTCTATTTAAGAGACTAGGTTTTCATTATGAAACTTATGCCAGAGGAAAGAATAATACAGAGATATCATGTGAACAAGCTTCATGCATGCCTAATCAAACTGGTTAAGTAGAATCAAATTGCAAAGATTACCGAGCATTAGAAAGCTAGAACCAAGAGACAGTATGTTACTGAATATTGTTGAACAAAATTGATATATCGATCAGAGATTTGAATGAGCATAATATAGATCTGTACATCTACAAGTCAAGTTGTATTGTGATCAGATCACCTGTTGTTATAATTTAACCATTCTAATCAGATAAATCTCTTAATAGATTAGAATAGAAAGTCTTGTAATGTCATTCATAGAATGCACATTTGTTATCCTATCAACCCCGTAGTGAATTCTAGTTGGATGATAATGGTTGGTGTTAAATCTTTTAACAAGGTCACACCTTATAGTGTGTTTTGTAACCTTTAATACGGTTGGGTTTTCACCGACCTCACTTCAGAAGAGTGAACAATTTTTTGGGTTGTCGGTCCTAGGTGATTTTTCCCTTTATAGGGTTTCCACATTAAATCTCTTATGTTATGTGTTGATTGTGATGATTGTTGGATATCATACTTTACATGTTGCATATTTGATTTGATTGGTAGTTACTACAAGTTATTAACTAGTAATCAGTAAAAGCATAGATAGTTTACTATTCTATGTTACTGAGCTACAAAAATTTGTTTAAATTGTTTTTGGATATACATTTTATATTTGGGACTGTGGATAACTGATTCACCCCCTCTCAGTTATTCTAACAATTGGTATCAGAGTGTATTGGTTACTTGTAATGAAGTTTTAAGGACTTCAACATAAAGATCACAAAATGTATAAGAGGGATGTGATGAAGCTGAACAAGGACAACTTTACAATATGGCAAAGCCGAATGAAACTACATATATCTGGAATTGGGAATTCTGCCCACACACTCTTCATCAACTAAGAGATAGACATGAGCATAACATTACTATGATGGAGTTTTCTACTACTCTAATAGATGTTGAGTTTAAAGATATTAAAGATTGTACTACTGCTAAGGATATGTGGGATAAAATTGCTCAAGTTTATAGTGGTGATACAAATGTCAAGAGAGACAAAGCCAGAAGTTTAAGAGGAAGATTCGATGATATGAAGATGAAAAAAGGAGAAAAAATTATGTAGTACACAAACTGAATAAAGGAGGTAGTTCATGCTATCAGAGCATCTGATGGTGTTATTGATGAAGACACTGTGGTAAGAAAAATTCTAAGGACTTTATTGCCTATTTATGCCATCAGAATATCTGCAATTCATGAAAATAGGTCAGCACCTAACAGTACTCTCACTCTTGATAATCTGATTGGAAAGCTAACGACTTTTGAACTGAACAACTATAATAATAGTATTGTACCAATTGTTGAATCTTCTTTTATGATGTCTCTGAAGATTGGTAAGTCTAGTAGTAGAAATAATAAGGATGATAGTGATAGCAATACTGATGATGAACTTGATGAGCTTGAAGCTCTTATGGCTAGGAGATTACCTAAAGGAAAAGGTAGATATAGAGGCAAATTACCTTTAGCATGTTTTAACTACAAAGAAGGTGGTCATATTGTTGCTAGATGTCTGAACAAGAAGGAAGATGATAGAAACAAGGACCGATCTAGTGAAGGAAGCTATGGAAGAAGAGGAAACAAAAATTATCGACACTACAACAGAGACAACCGAGATAATAATGACAAAGCCAAAAAGGTATGTTACATTGTAGAGGAAAATGAATCAGATTTTGATTTAGATGATGATGTAGAAGTGGTATTTGTTGCTATGAGGGATGATTTTGAGGAAGAAGAAAGGTATGTAGAAACAACATTGATTTCTAAGGTTAATAAAAATGATACATGGATCATAGATAGTGGCTGTGCACATCACATGACTAGTGATGAAGAAAAAATTAATCATCTTGAGCAATGTAATGAAGGATCTGTAAAAATGGGTAATGATACACCTTGTATGGTTAGAGGAAAGGGATCCTTGCTGATAAATTATAGAATCCAATGTGATAATGCTTATTGGGTAGAAGGACTAAACTATAATTTTCTAAGTGTGGTACAGTTGAACAATTTAGGTCACCAAGTAGCTTTTGAGAGAAAGAAAGTAAAAATATTTGATGATGGAGGAAGACTTGTTGGAACAGGAGCACAATCGAGAGGTAACTTGTTTTATCTTGATAATGCAGAGTCTTCTTGTTTAATGATGAGAAATGAAGATTCTTGGTTATGGCATAAAAGGTTATGTCATGTGAACTTTGATAACGTGATTAAGATCAGTAAACAGAAAAAGGTTAGAGGTCTGCCTAACTTATCTAAGCCTAATCATGTTATGTGCCATGAGTGTCAAAAAGGTAAAATGACAAAATCTAGTTTCAAAAGCAAAGATTATTCAACAAAGAAAATACTTGATTTGGTTCACACTGACTTGTGTGGTCCCATGAGGACACAAAGTTATTATGGAGATAGATATTTCATTCTTTTTGTTGATGATTATACTAGATTGATAACTGTAATGTTCTTGAAATAAAAATCAAAGGCATTTAAGATGTTCAAGTGGTTTAAAGCAAAAGTAGAGAAAGAGACTGGTAAAGAATTGAAATGCTTAAGATCTGATAGAGGAGGTGAATTTATTTCTGATGAATTTACTAACTATTGTAATGAGCATGGTATAAAAAGATAGGTCTTTGCACCGAGAACACCTCAACAAAATAGAATTACTGAAAGGAGGAATAGGTCAATAGTTGACTGGGAAAGGACATTGATGATAGAGAAAAATGTTGTTCAGACATACTGGAGAGAGGTAGTTAGCACAATTGTTTATGTTTTGAACCAAGTAGAGTTGAAGAAGGACACTAACAAAATATCCTATGAGTTATGGTTTCAACACAAACCCACTGTAAGTTATTTTAGAATTTTTGGAAGTAAATGCTTTATTCTAAAAGATGAAAGAAATGTAAAGTTTGACTCAAAAAGTGATGAAGGGATATTTCTTGGATATTCCACTAAAAGAAAAGCATATAAGTGTCTAAATAAAGTTACTAATAAAATGATAGAAAGTGCTAATGTCTGGGTTGATGAGTTTGATGAAAAGAATGTAGAAGAAAGTATAAAGGAACCAAAAGACTATGGTAGATTCACATACATTGAGCATCTAGAGTAGCTACCGAAGTTGTAGAGAGTGACAACCAATCAATAGGAAAACAACACCGAGGAACAGGAAAGAGAAATCGATGAGTAGGAAATACCTACCAAGAAAGAAAATAAATGTGAACAAGATGAACAAGAAAGAATAGATCAGATACTGGAAAGATTTTTCAGAAGACATCATCCTGAGAACCAAATTATTGGTGTAAAGAAAACTAGCATACAAACGAGAAGTAAGTCAAGACAAGGTACATGGTTAGTTTGTGAATATGAACCAAAAAATGTTAAATTGCATTGGAGAATGAAGAGTGGATAGATGAAATGAATGAAGATATTGAACAGATAGAGAAAAACAAGACATAGACCAAGTAGTACCTAGAACTAAGGATAAGAATGTTATCGGTACTAAGTGGATCTTCAGAAACAAGTTGAATGAAAATGGAGAGGATACAAGGAATAAAGTTAGACTAGTTTGCAAGGGGTATGCATAGGAGGAAGGAATTGACTATGGTGAGACCTTTGCACCTATTTCTAGACTAGAAGGAGTTCAAATCTTACTGGCTTATGCATCACATAAAAATTTAAAGTTTATCAAATGGACATTAAGTCTACATTTCTGAATGGGATACTTGAAGAAGTCTACATAGAACAACCAAAAGGGTTCATTGATCTATACAAGAAAGACATGGTATGTAGATTACATAAAGCTTTGTATGGTTTGAAGCAAGCATCGAGAGCCTGGTATGAAAGGTTGCATACTTATTTGTTAAGCATTGGATTTGTTAGAACTATTGAGAATAGTAATTTGTATATGAAAGGAGATACTAATGATACTATTCTTATTACTGAAATATTTGTGGATGATATTATCATTGCAGGATAAGATCACATATGTAAATCATTTGCTGATGAGATGAGAAAAGAGTTCAAAATGTCTATGTTTGGAGAGATTAAGTTCTTTCTAGGACTGCAAGTTATTTAGCAGAATGATGGGATATTCATCACACAATCCAAATATATAAAGGAAGTAGTGAAAACATTTGGCATGGAAGATGCTAAACCAGTTGGAACACCAATGGTCACAGGATGAAAATTTACTAAAGAGGATGAAAATACCGAGGTGAACCAGACATTGTACCGATCAATGATTGGTAAGTTGATATATGTAGTACATAGTAGACTAGATATAACACATGTTGTGGGAATTGTTGCATGATTTTCTATAAATCCTAGGGAGTCACACATGATTTCTACAAAGAGAATCTTAAGATACCTAAATAAAATAGAGGATTATGGATTATGGTATCCTAAGGATGGAAAGTTTGAACTTAAAGTATACACCGACGTTGATTGGGCTGGAAATGTAGATGACAGAAAAAGCACAACCGAAGGAGCATTTTTCTTTGGTGAAATCCTTTTTACCTGGACAAGTAAGAAGCAATATTATATTTCCCAATCTACAGTCAGAGAAAAATATGTTGCTGCTGCTACAAACTATTCAAATATTGCATACATAAAGCAAGTGTTAGAAGGAATGAATGAGGTAATCACTAAGACGGTGATTATATATTGTGATAACCCTAGTGCTATAAACATTTCAAAGAATCCAGTGATGCACTCTAAAATAAAGGACATATCTATCAAGTATCACTACTTAAGAGAACAAGTGCAGGAGAAGCAAGTGAAGCTTGAATTTGTTACATCTAAAAAGAAACTTGCTGATATTTTCACAAAGCCTCTACCAAAAGATACATTTTAATACTTAAGGACTAGACTTGGGGTTCATCCCTTGTCTACTAGTCACTAATGTGATCTGCAGGTTACATCAGCCTAATCTTATCAGAAGATCATTCATGTTGATGTAGCATAGTTCACACTTTGGATTTCTAAGGTTGTGAAAGTTTTGAGAAACCAGTGGTATAATCAGTATACAGAGATACAATAAATGCATAGGACAACATTGAGTTAATTGGCTACTACAAGAGCTGTATGGTTTATGTTTTTCTTTAGAATTTTTTTCAAAGGGAGAGATAAACAATATCATAATCGAGGAGAATACTGGAACATCTATCTAAGAGAGAGACAATCTGAAAAGATAACAGGAGAGCTGCTAAAGATCATATTTGCAAAAGATAGTCTGCACATTGCAATATTGTTATGTAACGTAGTCATTTAATTTATTAAGTGTATCATCTTAAAATGGAAGAAATTCCATCTTGATAGATTTAGCACCCTCTTTTAGTATATTTATCATGATAGACTTGCATTTAGGATGCATTTTGCACTTATCTTCTTCATTCTAGGTGAAATTAGGGTTAGGATCCTGAGGATTCTCTTGAATTTACCCTTTTCCCATGGCTCTATTTTTTAGGTAGGACTTAGAAATAAGTCCTCCTGGCCTTCATAATAGTCATCATAGGATTCTATGCTTATCCGTGGCATTTTGTCCTATTCTGATATCATTTCTAGGTCTCTAGGCATCCCCGAGACCTCCTGTCTTGATTCTGATTGGATTTGGGCCTAGGTTGAAATTCGAGGTTGATCTTGACTAGGTCAAGATCAAGCTCAAACCTGACTAGGTCAAGATTGAGGTCGTATGTGACTAGGTCAGTTACAATCTCAATTTTTCCCCCTTCCTTCAAATCTTCAAAATCCTTGATTTCCGCGCATCGAGCTTTCGGGATATTTTTTTTCCCACCTCCGGGTTGGCCATTTTGGTTTTTGAGATGGTAAATCCTCTAATTGCATTTAATATAGGTATATTTTATAAATTTTAGGACCTAATTGGGATTTAATTCTCCAAGGTGGCCCCTCTAGAGGATTGTGCCCTAGTTCACTATAAAAGGAGGCCTTCCTCTCTCATTTTCTCATCCACAATCAAGCAATTGACATCCATTATTCACATCTCTTCATCAAGTTTTGTGAGAACCAAGTACAACCAAGAATTCTCATGATCAAGTTCTCTAAAGGAGTCAATTTCATGAGCAAGAAGATTTCAAACAAGCAAGGAATGGTGAACATGCAAGATAGCAAGAGGATGATATAGAAGATCAAGCCATTTTGACATCAAGCATCTTTGTGAACACATATTTGGAGCAAAAGAGATTATTTGTTCCTTGATCCACCATCATCAACTTTTGAGAATTCAAAGATTCAATCATGGAGTAACAATTATGGATTGTGAGTTTGGTAGAAGTACTTTAGCCTTGGGGGCTTGGTATGCTTTTCTATCTCATTCAAGTCAATGCATTGTTGTTTCATACACATTCATGCTAGGGTTTTGGTCTAGAGGATTAGATCTTGGCATTACACTTTCAATACATACACACACACATTCTATTTCAATCGGCTATTCATGGAGGTGGAGACCACCAAAATAGGGATTTGACTAAGGCAAAACCCTATATAGCCACCCCCAAAACCCCTTTTTTTAGATATCTACAGTCATTGTTTTGGGAATCAGAGGACAGATTTGGGTACCCTTTTCACCAAACTTCCAAGATCTGCGAACAAAATGAGAATCGAGCTTCAGAATAAAAATGTGGTATTTGCCCTTTTATGAGGGTCAAACTCGACCTGCTACCAAAAAGATGAAACTTTTATGGGTTTTCTCCGTCTCAGCTTTTTGATCACAGATCTAGTTGCAAAATCTTCTGAAACCTCATACAAACTTCAAAAAATAGGTATTTCCAAATCAATTTCACAATGGGGTATGTATCTTGACCTAATTAATTTTCAAGTATTTCTAGATTTACTTATGCTATGCCAATTCCAATTTCAATTCAAATGAATAAGTGTTGAATGTTAGGTACATTGCTAAGCTTCCATTTTACACCTATTCATTTTGGTGAACCTGCTTATGACAACTCTTTCTTTTATGGTGTTAGATTTAAATCTTGTATGCTTAGAAGATTAGATTTCTTTCTTGCATTTATATATTTCAAAAATACAAAAAATAAAAACATTGCAAAATTCCTTTAAAAATACAAAAATATTTACATTTTCATGCTTTTAGTGCTTTCTTTGTATTCAACATGTATGATTCTTGTTTTGAGTACTTTGATGAGGCCTATATTGTACAAGAGGATAGATTACCTAATGAGGTACATGGTAGTGAGGACAAAAATGGTTCGAATATGATCTCCATGGATCCTATTCCTATTTCACTCTCCTCGACAACCTCTCAACTTGACCTTTACCATAAGGTGTGTGTATTGTTACCTTCATGTCCCACTATTTGCAACATTGATAAACCTAAAATGATATATCCTACACCTTTGATGATGGTAAAAGGATGTCCTCGTATAACAATTAAGGGTAAACCTAGAGATCCTTTGGATTTCTTTGATGAGATTGATTCCATTTCACATGCTTATCACACATGGAATAACCATCAACCTATTGTTCTAGTTTCTTTATCTCCTTCTCAACCTATGCTTCCTCAAGCACCTAGGTATCCATCTACCTTTAAGGAGTACAACTTAGTTGACCAATTATGTGCTACTCCTGCTAAGACATCTAAAAAGAAACTTGCTGATATTTTCACAAAGCCTCTACCAAAAGATACATTTTAATACTTAAGGACTAGACTTGGGGTTCATCCCTTGTCTACTAGTCACTAATGTGATCTGCAGGTTACATCAGCCTAATCTTATCAGAAGATCATTCATGTTGATGTAGCATAGTTCACACTTTGGATTTCTAAGGTTGTGAAAGTTTTGAGAAACCAGTGGTATAATCAGTATACAGAGATACAATAAATGCACAGGACAACATTGAGTTAATTGGCTACTACAAGAGCTGTATGGTTTATGTTTTTCTTTAGAATTTTTTTCAAAGGGAGAGATAAACAATATCATAATCGAGGAGAATACTGGAACATCTATCTAAGAGAGAGACAATCTGAAAAGATAACAGGAGAGCTGCTAAAGATCATATTTGCAAAAGATAGTCTGCACATTACAATATTGTTATGTAACGTAGTCATTTAATTTATTAAGTGTATCATCTTAAAATGGAAGAAATTCCATCTTGATAGATTTAGCACCCTCTTTTAGTATATTTATCATGATAGACTTGCATTTAGGATGCATTTTGCACTTATCTTCTTCATTCTAGGTGAAATTAGGGTTAGGATCCTGAGGATTCTCTTGAATTTACCCTTTTCCCATGGCTCTATTTTTTAGGTAGGACTTAGAAATAAGTCCTCCTGGCCTTCATAATAGTCATCATAGGATTCTATGCTTATCCGTGGCATTTTGTCCTATTCTGATATCATTTCTAGGTCTCTAGGCATCCCCGAGACCTCCTGTCTTGATTCTGATTGGATTTGGGCCTAGGTTGAAATTCGAGGTTGATCTTGACTAGGTCAAGATCAAGCTCAAACCTGACTAGGTCAAGATTGAGGTCGTATGTGACTAGGTCAGTTACAATCTCAATTTTTCCCCCTTCCTTCAAATCTTCAAAATCCTTGATTTCCGCGCATCGAGCTTTCGGGATATTTTTTTTCCCACCTCCGGGTTGGCCATTTTGGTTTTTGAGATGGTAAATCCTCTAATTGCATTTAATATAGGTATATTTTATAAATTTTAGGACCTAATTGGGATTTAATTCTCCAAGGTGGCCCCTCTAGAGGATTGTGCCCTAGTTCACTATAAAAGGAGGCCTTCCTCTCTCATTTTCTCATCCACAATCAAGCAATTGACATCCATTATTCACATCTCTTCATCAAGTTTTGTGAGAACCAAGTACAACCAAGAATTCTCATGATCAAGTTCTCTAAAGGAGTCAATTTCATGAGCAAGAAGATTTCAAACAAGCAAGGAATGGTGAACATGCAAGATAGCAAGAGGATGATATAGAAGATCAAGCCATTTTGACATCAAGCATCTTTGTGAACACATATTTGGAGCAAAAGAGATTATTTGTTCCTTGATCCACCATCATCAACTTTTGAGAATTCAAAGATTCAATCATGGAGTAACAATTATGGATTGTGAGTTTGGTAGAAGTACTTTAGCCTTGGGGGCTTGGTATGCTTTTCTATCTCATTCAAGTCAATGCATTGTTGTTTCATACACATTCATGCTAGGGTTTTGGTCTAGAGGATTAGATCTTGGCATTACACTTTCAATACATACACACACACATTCTATTTCAATCGGCTATTCATGGAGGTGGAGACCACCAAAATAGGGATTTGACTAAGGCAAAACCCTATATAGCCACCCCCAAAACCCCTTTTTTTAGATATCTACAGTCATTGTTTTGGGAATCAGAGGACAGATTTGGGTACCCTTTTCACCAAACTTCCAAGATCTGCGAACAAAATGAGAATCGAGCTTCAGAATAAAAATGTGGTATTTGCCCTTTTATGAGGGTCAAACTCGACCTGCTACCAAAAAGATGAAACTTTTATGGGTTTTCTCCGTCTCGGCTTTTTGATCACAGATCTAGTTGCAAAATCTTCTGAAACCTCATACAAACTTCAAAAAATAGGTATTTCCAAATCAATTTCACAATGGGGTATGTATCTTGACCTAATTAATTTTCAAGTATTTCTAGATTTACTTATGCTATGCCAATTCCAATTTCAATTCAAATGAATAAGTGTTGAATGTTAGGTACATTGCTAAGCTTCCATTTTACACCTATTCATTTTGGTGAACCTGCTTATGACAACTCTTTCTTTTATGGTGTTAGATTTAAATCTTGTATGCTTAGAAGATTAGATTTCTTTCTTGCATTTATATATTTCAAAAATACAAAAAATAAAAACATTGCAAAATTCCTTTAAAAATACAAAAATATTTACATTTTCATGCTTTTAGTGCTTTCTTTGTATTCAACATGTATGATTCTTGTTTTGAGTACTTTGATGAGGCCTATATTGTACAAGAGGATAGATTACCTAATGAGGTACATGGTAGTGAGGACAAAAATGGTTCGAATATGATCTCCATGGATCCTATTCCTATTTCACTCTCCTCGACAACCTCTCAACTTGACCTTTACCATAAGGTGTGTGTATTGTTACCTTCATGTCCCACTATTTGCAACATTGATAAACCTAAAATGATATATCCTACACCTTTGATGATGGTAAAAGGATGTCCTCGTATAACAATTAAGGGTAAACCTAGAGATCCTTTGGATTTCTTTGATGAGATTGATTCCATTTCACATGCTTATCACACATGGAATAACCATCAACCTATTGTTCTAGTTTCTTTATCTCCTTCTCAACCTATGCTTCCTCAAGCACCTAGGTATCCATCTACCTTTAAGGAGTACAACTTAGTTGACCAATTATGTGCTACTCCTGCTAAGACATCTAAAAAGAAACTTGCTGATATTTTCACAAAGCCTCTACCAAAAGATACATTTTAATACTTAAGGACTAGACTTGGGGTTCATCCCTTGTCTACTAGTCACTAATGTGATCTGCAGGTTACATCAGCCTAATCTTATCAGAAGATCATTCATGTTGATGTAGCATAGTTCACACTTTGGATTTCTAAGGTTGTGAAAGTTTTGAGAAACCAGTGGTATAATCAGTATACAGAGATACAATAAATGCACAAGACAACATTGAGTTAATTGGCTACTACAAGAGCTGTATGGTTTATGTTTTTCTTTAGAATTTTTTTCAAAGGGAGAGATAAACAATATCATAATCGAGGAGAATACTGGAACATCTATCTAAGAGAGAGACAATCTGAAAAGATAACAGGAGAGCTGCTAAAGATCATATTTGCAAAAGATAGTCTGCACATTACAATATTGTTATGTAACGTAGTCATTTAATTTATTAAGTGTATCATCTTAAAATGGAAGAAATTCCATCTTGATAGATTTAGCACCCTCTTTTAGTATATTTATCATGATAGACTTGCATTTAGGATGCATTTTGCACTTATCTTCTTCATTCTAGGTGAAATTAGGGTTAGGATCCTGAGGATTCTCTTGAATTTACCCTTTTCCCATGGCTCTATTTTTTAGGTAGGACTTAGAAATAAGTCCTCCTGGCCTTCATAATAGTCATCATAGGATTCTATGCTTATCCGTGGCATTTTGTCCTATTCTGATATCATTTCTAGGTCTCTAGGCATCCCCGAGACCTCCTGTCTTGATTCTGATTGGATTTGGGCCTAGGTTGAAATTCGAGGTTGATCTTGACTAGGTCAAGATCAAGCTCAAACCTGACTAGGTCAAGATTGAGGTCGTATGTGACTAGGTCAGTTACAATCTCAATTTTTCCCCCTTCCTTCAAATCTTCAAAATCCTTGATTTCCGCGCATCGAGCTTTCGGGATATTTTTTTTCCCACCTCCGGGTTGGCCATTTTGGTTTTTGAGATGGTAAATCCTCTAATTGCATTTAATATAGGTATATTTTATAAATTTTAGGACCTAATTGGGATTTAATTCTCCAAGGTGGCCCCTCTAGAGGATTGTGCCCTAGTTCACTATAAAAGGAGGCCTTCCTCTCTCATTTTCTCATCCACAATCAAGCAATTGACATCCATTATTCACATCTCTTCATCAAGTTTTGTGAGAACCAAGTACAACCAAGAATTCTCATGATCAAGTTCTCTAAAGGAGTCAATTTCATGAGCAAGAAGATTTCAAACAAGCAAGGAATGGTGAACATGCAAGATAGCAAGAGGATGATATAGAAGATCAAGCCATTTTGACATCAAGCATCTTTGTGAACACATATTTGGAGCAAAAGAGATTATTTGTTCCTTGATCCACCATCATCAACTTTTGAGAATTCAAAGATTCAATCATGGAGTAACAATTATGGATTGTGAGTTTGGTAGAAGTACTTTAGCCTTGGGGGCTTGGTATGCTTTTCTATCTCATTCAAGTCAATGCATTGTTGTTTCATACACATTCATGCTAGGGTTTTGGTCTAGAGGATTAGATCTTGGCATTACACTTTCAATACATACACACACACATTCTATTTCAATCGGCTATTCATGGAGGTGGAGACCACCAAAATAGGGATTTGACTAAGGCAAAACCCTATATAGCCACCCCCAAAACCCCTTTTTTTAGATATCTACAGTCATTGTTTTGGGAATCAGAGGACAGATTTGGGTACCCTTTTCACCAAACTTCCAAGATCTGCGAACAAAATGAGAATCGAGCTTCAGAATAAAAATGTGGTATTTGCCCTTTTATGAGGGTCAAACTCGACCTGCTACCAAAAAGATGAAACTTTTATGGGTTTTCTCCGTCTCGGCTTTTTGATCACAGATCTAGTTGCAAAATCTTCTGAAACCTCATACAAACTTCAAAAAATAGGTATTTCCAAATCAATTTCACAATGGGGTATGTATCTTGACCTAATTAATTTTCAAGTATTTCTAGATTTACTTATGCTATGCCAATTCCAATTTCAATTCAAATGAATAAGTGTTGAATGTTAGGTACATTGCTAAGCTTCCATTTTACACCTATTCATTTTGGTGAACCTGCTTATGACAACTCTTTCTTTTATGGTGTTAGATTTAAATCTTGTATGCTTAGAAGATTAGATTTCTTTCTTGCATTTATATATTTCAAAAATACAAAAAATAAAAACATTGCAAAATTCCTTTAAAAATACAAAAATATTTACATTTTCATGCTTTTAGTGCTTTCTTTGTATTCAACATGTATGATTCTTGTTTTGAGTACTTTGATGAGGCCTATATTGTACAAGAGGATAGATTACCTAATGAGGTACATGGTAGTGAGGACAAAAATGGTTCGAATATGATCTCCATGGATCCTATTCCTATTTCACTCTCCTCGACAACCTCTCAACTTGACCTTTACCATAAGGTGTGTGTATTGTTACCTTCATGTCCCACTATTTGCAACATTGATAAACCTAAAATGATATATCCTACACCTTTGATGATGGTAAAAGGATGTCCTCGTATAACAATTAAGGGTAAACCTAGAGATCCTTTGGATTTCTTTGATGAGATTGATTCCATTTCACATGCTTATCACACATGGAATAACCATCAACCTATTGTTCTAGTTTCTTTATCTCCTTCTCAACCTATGCTTCCTCAAGCACCTAGGTATCCATCTACCTTTAAGGAGTACAACTTAGTTGACCAATTATGTGCTACTCCTGCTAAGATATCTTTATGGGAATTACATCAAACCTCCCTAACATATCATGAGGCATTGCAAAAAACTTTATCAACTCTTCCTACTTCGCCTCCTAATCAAGAGAACATTCATTCTATTTTGGATTGTATGCATACTATGCCTTCTTTACCTCCCATTGTGTTTTCTAATAATGACTTACCTTCCCTAGAGGTGCAGAATCAATATGATGCTCTTATGGTGGCTGTCTCTATTAATCAAAGTATCATTCAAAGAACCTTAATTGATAATGGATCTAGACTTAATGTTTGAAGCATGGATATGCTCAAGGCAATTAAGACTGATCTCTCTACTATTCAACCTGATAATGTTCCTATATGTGGATTTGACAATATTGTGAAAAGAACTTTGGGCATTATTACCTTACCTATTAAAGTTGGTCCAATTATTCTAAATACTCCTATTCATGTTATGCCTGGACCTCTCAATTATAATCTTCTTTTAGGAAGACCATGGTTACATACTATGCATGCAGTTCCTTCTACTCTTCATCACAAGGTTAGGTTCATCTATAATAACTTAATGTATACATTACATGTAGATGATGCCCTGAATCCTTGCTTAAATGTTGAATATGCCAAAAACCTATTCAACCTAGTAAAGATATTGAAAAACAATCGGAGATACAAAAATTTGAGATAAAACAACATGAGATTCAACAACAAGAAGTTCCATCTTCTTCATTTTTGACTGAGGATGATTAGGGGACATTGGATTTTAATCCTATGTTTATTGGAGAATACAAGGTCTCTGATTTGGATTTCATGAAGCAACATAATGAATTTGGAATCAGGCTTTAGAATAAAAAAATGGTATTTGACTTTTTATGAGGGTCAAACTCGACCTGCTACCAGAAAGATGAAACTTTTCTAGGTTTTCTCCATCTCATCCTTTTGATCACAGATCTGGTTGTAGAATCTTCATAAACCTCATATAGACTTCAGAAAATAGGTATTTTCAAATCAATTTTACAATGGGGTATTTATCTTAACCTAATTAATTTTCAAGTATTTCCAGATTTACTTATGCTATGCCAATTCCAATTTCAATTCAAATGAATAAGTGTTGAATGTTAGGTACATTCCTAAGCTTCCATTTTTCCCCTATCCATTAAGCTAAGGGAGAGCTTACTGAGCTACAACATTTGTTTACAATGTTGTAGAATAAATGTTTGGTATGTGTATGGTATACTTCATATTTCTTGAGTTGCCATCAATGCCAAAGGGAGAGATTGAAGAACTACAACTAATTGAGAACTTGATTGAAGAACTTCAAGTGATTAGAGATCACCAAGCATTAAACTATTATGTAAGATAATTGAATCAGTTTTATGTTGTCATTGATGTCAACTAGTTTTGACAGTACTTATCATGGAGTTAAAAACATCTAACACATCTTTAGAAGAGAAGAGAAAGATGAAGAACTGAGATATCTACATGGAGGAAGATGGTTATGATAGATGACGATAAGGAATACCTTTGGTAACTTATTGATGAGTCTATGACCTCATATTGTTGACCTGATTATGTTGCATTAATCTGTTATGAAGTTGGGAGAAAAATGTTACAAAGCAGTGTGGTCGGTTAATGAAGCATTCTAGTATACACTGAGTAGTGTAGTGTATAGCGAGCATAGTATAAACTGAGCTTGTGTTCACTGATGCATTTCTTTGTTAACCAAGAATGAACAAAAGAATTAAATGATTAGTTTAGCCGATAGAAGTTGATGAGCTGTAAAGTGTATGATAACGAGGTGGAAAGATAAAGTTTTTTATGAGATCGATGGCTAGAAAAATTCAAGGAAGATCTAAAGGACATAATTTAAATGTATTACTAACACATCAGCTGAGGAAGGTTTAAGTGGCAAAACCAACAAAGGAGATTAAGCAGAAAAATTTGATGGATGAAAGAAAAATAGTTTACTTGTATCTTTAAGAGACTAGGGTTTCATTATGAAACTTATGCAAGATGAAAGAATACTATAGAGATATCATGTCAACAAGCTTCATGCATGCCTAATCAAACTAGTTAAGGAGAATCAAACTACATAGATTACCAAGCATTAGAAAGCTATAACTGAGAGATAGTAAGTTACTAAATATTGTTGAACAAAATTGATATATTGATTAGAGATTTGAATGAGCATAATATAGATCTGTACATCTGCAAATCAAGTTGTATTGTAATTAGATCACCTGTTGATACAGTTTAACCATTGTAATCAAATAAACCTCTTAACAGAGTAGACTAAAGTCTTGTAATGTCATTCATAGAATGGACATTTGTTATCCTGTCAACCCCATAGTGAATGCTGGTTGGACGATAATAGTTAGTGTTAAATCCTCTAACAAGGTCACACCTTACAATGTGTTTTGTAACCTATAACAGGGTTGCGTCTATTGGATATTGCTAATGCATGGGTGGTGATTGAGACATTTAATATGTTGAATCACTATGTTACTGAATAGGCACTCATACTATTGTCATTTGTGTTTTGTCACTAATGTCAACATATGCTTCTATGAAGGAACCAAACTGGTAATCATAGTGTATGGAAGGTGTACAAATGTTTCAAATGCTATGAAGTCAGATGATAGTTTAGAAGGATGTTGTGATCTTATATCTAAGATCACATCATTAATGGATGCATATTAAGAAAGATACAACTGTTTTGGTAAAGACTGCTCACTAGACTATGACAGTGAGAATTGACATAGTTAATCTCTGAGTTTTTGGTATAGATTTCAGAGGGATTGGATTCAAGGTATGCAATCTTGAAGGATGATGGAAGAGGTACTGATGGATGTTCATTGGTTAGTGCAAGGTACATAATTATTGGTGACATCATATGTGGTGTGTTTTCTTGCGATGGCTTATTATGATGCTGACTCAGGGAATGAAGCATGTGTTTTGTTTGGCAAGCATAATTCAACAATGTCAGTCCTTAATTGTTATAATGTAATCATTGTAAACTTGTTTGTGATACCATGTGTATCTTAGCAAGGGCCTATGTAATTGTTTGTAACTAGGAAAGCCTTATGGGCCGACCTATTCTTGGTAAAATGTAATAAGGTATAAATAAAAGGTCTTTTCTTTGGAAGAGACATGGATGTGATATGTGTGATATAAGAAGGTTGCAAAATTGTGTCTGTTATATGTAGAGTAGAGGATTATTGGTGGAATTCATTGGAACTAATCAAGCAAAGAGAGTTGCTAGAAAATAGTTCAAAAGATTGTGTATTTCTTCATACACACTTGTTGGGAACTAGTTAATTAAGAAGGTGGACTTAACCTTCTTTGGGCAGTGAGCCTTGGGTAGTGAACCCTCTTTTTTTCTTGACTCCTAACAAGGTATGTCCTCTACCAAGGACTATCAACTGTAATGTTTCAATAAGCTCCTAATAGGGCTATATCTTCTAACAAGGATTACTATACTCTCAGTACATCATTAGTGGGTGCTAATTCCCACCAAGGTTTTTACCTTTAACAGGGTTTTCCCATAACCAAAATATTGTGTTATTGTGTTGGCATTCATTATGTTCATTGGATCTGATATTGATAAGATTAAATTTTAAAGTTTAATATTCTATCATACAACTAATTCACCCCCCCTCTCAGTTGTATTGTGTACTATTAATCCTAACAGGGTCCTCACCGACCTCACTTCAGAAGAGTGAACAATTTTTTGAGTTGTCAGTCCCAGGTGGTTTTTCCCTTTACACGGTTTCCATGTTAAATCTCTTGTGTTATGTGTTGATTGTGATGATTTTTGGATATCATACATTACATGTTGTATATTTTATTTGATCGGTAGTTACTACAAGTTATTAACTGGTAATCAGTAAAAGCACTGACAATTTACTATTCTATGTTAGCGAGCTGCAGAAATTTGTCTAAATTTTTTGTGGATATACATTTTATATTTGGGACTATGGATAACTGATTCACTCCCCTCTCAGTTATTCTAACAGTGTATATGTGACATGTGTACATGTATACCTATATATATACACATACATATATACATATATATACACACATACATGTATATATACATATATATGCATGTATACACACACACACACATAGATATATATACATATGTACATGTATATACATACACATATACATATATATACATATACATATGGGTATGTGCAAGATCATGAGAGGCCAAAAAGTGTCGATGTGAAAAATATTCACTTTTCACTTGTCCAAAAGTGCATGAAAGCGCTTGTTGACTTTTTAGTAGGCCTGGGTGTCAGTACACCTGGGAAAACCTACCACCAAAGCACAGACCTTATCGAGTACCTAATAATATTGGGTACCCGATAATTGTTGCATAAATCTGAAACCCGCGAGCCCTTTTCTTCATTTCCTTGCATGATTTTCTTCAAGTTTCTTTCCGCGATTTTCATGTACCTGATATATTTTTGGGTAGCTGATATTGGAAACAACAAATTTGATTCCGAGCATATTCAGTAAGTAGTTATTTGTATAATTTTTCTTAATTTATTTCATTTTCATGCTAAATGTAGCATTTTTTTTTAAATAGGGTTTTGTATTTATATTTGTAATAATATATTAAATTTAGATTTGTTTTTTATTTAATTAGGCATGGCTGACAACAATGAAGAAAATAACCCTCCCACACCAAATAACGATCCCGAAAACAATCCCCCATATCTAAACCCTAAATCTTTACAAGATTTGATACAAGAAAATTTGAACATGATACGAGGTTTCCAAAACATGTATCAAAATATACCTACATTAGGTCCCATGCTTGCCACACTAAATACAATTGTTGGAAACATTGACACACTCACGCAACAACATAATGCTGCTCTTCATTGGCGTGATGATTTGCACGCCTGATTTGATGATGGGCTTGACCATGATGGGATTGCGGCCATTAATATAACTAAGGAAGATATAGCTGCCCTTTTTGTCGATCCTAAAACTGGAATACCAGTTGACCCCCAAAAGCCCAAATTATCAATAAAATGATGCACAAATGAAGCAATGGGCACAAAATTTTGGGATCGCTGGTGGATGGTTTTTGATAAACCACCCCATAGCAATTTGGAGGTCCCATTTTATTTCATTAAAAAATTATATGCTGAGTTTGTGCTTGGTCACCATGTTCATTATTGGAGTATGAGGCCCAACATGGGCGTAGGAAAAGGAGCTCCTCAGACTAGGCCATCTTCCTAGTGCCGAAAGGCCACTACCTTTGTCCCCCCAACTAATGTTGCACCCCCTCCTCCAGTGCAGCATCCCGCTATCATTGCAAAGGCTGCCTCACAGACATAAAATTCATACATTTAATAATATATATTGTCATCTTATTGTGTTCTTGCAGGCTACAGCCAATGTCAGTGGGAGGCATGAGGGGGTTCCTTCATCAGGTCTTGATAAAGGAAAGGTAGTTAATTATTTAAGATTAATTATGCATGCATATGTATGCCACTTGTGTGTAGTAATAAATATTTTACTTGCACTTTATTGTATAGGGTGTGGCTATTGATGATGTCCCAACACTGGTTCGACAGCGTAGGGTTACAAGTGTCTCGATTCAGAGTGATAGCCTGATTGTACATAGACTTTTACGTATTGTTATTTGTATTTTGTAACCAGGGTTGCTATGATGAAGTACATTGATATATAATTGACAATCTTTTTACTCTCATAGGTTAGTCCAACTGTGAGGGAGGGCCCATGAGAATCTTTCATTTCTTTGTTGACCCAACCCACTATTCCAGAGGAGGGATCACCAGATGTAAGTTTTAATTTTAGTTCAATCAATTTGTAATTTTATTATGCTATCATCCTATTTTTTAGATTTATTACTCTATGTTGCACCACTCTACTAATCTCATTATTGCAAATATATATTTATAGGTTAGAGTTGGTATTGCTCGCATGGTCCCTTCACTATCCAGGACTTATGCTAGGACACCTGATCGTGGTAGGTGATCGAGAGACCAGGTACAAATATTTGTATTCAATTATAATTTTAATTAAATTAGTGTTTGAATTATGAATTTTATATATATATATATATATCTGTGTGTGTGTGTGTGTGTGTGTGTGTGTACAAATCATATAAAGTAAGCAATCTAACTTTGGTTTGAACTCATTTTTTATCCAGGATCAATCAGAGCCCAACACTTCTTCAAAGAGGCTACGTTTTGATGATCCCCCTACAACATAGGATGTAGTTTTAGTTTTGTGGTCATTTAGAGATGACACTTGGCACATTTTGAGATGGCATATATGCCACATTGTACACCTTAAAACATTTATTTTGTAGACATTTTGAAATGGCATGTGCCATATTTGTATATGAACATACTTTTGATACATTTAATACATATATAGAACATGTTCATTTATATGTTATATTTGCGTCATCTTTTGTATATACATATTTATTATTCATGTTTATGGAATTGAATGGTGAAGTTATATCTTGACTATGATTATCATTATGATTTAAATTATATCTTGTTGAAGTTACATTTGTTTTTCTTTACTCTGGAATACCCTGTTCATGGAGCTTATTATGTTTGAGGTTTAACTTCTATAGATTTCCTAGATTTCTTGTGCTTAACTTTCCATGTGCCTGAGACAATGATGAGGCCATCAGTACTGATATTGAAGATGATTTCTCTGCAAAACAAAAACCATGCCATCTGCTCTTCATCACTAAATTAAAACTTTAATCACTGCTAATATGAGAGTTTCATTTACCACTTCTATGAATTTTCGTATACAAATTCTATACCATCAATTATGTCGCTATTTTTCATTGTATGCGCATTTAGTCTCATACTTGCATTGCTAATTTCATATATTGTCATTTTCAATTCTTTTTGTTCACACTTATAATAATTTTAACTGCTGACAATAATGTTTCAATATCATCGTGTATGCAAGAGCCTTCATTTCATGCTATAAAAAATCTCCATTATCGTATAAGCTTATGGTCTTAATTTCCAATCTTCGATATTACCATTGATAGATATGACATGTGACTATTGAATTTTCCATTGTGTATACTATATGATTGCTTACACAACATGATATCCCTCAGACTTACAAAAACACATCTCTTGAATATATCGTCTCTCAAATGTTCATTGAATGATTTTAATACTGTCTTCAAACTATGCTCAGCATTGTGTAAATTTATTTTTTATTACTACATGGGTCCTTTGAATGTCTTCATATGCATATGTTTAATCAATATTTAACTCATGTTGTGTTCACTTCATTTGATGAAGTTGTTGCTTCATGGGTTGATTATTGCCAGCTGGACATTCATGATGAGTTTTACTTTACCGCCTCTTGTAATATTCTTCCAAATAATATGTTTGTCATCTTTGTAATATGTTGTAGCTGTTAACATCTACAAGAAAATGAAATTTATTTGGGTTGACTTTGATCATTAATTACTGGTGTCTATACTTCACTCCATTCGAATGCTGATATGATGCTTAATGTTCCAACGTTGCCAAATTGCATAGTTTTCGACGCTATTTATTCAATAGTCTTTGCTATCTATCCTAGTTGTTATCTCCACTTAATAGTATGTGTTCGTATATCTTGTGAGCAACCAAAAAACCTTCAATGACATCAATGACAACCTTATCAAATCTCCAACATTATTTCTCAAATGGAGGCCCTAATTTTTGTAAAAAATTAAGGCTCCATCAGGTGGAATGAGGTTGTCACTGGTGTTTACCCAGCCAACCGAAGCTGATGGAGCAAATGATTTGATGCCAGGTCAGATGGTTTGAAAGATACGCTACTGAGCCACTTTCAACTGACCCTCACTACAAGTTTTGGCATCGACTGAGATCGCCTTTCCAAATGCAAACAAAGTTGAATTGCCCAAAACTGAGAGAGGTTATTGTAGACCTTGAAAACATGATCTCATAGCACCTGATGGTTTGTCGATACCTCTCACAAGGTCTAAGATACGAGCCCTACAAGATCACTACCCAATTGTGCTTAGTGCACCTTGGGGTCACTTGGGTCGAGCGTGGACGCGAGCATTCCGGTGACTCTCTGGGAAAAATGGGGTTGTCACTAGTGTTTACCTTGCCAATCAGAGCTAATGGAGTAAATGGTTTGATGCCAGGTCAGATGGTTTGAAAGATACACTGTTGAGCCACTTTCAACTGACCCTCACTGCAAGTTTTGGCATTGACTGAGATCGCCTTTCCAAATGCAAACAAAGTCAAATCACCCAAAAATGAGAGAGGTTATTGTAGGCCTCAAAAACATGATCCTGTATCACTTGACAATTTTTCAATACCTCTCACGAGGTCTGAGATATGATCCCCACAAGATTTCTACCCAATCGTGCTTAGTGCACCTTGGGGTCACTTGGGTCGAGCGTGGTTGCGAGCGTTCTAGTGACTCTGTGGGTAGAAGAGGGTTTTCAATAGCATTTACCCAGCCAACTGGAGCTGATGGAGTAGACGGTTCGATGCCAAGTTAGACGGTTTGAAAGATACACTACTGAGCCACTTTCAACTGACCCTCACTACAAGTTTTGGCATCGACTGAGATCGCCTTGCCAAATGCAAATGAAGTTGAATCGACCAAAATTGAGAGAGGTTATTGTAGACCTAGAAAACACAATCCTATAGCACCTAATAGTTTGTTGATACCTCTCATGAGGTCTGAGGTACGAGCCCTACAAGATCACTTCCTAATCATGCTTAGTGCACCTTGGGGTCACTTGGGTCGAGCATGGTCGTGAGCATTTCGATGACTCTGTGGGTAGAATAGGGTTGTCACTAGCATTTACCTAGCCAAATAGAGCTAATGGAGCATATGGTTCGATGTCAGGTTAGACGGTTTGAAAGATACGCTACTGAGCCACTTTCAACTGACCCTCACTACAAGTTTTGGCATCGACTGAGATCACCTTTCCAAATGCAAATGAAGTCGAATCACCCAAAACCAAGAGAGGTTATTGTAGACCTCAAAAACATGATCTCGTAGCACCTAATGGTTTTTTGATACCTCTCATGAGGTCTAAGATACAAGCCCTGCAAGATCGCTGCCCAATCGTGCTTAGTGCACCTTGGGGTCACTTGGGTTGAGTGTGGTCATGAGTGTTCCAGTGACTCTGTGGGTAGAAAGGGGTTGTCACTAGTGTTTACCTAGCCAACTAGAGCCAATGGAGTAGATGGTTTGATGCCAGGTCAAATGGTTTGAAAGATACGCTACTGAGCCACTTTCAACTGACCCTCACTGCAAGTTTTGGCATCGACTGAGATTGCCTTGCCAAATGCAAATGAAGTCGAATCGCCCAAAACTAAGAGAGGTTATTCTAGACCTTGAAAACACGATCTCCTAGCACCTAACAGTTTGTCAATACCTCTCACGAGGTTCAAGATACAAGCCCCGCAAGATCACTACCCAATTGTGCTTAGTGCACCTTGGGGTCACTTGGGTTGAGTGTGGTCGCGAGCATTCCCATGACTCTGTGGGAAAAATGGGGTTGTCACTAGCATTTACCTAGCCAACCAGAGCCAATGGAGTAGATGGTTTGATGCTAGGTCAGATGGTTTGAAAGATATGCTACTGAGCCACTTTCAACTGACCCTCACTGCAAGGTTTGGCATCGACTGAGATCACCTTGCCAAATGCAAATGAAGTTGAATCACCCAAAATCGAGAGAGGTTATTGTAGAACTCAAAAACATGATCCCATAGCACTTGATGGTTTTTTGATACCTGTCACTAATGCAGAGGTAGCAGCAAGAAAGTGGAGTGCCCTTCTCTTAGCTCCCACAACTCACCAACCAACTACAAAGGCTTAAGGGTATTCCCAAACTCTTATGATGGTGTAACACAACCAATTAAATGGACTTCTATCCCAATAAACTCCCTTTGCAAATTTATATACTCAATCAAACTTCAATGCCTTTTCAACTTTAGGTACACTAGACTTAAAACTAACTTATTGTTATAACTCTTCACCAGTGGACTTCCTGACCACTCCCATCACAACCGCACCATAGAAAACTAGACCTGCACGCCAATTTCCTTGTAGCCTTCTCAACATAGGTTTTCTTTTCTAACTTTTTCACAGCTGAGTATCTTGACACAATCATGTCCTTTTTAGACACCCATTTGGAAGTTATTTAAGATCCCAAAGCCTTTCCTTCCAACTCCACTCCAGCACCACCTAACACCCACCTTGGACATAGACCTAATTAGCCTAGTTAGGCTTGGTTTACAAAGCAAGTATGAGGTATAGAGTTCATGGAAATGATACAGGGCTTTAGATAATCTTCTCCAATTCCAAATGACTCAAAACCACCATTTCTTCACTCACTTATCTACTCTATACACTTCTTTACAATTTTCTCCTACTTTCTAGACTGAATCCTCACAAAAATTCAGTCTAGGGCCTGATGCATGAGGGCCTTGCCCTTCAAGCCAATGCATGAGCCTTTGGAATCCATTGGCATATAGAACTAAATTTTATTTTCCAAATTCTTAGGTAAAACCTACAGTTAGAATGCAAGTTAGGCCACCATTAGTGTTCAGGGCCCTAGAAAAGTTCTTTTCCTGAACTGTTTTGAGAAAAAATGAGATAACTTTAACCAATGAATCTAAATCTCTACCAAATAAACAATAAGGTGAAATAAAATGTAATGCAATATTTTCACATGCAAATCTCAGCTCTGTAAGCCCATACACGCCCATACAATTCTAAGAAATGGCTCAAAAATGGTTTGTATTCCTCATTTATGGCACCAGTTTACAAAAATCAACTTCTTACCATTATGGTTCAAAGTGAAAAGTATATATAACCTTCAAAATGAAGTTATATCGATTGGAGAACCTATTTGACTCTTGGGTTTCCAATTCCAATCTCTCGAGCAACTTTTAGAAAGTTGCAACAACAACTTTTATTGCATTTTTGCTATTTTTTTGAACTCGATAGAGTTTATGATTTCTCTTTGAGATCAAAACTTATCAAAATGATGTTTAAAGTAAATATAATCTAAAATTAACCTTTAAAACTCCATAATCCTAACCTAGCAAATTATCACTAACTAAGTAAACCCTATGACCTAAGGTATCTTAGACTTATAACATTCCCAAAAGATCATTGATCATACATCAAGGTTTTCAAACCAAAATTAGGATGATCTATTTAGATCCATCCTATTTATTACAAACACAAATAAATTCAAATTCCTACTAGTGGAGGGTGCCCTACACCACTCACGAGGTCTGAGATACGAGCCCTGCAAGATCACTACCCAATCGTGCTTAGTGCACCTTGGGGTCACTTGGGTCTAGCATGGTCATGAGTGTTCTGGTGACTTTGTAGGTAGAATGGGGTTGTCACTGGCATTTACCTGGCCAACTAGAGTTGATGGAGTAGACGGTTTGATGCCAGGTTAGATGGTTTGAAAGATACGTTGCTGAGCCACTTTCAACTGACCCTCACTACAAGTTTTGGCATCGACTGAGATCACCTTGCCAAATGCAAACAATGTCAAATCGCCCAAAACCAAGGGAGGTTATTGTAGACCTTAGAAAAATGATCATGTAGCACTTGATGGTTTGTCAATAACTCTCACGAGGTCTGAGATATGAGCCCTGCAAGATCGCTTCCCAATCATGCTTAGATCACCTTGGGGTCAGTTGGGTCAAGCGTGCTCGCAAGCATTCCGGTGACTCTATGGGAAGAATGGGGTTGTCACTAGCATTTACCTAGCCAACCAGAGCCAATGGAGAAGACGGTTTGATGCTAGGTCAAACAGTTTGAAAGATACACTGTTGAGCCACTTTCAACTGACCCTCACTACAAGTTTTGGCATCGGCTGAGATCACCTTTCCAAATGCAAATGAAGTCAAATTGCCCAAAATTGAGAGAGGTTATTGTAGATCTTAGAAACATGATCCTATAGCACCTAAAATTTTTTTGATACCTATCATGAGGTCCAAGATATGAGCCATGGAAGATCGCTGCCTAATCATGCTTAGTGCACCTTGGGGTCACTTGGGTCGAGCGTGGTCGCGAGCGTTCCAGTGACTCTGTGGGAAGAATGGGGTTGTCACTGGTGTTTTCCTGGCCAACCAAAGCTGATGGAGTAGATGGTTTGATGCCAAGTCAGATGGTTTGAAAGATACGCTGCTGAGTCACTTTCAACTAACCCTCATTGCAAGTTTTGGCATTGACTGAGATTGCCTTGCCAAATGCAAATGAAGTCAAATCACCCAAAATTGAGAGAGGTTATTGTAGACCTCAAAAAAAAAATCTTGTAGCACCTAATGGTTTTTTGATACCTATCATGAGGTTTGAGATATGGGCCCCACAATATTGCTGCCCAATCATGCTTAGTGCACCTTGGGGTCACTTGGGTCGAGCGTGGTCACGAGTGTTCCGGTGACTCTATGGGCAGAACGGGGTTGTCACTTCCATTTACCCAGCCAACTGGACCTAATGGAGTAGATGGTTTGATGCTAGGTTGGATGGTTTGAAAGATATGCTGCTGAGCCACTTTCAACTGACCCTCATTGCAGGTTTTGGCATCGAATGAGATCACCTTGCCAAATGCAAATGAAGTTGAATCACCCAAACCTAAGAGAGGTTATTGTAGACCTTGAAAACATGATCCTATAGCACCTAATGGTTTGTTGATACATCTCATGAGGTCTGAGATACGAGCCCTGCAAGATCATTTCCCAATCATGCTTGGTGCACCTTGGGGTCACTTGGGTCGAGCGTGGTCACGAGCATTCCGGTGACTCTATGGGTAGAACAGGGTTGTCATTGATGTTTACCCAGCCAACTATAGCTGATGGAGTAGACGGTTTGATGCCAAGTCAAACGGTTTGAAAGATACACTGCTAAGCCAGTTTTAACTGACCCTCACTGCAAGTTTTGGCATCGACTGAGATCACCTTGCCAAATGCAAAAAAAGTCAAATTGCCCAAAACCAAGAGAGGTTATTGTAGACCTTAGAAACATGATCTTGTAGCATCTAATGGTTTTTCAATGCCTCTCATGAGGTTTGAGATACGAGCCCTACAAGATCACTGCCCAATCGTGCTTAGTGCACCTTGGGGTCACTTGGGTCGAGTGTCGTCACGAGCATTCTGGTGACTCTGTGGGCAGAATGGGGTTGTCACTGGCATTTACCTAGCCAACTAGAGCCAATGGAGAAGACGGTTTGATGCCAAGTCAGATGGTTTGAAAGATACGCTGATGAGCCTCTTTCAACTGACCCTCACTACAAGTTTTGGTATCGACTGAGATCACCTTTCCAAATGCAAATGAAGTCGAATAGCCCAAAATCGAGAGAGGTTATTGTAGACCTCAAAAACATGATCTCGTAGCACATAATAGTTTGTCAATACCTCTCATGAGATCTGAGATACAAGCCCCACAAGATCACTGGCGGTTTAAAAGATACGTTGCTGAGCCACTTTCAACTAATTGTTAGTGGTATGTTTGAAATTTGAACAGTGAAATTAATCATGATTAAGCTTGTGAAATTTGAACTGTGGAGCTTATTATGTTTGAGGTTTAACTTTTATAGATTGTTTGAAATGATAAAAAATAATATCCTTAAAGCATTAGAAACAACAATCAAACATGTAAGAATTCAAACCATGCAAATGACATAAGTATATGACATGTAAGATCCCTTCTTGGAACTATTGGCCACCCATACATGATTTTGGTCATAAGTCCTTATGAAGAGTTTTAGGACATTTAACTTTTAAATCAAATTGATTGTTACAAATTTCCATTATAGGCTTCAAAAGATCTCGATTAACCATTAAGGATCCTTTTGTCCTTCTATCTTTGATTTGATCCATGGTGACTGTAGGTGTCTTCATAGGTGCTCCTAAACAAGTTACAATCCACATACAAAACCAAGTTTATTGACTCAAAATACAATCTAAGAAAGGTCAAATTAATGTATTGAAATTAAGCTTAACGAACTTAGAAAACAATGCACTAAGTTAACTTATTACCTAGTCAAGTGTTCCTGAAGGGTCATCTCTTTGCTTCAGGATCTCCAATAGTGCTTCATGATCAGCAGTAGTAATAGTCCAATGTTCTTTTGTCTTTGGTCTTCGTTGATGCTTTGACAACTTGACATTTGTTGCTATAACAAGGTGTGAATACATGAGAATAGTTTTGTGCTTCTCATAGTCTTCAAATGCGGGAACTCCATTCTTTCTAATCATGTAAGTTCGCAGCCATGTTCCTGCAACAACAACTGAACCAGTAGGATATGTTCACCCATCACCATCTATCATCGGTTGCACAAGCTTTTGTTTACCTTGTACACAACATGCTAACCAATAATCTGACCTCTCATCATTCCCCTACAGTGCAACCAATGCAAAAACATCTCCTGACTTCAGAAGATCTGAAAGATGGTCATAGTCAACTGAAGTGTCCATGTCATCATTTCTTATAGAGAGTGTCAAAGATAAAGGAGTTAGATACTGTGGAACCCATGTATCCACCCACTCACTTGACTCGCAATGATCCCAATCATACTAAAAACACATGGGGAAAAAACAAGCCAACTCTCGTGTCCAAATGGTCCATGTACTACTATTGAAGCTTCGGAATGAATGCATTTTTTAAGAGTCTTTCACTATTTGACAATCCAATCTATCTCCTATAGTTCCCTCCTCAACCAACCAAAAGAATCTATGCACTGTAGAATCAAGATTCCCCCCTTGTGACAATGCTAAAGTACACCAATCAACAATAGAATGAGCATCAAGAAGTAGAGCATCTAAAATCCTCAATTGCTCCTTAACTAGAGCTCTCTTCACACATGCACCTGCTCCATCATGCTCCCCTTTCCCATGCCCTGACTCAAAAAAAATCCAAATATGAGGTACACCTCTCTCCACATGCATTCTACACAACCAATAAAATATTTTGGCATTCTTAAATTGACCGATGCAATTATTTGACCAAATGAGATGCCTATCCATAGCAATACCATTTTCCTAGAAGAAGTCAAAATAGTTCTGGAAACAATGTTGAACAAACTCATGAGAGTGAAACCTATCGTTACTCATATAAAAATGGTACTCTATATATAAACTCATCTTTTGTGCTATCAAGGGAATGTCTATATATCATGTGTACAAAAATAGAAACCTGAATGGAATTGTAATATTGAGCTTGAGTCTCATTTTGGGGCTGCAATGTATAGTTCTCCACAAAGTCTACAACGGATATAATAGTTCCAATGGGGAAAGTGTCCTTACATATCCTGAATTCTTGATCCAACCATTGAGACCTATGACAATGCCTTGCATACTTGTAAAAAAGATTTGTCTTGAAATCTGAGATAAAATCAGCAACATTGTATTCTTTTGCAACTAACTCACATCTAGAGCCTTCACCTCCACTCTTCAATGTATATTTCACTGTTTCATATACCTTTTTTTGGACGAGTGTCTTTCCAAAATTTTGTTCCAAACCCTCATGAAAACATGTTCTAAACTTGGACAAGCCACCACATTCTGAGCACTTGGCATTTAAGCAATCTTTTTTGTAAAATAAACAACCATCATCTCTATGACATAAACATTGATCTAGCAAGTCTCTTGATGATTTGGGAAGACCACTTGCACCACAATCCTCTAGCATTTCATTAGTATGCAAATTAGAATGAATGGACCATACTAATTCATGATGCATTGAAAAATCAACATGATATTTGCAACATGTATTTCGAATCTTAAGGGGTACACAATAAAATGGCTTCATGGATTCAAAAGACCTTTGTGATATTTTCAATGTTGGATGTGTATCACAAAATTTTTTATACAACTTTGTTTGACTTACCTCCACATAATGTTTAGGATGTGGAGTGTGGTCTCGATTGCCAACTCTCAAATTCAAGACATCCTTCACATTTGGTGACACTCTTGAGTTAGCATCCCAAAATTGTTGAATTTCATCCTTGACAACATCTGTTAGCTTCTTATCGAAATGTGGAAGTCTCCCACCATAAGCCCATGTATCAATTTGAAGCAGATCATCAAGTCTTTCTCTTCTTGCAAGTGCTCTACCCAAAGTTTTATGGTCTATATTAAAGTCAGCACAAGTTTGTCTCATCAAACGAGCCTTTCTCAACTGATGACTTACTAAGGAGGTTGTAATAACCCTATGAGCAACTCTCTTGTCTTTTTCTCTACTAGTCTTCCCAATGCTATTGAGAGCATTGAAAAGATTCTTCACAACAATGGCATTTCTCTCCATTTTCTTGTTCACACGAATCTTCAATTTCAAAAGCACAGGTCTCATCTTTTGCATCTTTAACAACTGCACAAAAAATTGACATTTCTCAACCAATGTCTTGTTTCAAAAAAATTGATCATAAAGTCTTGAAGCCCACAACCTAATGATTCTATGTGACCTCTTTCCTTCCCAATTATTCATAATGTTCTCCTCAATTTCAATTAACCATATAGGTGTCCTTGAAAGCCCTGAATTTGAAGATTGATTATCTTTATTGCAAGGGACTTCATTTCACATATAATTTGGAGATGTATAACAATCATGTGGTTCTTGTGCAACATTTTCATTCCCAAAGTCTACATTTTCAATCTCCATCTGTGCATTTTCAAATTGAACATCCTCTTCACTTACATCTACATTTATGGGGTCACCTTCATTAATGTTTAACATACCTTCTCTCCTTCTTCGATGATTTTCCTTATCTTTTTCCCTATATGCTTGAATTTCATCATCTATCAGCTTCCTCTTATGTTTAGCCTTTCGACGACTGTTGCTTCCCATGGTGAGACCACAAGTTGACAAAAATAAAAATATGGGCCCCAAATCATGTTTTTTGTTTTGCAACACATGAAAAAAGTATAAAATCCCTTGATTGTCTGGTCCGTGGGGACAGGGAATATTTTGGTCAAATATTACCTAGCAAAAATTGGGTATCTGATTCAATATCAAGTACCTGATATTCCCATTCAAATGAAAAAAGGGAGGGAGCAAATGAAAAAAATTGAACTTTTACATATATTGATGTATATAATATATATATAGAAAAGAGGCATATGATATATATAATGTATATTATATATATACTAATATATTATATATAATATTACAAATTTTGGAGAATCTCTTGTAGAAATATGGAAATTATAATCTTCCTCCTAGAGCATACATTAGTGAAGTTCTTCGTGCCTTAGCAGAGGAAGCCAGCTGGATTGTTGAAGCTTACGGTACTACATACAGAAATGTGGTATGTATTTTTGGCCTAAATTTTTTTCTTATTTATTTTAGGTCTTTAAAGGTGGTCGGCTAAACCTTTGTATTAAATGTTCCTTTTACAGGCATCATAAACCCTACCTATGCAGAAATGGAGGCTTTGAAGAATAGTTCACTGGAGGTAGAGAGAGAGACTTCCTAGGGGTCATGGGGACACGCTAGGGATCCTAGTATGCACCCCTTAAGACACACTTCAGCATTCCAATGTGTAAAAATGGGTCACGAGGACTCCCTAGGGCTCCTAACGCATGATAAGGTGTACTAGGACCCCTAGGGAGTCCCCGTGACCCCTTTTGACACATTGGAATGCTCAAGTGTGTCTTAAGGGGTTGTAGGACCCCTTAAGACACACTTGAGTGTTCCAATGTGTCAAAAGGGGTCATGGGGACTTCCTAGGGGTCCTATCGTGTGATAAGGCATACTAAGACCTCTACGGAGTCCCCATGACACCTTCTGACACTTTGGAATGCTCAATTGTGTCTTAATGGGTCATATGACCCCTTAAGAAACACATGAGCATTCCAATGTGTCAAAAGAGGTAGGGGTCCTATTATGCCTTATCACATGTTAGGACCCCTAGGGAGTCCCCATGACCCCTTTTGACACATTGGAACACTCAAGTGTTTCTGAAGGTGTCCTAGGACCCCTTAAGACACACTTGAACATTCCACTATGTCAAAAGGGGTCATGGGGACTCCCCAGGGGTCCTAGTACACCTTATCATGTGTTAGGACCCCTAGGGAGTCCCCATGACCCCTTTTGACACTTTGGAATGCTCAAGTCTATTTGAAGGGGTCCTAAGACCCCTTGAAATAGACTTGAGCACTCCAAAGTGTCAAAAGGGGTCATGGGGACTCCCTAGGGGTCCAAGTACACCTTATCATGTGTTAGGACCCCTAGGGAGTCCCCATGACCCCTTTTGACACATTAGAATGCTCAGGCATGTCTTAAGTGGTCCTAAGACCCCTTCGAAAACACTTGAGCATTCCAATGTGTTAGAAGGGGTCATGGGGACTCCCTATGGATCCTAGTACAACTTATCACATGTTAGGACCCCTAGGGAGTCCCCATGACTGCTTTTGACACATTTGAATGCTCAAGTGTGTTAGAAGGGGTCCTAAGCCCCCTTAAGACACACTTGAGAATTCTAATGTGTCAAACAAGGTCATGGAGATTCCCTAGGGGTCCTAGTATGCCTTATCATGTGTTAGGATCCCTAGGGAGTCCCCATGACCACTTTTGACAAATTGGAATGCTCAAGTGTGTCCGAAGGGGTCTTAGGACCCCTTCAGACACACTTGAGTGTTCTAATTTGTCAAAAGTGGTCATGGGGACTCCCTAGGGGTCCTAACGCATGATAAGGTGTACTAGGACCCCTAGGGAGTCTCCATGACCCCTCTTGACACATTCTAATGCTCAAGTGTGTCTAAAGGGGTTCTAGGACCCCTTAAGACACACTTGTGCATTCTAATGTCTCAAAAGGGGTCATGGGGACTCCTTAGGGGTCCTAGTACACCTTATCACATGTTAGGACCCCTAAGGAGTCCCCATGACCCCCTTTTGACAAATTGGAACACTCAATTGTGTCTGAAGGTGTCCTAGGACCCCTTAAGATAGACTTGAGCCTTCCAATGTGCCAAAAGGCATCATGGGGACTCCCTAGGGGTCCTAGTATGCCTTATCACATGTTACGACCCCTAGGGAGTCCGCATGACCTCTTTTCACACTTTGGAATGCTCAAGTGTGTCTGAAGGGGTCCTAAGACCCCTTAAGACACACTTGAGTGTTCCAGTGTGTTAGACGAGGTAATGGAGAATCCATTGGAGTCCTAGTATGCCTTATCAGGTGTTAGGACCCCTAGGAAGTCCCGATGACCCCTTTTGACATATTAGAATGCTCAAGTGTGTCTTAATAGGTCGTACGACCCCTTTAGACACACTTGAGCATTCCATTATCTCAAAAGGGGTCATGGGGACTCCCTACGGGTCCTAGTATGCCTTATCACTCATTAGGTCCCCTAGGGAGTCCACATGACCCCTTTTGACACATTGCAATGCTCAAGTGTGTCTTAAGGGGTCCTAAGACCCCTTACGCCACACTTGAGCATTCCAATGTGTCAAAAGGGGTCATGAGGACTCCCCAGGGGTCCTAGTATGCCTTGTCATGTGTTAGGACCCCTATGAAGTCCCCATGACCCCTTTTGATACACTGGAATGCTCAAGTGTGTCTCAAGGGGTCCTAGGACCCCTTCGGACACACTTGAGCATTCCAATGTGTCAAAAGGGGTCAGAGGGACTCCCTAGGGGTCCTAGTATGCCTTATCACATGTTAGGACCCCTAAGAAGTCCCGATGATGCCTTTTCACACATTGGAATGCTCAAGTGTGTCTTAAGGGGTCTTACAACCCCTTCAAACACACTTGAGCATTCCAATGTGTAGAAAGTGGCCATGGGGACTCCTTCGGGGTCTTAACCAGTGATAAGGCATACTATGACCCCTAGGGAGTCCCTGTGACCCCTTTTGATACTTTGGAATGCTCAAGTGTGTCTTAAGGTTTCTTAGGACCCGTTCAGACACACTTGACCATTCCAATATGTTAAAAAGGGTCATGGGGTCTCCCTAGGGGTCGTAACACATGATAAGGCATACTAGGACCCCTAGGGAGTCCCCATGACACCTTTTGACACATTGCAACACTCAAATGTGTCTTAAGCAGTCCTAGGACTGCTTTGGATATACTTGAGTGTTCCAAAGTGTCAAAAGGGGTCATGGGGATAGCCTAGGGTTCCTAATGCATGATAAGGCCTACAAGGACCCCTAGGGAGACCCTATGACCCCTTTTGACACGGAATGCTCAAGTGTGTCCGAAGGGGTATTAGGACCCCTTAAGACACACTTGAGTATTCCAACGTGTCAAATGGGGTTATGGAGATTTCCTAAGAGTGCTAACATGTGATAAGGCATACTAGGACCCCTAGGGAGTCCCCATGACCCCTTTTGACACTTTGAAATGCTAAGTATGTCAAAAGAGGTCCTAAGACCCCTTAAGACATGCTTGAGTGTTCCAATGTGTGAAAAGGGGTCATGGGAACTCCCAAGGGGTCCTAGTACAACTTATCATGCATTAGCACCCCTAGGGAGTCCGCATGACCCCTTTTCACACATTGGAATGCTTGAGTGTGTCCGAAGGTGTCCTAGGACCCCTTCGGACACGCTCGAGCATTCCAATCTATGAAAAGGGGTCATGGGGACACCCTAAAGGTCCTAACAGGTGATAAGGCATACTAGGAACCCTAGGGAGTTCCCATGACCCTTTTTGCAACATTGGAATGGTCAAGTGTGTCATAAAGGGTGTTACGACCCCTTCGGACACACCTGAGCATTTTGAGGTGTCAAAAGGGGTCATGGGGACTCCCTAAGGGTCCTAGTATGCATTATCACATGTTAGGACCCCTAAGAAGTCCCCATGACCCCTATTGACACATTGGAATGCTCAAGTATGTCTTAAGGGGTCCCAAGACCCCTTCGGACACACTTGAGCATTCTAATGTGTCAAAAGGGGTCATGGAGACTCCCTAGGGGTCCTATCATGTGATAAGGCATACTAGGACCCTTAGGGAGTCCTGATGAACCCTTATGACACATTGGAATGCTCAAGTGTGTCTGAAGGGTTCCTAGGACCCCTTGAAAAACACTTGAGCATTCCAATATGTCAAAAGGGTTCATGTGGACTCCCTATGGGTCCTAATGCTTGATAAGGCATACTAGGACCCCTAGCGAGTTTCCATAAGCCATTATGACACATTTAAATGTTGAAGTGTGTCTTAAGGGATCTTAGGACCCCTTCGGACACACTTGAGGGTTCCAAAGTGTCAAAATGGGTCACGACGACTCCCTAGTGTTCCTAACGCATGATATGGCATACTAGGACCTCTAGGGAAACCCCATGACCCCTTTTGACACACTGGAATGTTCAAGTGTGTCTTAAGGTGTCATAGGACCCCTTAAGACACACTTGAGCATTCCAATATGTCAAAATGGGTCACGGGGATTCCCTAGGGGTCCTAACGCTTGATAATCTGTACTAGGACCCCTAGGGAGTCCCCGTGACCCTTTTTGACACATTGGAACTCTCAAGTGTGTCTAAAGGGGTCGTAGGCCCCCTTAAGACATACTTGAGTATTCCAATGTGTCAAAAGGGGTCATTGAGACTTCCTAGGGGTCCTAACGCATGATAAGGCATACTAGGACCCCTAGGGATTCCCCATGACCCCTTTTGACACTTTGGGATGCTCAAGTGTGTCTGAATGGGTCCTAAAACCCCTTAAGACACACCTGAGCATTCCAATAGGTCAAAACAGGTCATGGCGACTCCCTAGGCATCCTAGTATGCCTTATCACACGTTAGGACCCTTAGGTTGTCCCCGTGACCCCTTTTGACACATTAGAATGCTCAAGTGTCTCTTAAGGGGTCCTAGGACCCCGTCGGACACACTTGAGCATTATAATGTGTGAAAAAGTGTCATGGGGACTCCCTAGGGGTCCTAGTATGCATTATCATGTGTTAGAACCCCTAGGGAGTCCTGATGACCCCTTTTGACACATTGGAATGCTCAACTATGTCTAAAGGGGTCTTAGGACCCCTTAAGACACACTTGAGCATTCCAATGTGTCAAAAAGGGGTCATGAGGACTTCCTAGGGGTCCTAAGACGTGATAAGGCATACGAGAACCCCTAGGGAGTTCCCATGACCCATTTTGACACATTGGAACATTGAAGTGTGTCTTAAGCGATCTTAGGACCTCTTCAGACACACTTGAGGGTTCCAAAGTGTCAAAATGGGTCACGGTGACTCCCTAGTGGTCCTAACGCATGATATGGCATACTAGGACCCCTAGGGAGTCCCCGTGACCCCTTTTGACACATTGGAAAGTTCAAGTGTGTCTTAAGGGGTCATAGGACCCCTTAAGACACACTTGAGCATTCCAATTCATCGAAATGGGTGACGGAGATTCTCTAGGGGTCCTAACATGTGATAAGGTGTACTAGGACCCCTAGGGAGTCCCCGTGACCCCTTTTGACATATTGGAGCACTCAAGTGTGTCTTAAGGGGTCATAGGACTCCTTAACATACACTTCAGCATTCCAATGTCTCAAAAGGGGTCATTTAGACTTCCCAGGTGTCCTAGTATGCCTTATCACATGTTAGGACCCTTAGGTTGTCCCCGTGACCCCTTTTGACACATTGGAATGTTCAAGTGTTTCTTAAGGGGTCCTTGGACCCCTTCAAACACACTTGAGCATTCCAATGTGTGAAAAGGTGTCATGGGGACTCACTAGGGGTCCTAGTATGCCTTACCATGTGTTAGGACCCTTAGGGAGTCCCCATAACCCCTTTTGACATATTGGAACACTCAACTATGTCCGAAGGGGTCCTAGGACCCCTTAAGACACACTTGAGCATTCCAATTTGTCAAAAGGGGTCATCAAAACTCCCTAGGGGTCCTAACACATGATAAGGTGTACTAGGATCCCTACCATTTTTGACACATTGGAATTCTCAAGTGTGTCTTAAGAGGTCGTAGGACCCCTTAAGACACACTTGAGCATTCCAATGTGTCAAAAGGGGTTATGGGGACTCCCTAGGGGTCCTAGTACACCTTATCACCTGCTAGGACACCTAGGGAGTCCCCATGACCCCTTTTGACACATTAGAACACTCAAATGTCTTTGAAGGTGTAATAGGACCCCTTAAGACACACATGAGCATTTCAATGTGTCAAAAGGGGTCCTGGGGACTCCGTAGGGGTTCTAGTACACCTTATCACCCCTTAGGACCCCTAGGGAGTCCACATGACCCCTTGTGACACTTTGGAATGCTCAAGTGTGTCTAAAGGGGTCCTAAGACACATTAAGACACACTTGAGCATTCCAATGTGTCAAAAGGGGTCATGGGGACTCCCTAGGGGTCCTAGTACACCTTATCATGCATTAAGACCCCTAGGGAGTCGCCATGACCCCTTTTGACACATTGGAATGCTCAAGTGTGTCTGAAGCTATCATAAGACCCCTTCAGACACAATTGAGCATTCCAATGTGTCAGAAGTGGTCATGGGGACTTCGTAGGGGTCCTAGTATGGCTTATCATGCATTAGGACCCTGAGGGAGTCCCCATGACCCCTTTTGACACATTGGAACACTCAAGCACATTCGAAGGGATCGTAGGACCCCATAAGATACTCTTCAGCATTCCAATTTATCAAAAGGGGTCATAGGGACTTCCTAGGGGTCCTAACATGTGATAAGGCATACTAGGACCCCTAGGGAGTCCCCTTGACCCCTTTTGACACATAGGAACACTCAAGTGTGTCCGAAGGAGTCCTAGGACCCCTTAAGACACACTTTAGCATTCCAATGTGTCAAAATGGGTCATTGGGACTTCCTAGGGGTCCTACTAAGTGATAATGATTACTAGGATCCCTCTGGAATCCCCATGATGCCTTTTGACACATTGGAATGTTCAAGTGTGTCTTAAGGGGTCTTAGGATGCCTTTGAACACACTTGAGCATTCCAAAGTGTCAAAAAAGTTCATGGGGACTCTGTATTGGTCGTAACGTGTTATAGGGCATACTAGGAACCCTAGGGAGTCCCCATGACCCCTTTTGACACATTGGAAGTCTCAAGTGTGTCTTAAGGGGTCCTAGGACACCTTTGGAGACAATTGAGCATTCCAATGTGTCAAAAGGGGTCATGGGGACTATCTAGGGGTCCTAACATGTGATCCAACATACTAGGACACCTAGGGAGTCCCCATGACCCACTTTTGACACATTGGAATAGTCAAGTTTGTTTGAAGGTGTCCTAGGACCCCTCAAGACACACTTGAGCCTTCCAATGTGTCAAAAGGGGTCATGGGGACTCCATAGGGGTCCTAGTATGCCTTATCACATGTTAGGACCCCTAGGGAGTCTCCATGACCCTTTTTGACACTTTGGTATGCTCAAGTACATTCGGAGGGGTCTTAAGACCCCTTAAGACACACTTGAGCATTCCAATGTGTCAAAAGGTGTCATGGAGACTCCCTAGTAGTCCTAATATGCCTTATCATGCGTTAGGACCCCTAAGAAGTCCCGATGACCCCTTTGGACACATTGGAATGCTCAAGTGTGTCTCAACGGTTTGTATGACCCCTTCAGACACACTTGAGCATTCCAATATGTCAAAAGGGGTCATGGGGACTCCCTAGGGGTCCTAGTATGCCTTATCACACGTTAGGACCCTTAGGGAGTCCATATGACCCCTTTTGACACATTGCAACTCTCGAGTCTGTCTTAAGGGGTCCTAAGACCCATTAAGACACACTTGAGCATTCCAATGTGTCAAAAGGGGTCATGGGGAGTCCCTAGCTATCCTATTATGCCTTATCACATGTTAGGACCCCTAGGAAGTTCCCATGAGCCCTTTTGACACCTTGGAATGCTCAAGTGTGTCTCAAGGGGTCCTAGGACCCCTTCAGACACACTTGCACATTCGAATGTGTCAAAAGGGGTTAGGGGGAATCCCTAGGGGTCCTAGTATGCCTTATCATGTGATAGGTCCCCTAAGAAGTGCTGATGATGCCTTTTCACAAATTTGAATACTCAAGTGTGTCTTAAGGGGTCCTACGACCCCTTTGAACACACTTGAGCATTCCAATGTGTCAAAAGTGGCCATGGGGACTCCTTCGGAGACCTAACCAAGGATAAGGCATACTAGGACCCCTAGGGAGTCCCTGTGACCCCTTTTGATAGATTGGAATGCTTAAGTGTGTCTTAAGGTTTCTTACGACCACTTAAGACACACTTGACCATTTCAATATGTCAAAAGGGTTCATGGGGTCTGCCTAGGGGTCCTAATGCATGATAAGGCATACTAGGACCCCTAGGGAGTCCCCATGACCCCTTTTGAAACATTGCAACACTCAAGTGTGTCTTAAGCAGTCTTAGAACCCCTACAGAGATACTTGAGCATTCCAAAGTGTCAAAAGGGGTCATGGGGACACCCTAGGGTTCATAACGCATGATAAAGCCTATTAGGACCCCTAGGGAGACCCCATGACCCCTTTTGACACACTGGAATGCTCAATTTTGTCTGAAGGGGTCTTAGGACTCTTTAAGACACACTTGAACATTTCAATGTGTAAAATGGGGTCATGGGGACTTCCTAGGGGTCCTAACATGTGATAAGGCATACAAGGACCCCTAGGGACTCCCCATGACCCCTTTTGACACTTTGAAATGCTCAAGTGTGTCCGAAGGGGTCCTAAGACCCCTTAAGCCACACTTGAGTGTTCCAATGTGTCAAAAGGGGTCATGGGAACTCCCAGGGGGTCCTAGTACAACTTACCATGTGTTAGGAGCCCTAGGGACTCCCCATGACCCCTTTTGACACATTGGAATGATTGAGTGTGTCTAAAGGTGTCCTAGGACCCCTTTGGATACACTCGAGCATTCCAATGTGTGAAAAGGGGTCATGGGGACTCCCTAAGGGTCCTAACAATTGATAAGGCATACTAGGACCCCTAGGGATTTTCCATGACCCCTTTTGACACATTGGAATGGTCAAGTGTGTCGTAAGGGGTCTTACGACCCCTTCGAACACACTTCAGCATTTTGAAGTGTCAAAAGGGGTCATGGGGACTCCCTAGGGGTCCTAGTATTCCTTATCACATGTTAGGACCCCTAGGAAGTCCCCATGACCCTTTTTGACACATTGGAATGCTCAAGTGTCTCTTAAGGGGTCCTAAGACCCCTTCGGACACACCTGAGGATTCCAATGTGTCAAAAGGCATCATGGGGACTCCCTAGGGGTCCTAACATGTGATAAGGCATACTTGGACCCCTAGGGAGTCCTGATGAACCCTTATGACACATTGGAATGCTCAAGTGTGTCCAAAGGGTTCATAGGACCCCTTAAGAAATAGTTGAGCATTCCAATGTGTCAAAAGGGGTCATGTGGACTGCCTATGGGTACTAATGCTTGATAAGGCATACTAGGACCCGTAGGGAGTTCACATGACCCATTTTGACAAATTGGAAAATTGAAGTGTGTCTTAAGGGATCTGAGGACCCCTTCAGACACATTTGAGGGTTCCAAAGTGTCAAAATGGGTCACGGGGACTCCCTAGCGGTCCTAACGCATGATATGGCATACTAGGGCCCCTAGGTAGTTCCCATGACTCCTTTTGACACATTGGAATGTTCAAGTGTGTCTTAAGGGGTCGTAGGACCCCTTAAGACACACTTGAGCATTCCAATGTGTTAAAATTGGTCACGGGGATTCCCAAGGGGTCCTAACGAGTGATAAGGTGTACTAGGACACCTAGGGAGTCCCCGTGACCCTTTTTGACACATTGGAACACTCAAGTATCTTAAGGGGTCATAAGACCTGTTAAGACACACTTGAGCATTCCAATGTGTCAAAAGAGGTCATGGGGACTTCCTATGGGTCCTAATAGGTGATAAGGCATACTAGGACCCCTAGAGAGTCCCCATGACCCCTTTTGACACATTGGAATTCTCAAGTGTGTCCGAATGGGTCCTAAGACCCCTTAAGACACACTTGAGCATTCCAATAGGTTAAAAGGGGTCATGGGGACTCCCTAGGCATCCTAGTATGCCTTATCATGTGTTAGGACCCTTAGGTAGTCCCCGTGACCACTTTTGACACATTGGAATGCTCAAGTGTTTCTTAAGGGTCCTAAGAACCCTTCGAACACACTTGAGCATTCCAATGTGTGAGAAGGTGTCATGGGGACTCCCTAGGGGTCCTAGTATGCCTGATCATGTGTTAGGACCCCTAAGGAGTCTCGATGAACCCTTTCAACACATTGGAATGCTCAACTATGTCTTAAGGGGTCTTAGGAACCCTTAAGACACACTTGAGCATTCCAATGTGTCAAAATGGGTCATGAGGACTTCCTTGGGGTCCTAACACATGATAGGGCATACTAGGACCCCTAGGGAGTCCCCATGACCCCTTTTGACACTTTGGAATGCTCAAGTGTGTCTGAAGAGGTCCTAAGAACCCTTAAGACACACTTGAGTGTTCCAGTGTGTGAAAAGGTGTCATGGGGATGCCCTAGGGGTCCTAATATGCCTTACCATGCGTTAGGACCCTTAGGGAGTCCCCATGACCCATTTTGACATATTGGAACACTCAAGTGTGTCTTAAGGGGTCAGAGGACCCCTTAACACACACTTGAGTGTTCCAATGTGTCAAAAGGGGTCATGGGGACTCCCTAGGGGTCCTAGTACGCCTTATCACATGCTAGGACCCCTAGGGAGTCCCCATGACCCCTTTTGACACATTAGAACACTCAAATGTGTCTGAAGGTGTAATAGGACCCCTTAAGACACACATGAGTATTCCAATATGTCAAAAAGGGTGATGGGGACTCTGTAGGGGTCCTAGTATGCATTATCACCCCTTAGGACCCCTAGGGAGTCCACATGACCCCTTTTGACACTTTTGAATGCTCAAGTGTGTCTAAAGGGGTCTTAAGACACATAAAGACACACTTGAGTGTTCCAATGTGTCAAAAGGGGTCATGGGGACTCCCTAGGGGTCCTAGTATACCTTATCATGCATTAGGTCCCCTACGGAGTCCCCATGACCCCTTTTGACATATTGGAATGCTCAAGTGTGTCTTAAGCTATCATAAGACCCCTTCGAACACACTTGAGCATTCCAATGTGTTAGAAGGGGTCATGGGGACTTTTTAGGGGTCCTAGTACACCTTATCAAGCATTAGGACCCTGAGGGAGTCCCCATGACCCCTTTTGACACATTGGAATGCTCAAGTGTGTCCAAAGGGATTGCAGGACCCCTTAAGACACTCTTGAGCATTCCAAATTGTCAAAAGGGGTCATAGGGACTTCCTAGGGGTCCTAACATTTGATAAGGCATACTAGGACCCCTAGGGAGTCCCCTTGAGCCCTTTTGACACATTGGAACACTCAAGTGTATCCGAAGGGGTCCTAGGACCCCTTAACACACACTTGAGCATTCCAATGTCTCAAAAGGTGTCATTGGGACTACCTAGGGGTCCTAATGCATGATAAGGCATACTAGGACCCCTAGTGAGTCCCCATGATCCCTTTTGACATGTTGGAATGCTCAAGTGTGTTCGAAGGAGTCGTAGGACCCCTCAAGACACACTTTAACATTCCAATGTGTCAAAATGGCTCATTGGGACTTCTTAGGGGTCCTACTGAGTGATAGGGATTACTAGAACCCCTCGAGAGTCCCCATGATGGCTTTTGACACATTGGAATGCTCAAGTGTGTCTTAAAGGGTCTTTGGACCCCTTCAGACACACTTGAGCATTTCAAATTATCAAAAAGGATCATGGGGACTTTGTAGGAGTTGTAACATGTTATAAGGCATACTAGAAACCCTAGGGAGTCCCCATGACCCCTTTTGACACATTGGAAGGCTCAAGTGTATCTTAAGGGGTCCTAGGACACCTTCGAAAACAACTGACCATTCCAATGTGCCAAAAGGGGTCATGGGAACTATCTAGGGGTCTTAACATGTGATCAGGCTTACTAGGACCCCTAGGGAGTCCTCATGATCCTCTTTTGACACATTGGAACACTCAAGTTTGTCTGAAGGTGTCCTAGGACCCCTTAAGACTCACTGGAATGGTCAAGTGTATCTGAAGGGGTCTTAGGACCACTTAAGATACACTTGAGCATTCCAATGTGTCAAAAGGGGTCATGGGGACTCACTAGGGGTTGTAAAGGGTGATAAGGTGTACTAGGACCCCTAGGGAGTCCCCATGACCCCTTTTGACAGATTAGAACACTCAAGTGTGTCTTAAGGGGTCTTAGGACCCCTCCGGACACACTTGAGCATTTCAAAGTGTCAAAAGGCATCATGGGGACTTCGTAATGGTCCTAACATGTGATAAGGCATACTAGGACCCTTAGGGAGTCCCCATGACCCATTTTGACACTTTAGAACACTTAAGTGTGTTCAAAGGGGTCCTAAGACCCCTTAAGACACACTTGAGTGTTCCAATGTATCAAAAGGGGTCATGGGTACTCCCAAGGGGTCCTAGTATGCCTTATCACATGTTAGGACCCCTATGGAGTCCCCATGACACCTTTTGACACATTCGAATGCTCAAGTGTGTCTTAAGGGGTCTTAGGACCCTTTCAGACACACTTGACCATTCCAATGTGTCAAAAGGGGTCATGGGGAATCCCTAAGGGAAATAACACCTGATCAGACATACTAGGACCCCTAGGGAGTTCCCATCATCCCTTTTGACACATTGGAAGGTCAAGCGTGTCTTAAGGGTTCTTATGGCCCCTTTAGACACACTTAAGCACTCTGAAGTGTCAAAAGGGGTCAAGGGGACTCCCTAGGGGTCCTAGTATGCCTTATCACACATTAGGAGCCCTAGGAATTCCCCATGACCCCTTTTCACACATTGGAATGCTCAAGTGTATATTAATGGGTACTAGCACCCCTAAGGAGTCCTCATGACCCATTTTGACACATTAGAACACTAAAGTGTGTCTTACAGGATCTTAGGACCCCTTCAGATACACTTGAGCATTCCAAAGTGTCAAAATATTTCTCAAGGACTCCCTAGGGGTCCTAACACATGATAAGGCATACTAGGACCCCTAGGGAGTCCCCGTGACCCCTTTTGACACACTGGAATGCTCAAGTGTGTCTTAAGGGGTCGTAGGACCCCTTAAGACAAACTTGACCATTCCAATGTGTCAAAATGGGTCATGAGGACTCCTTAGAGGTTGTAACATGTGATAAGGTGTACTAGGACCCCTAGGGAGTCCCCGTGACCCCTTTTGACACATTGGAATGCTCAAGTGTGTCTTAAGGGGTCGTAGGACCCTTTAGGACACACTTCAATGTTCTAATGTGTTAAAAGCGGTCATGGGGACTTTGTAGGGGTCCTAACGGGTGATAAGTCATACTAGGACCCCTAGGGAGTCCTTATGACACTTTTTGACACTTTGGGACACTCAAGTGTAATCGAAGGGGTCCTAAGACCCGTTAAGACACACTTGATCTAATGTGTCAAAAGGGGTCATGGGGACTCTGTAGGGGTCCTAGTATGCCTTATCACCCGTTAGTACCCCTAAGGAGTCCACATGACCCCTTTTGACACTTTGGAATGCTCAAGTGTGTCTAACGGGGTACTAAGACCCCTTAAGACATAGTTAAGTGTTCCAATGTGTCAAAGGAGTCATGGGGACTCCCTAGGGGTCCTAGTACACCTTATCAGGTGTTAGGACCCCTAGGGAGTCCCATGACTCCTTTTCACATATTGGAATGCTCAAGTGTGTCTTAAGTAGTCCTAAGACCCCTTCGGACACACTTGAGCATTCCAATGTGTCAGAAGCAGTCATGGGGAATACCTAGGGGTCCTAGTATGCCTTATCATGGGTTAGGACCCTAAGGGAGTCCCCCTAACCCCTTTTGACACATTGGAAAACTCAAGTGTGTCTTGAAGGGTCTTAGGACCCCTTAAGACACACTTGAGAATTCCAATGTGTCAAAAGGGGTCATGGGACTTTCTAGGGGTCTCAATGCATTATAAGGCATACTAGGACCCCTAGGGAGTCTTGATGACACCTTTTGACACTTTGGAATGCTCAAGTGTGTCTGAAGGGTTCCTAAGATCCCTTAAGACACACTTGAGCATTCGAATGTGTGAAAATGGGTCATGGGGACTCCGTAGGGGTCCTAGTATACCTTATCACCCGTTAAGACCCGTAGGGAGTCCACATGACCCCTTTTGACTCTTTAGAATGCTGAAGTGTGTCTGAAGGGGTTCTAAGACCCCTCAAGACACACTTGAGCATTCCAATGTGTCAAATGGGTCATGGGGATTCCCTAGGGGTCCTAGTACACCTTATCATGCGTTAGGACCCCTAGGGAGTCTCCATGACCCCTTTTGACATATTGGAATATTCACGCATGTCTTAAGTAGTCCTAAGACCCCTTCAAACACACTTGAGCATTCCAATGTGTCAGAAGGGGTCATGGGGACTCCCTAGGGGTCCCAGTATGCCTTATCATGCATTAGGATGTTGAGGAAGTCACTATGACCCCTTTTGACACATTGGAATGCTCAAGTGTGTCTTAAGTGGTCCTAAGATTCCTACGGACACACTTGAGCATTCCAATGTGTCAAAAGGGGTCATGGGGACTCCCTAGGCATCCTAACATGTGATAAGGCATACTAGGACCCCTAGGGAGTTCCCATGACCCATTTTGACACAATGGAATGCTAAAGTGTGTCTTAAGGGATCTTAGGACCCCTTCGGACACACTTAAGCATTCCAAAGTGTCGAAATGGTTCACAGGGACTCCCTAGGGTTCCTAACACATGATAAGGCATACTAGGATGCCTAGGGAGTCCTCGTGACTACTTTTGACAGATTGGAATGCTCAAGTGTGTCTTAAAGGACACTTCAGCATTCCAATGTGTCAAAATATGTCATGGTGACTCCCTAAGGGTCCTAATGTGTGATAAGGTGTACTAGGACCCCTAGGGAGTCCCCGTGACCCTTTTTGACACATTGGAATGCTCAAGTGTGTTTTAAGGGGTCATAGGACCCCTTAAGACACACTTGAGCATTCCAATGTGTCAAAAGTGGTAATGGGGAGTTCCTAAGGGTCCTAACGCTTGATAAGGAATACTAGGACTCCCTCGGGGTCCTAGTATGCCCTATCATGTGTTAGGACCCTTAGGTAGTCCCCGTGAACCCTTTTGATACATTGGAATGCTCAAGTGTTTCTTAAGAGGTCCTAGGACCCCTTCAGACAAAATTGAGCATTCCAATGTGTGAAAAGGGGTCATGGGGACTCCCTAGGTGTCCTAGTATGCCTTATCAGGTGTTAGGACCCCTAGGGAGTCCCCATGATGCCTTTTGACACTTTCGAATGCTCAACTATGTCCGAAGGGGTCTTAGGACCCTTTAAGACACTTGAGCATTCCAATTTGTCAAAAGTGGTCATGTGGACTCCCTAGGGGTCCTAACCTGTGATAAAGCATACTAAGACCCCTATGGAGTCCCCATGACCCCTTTTGACACATTAGAATGCTCAAATGTGTCTTAAGGGGTCGTAGGACCCGTTAAGCCAGACTTGAGCATTCCAATGTGTCAAAGGGGTCATGGGGACTCCCTAGGGGTCCTAGTAGAAATTATCACTCATTAGGACCCCTACGGAGTCCCCATGACCCCCTTTTGGCACATTGGAACACTCAAGTGTGTTTGAAGGTGTCCTAGGACCCCTTAAGACACACTTGAGTATTGCAATGTGTCAAAAGGCCTCATGGGGACTCCCTAGGGGTCCTAATATGCCTTATCATGCGTTAGGACACCAAGGGAGTCCCCATGACCCCTTTTGACACTTTGGAATGCTCAAGTGTGTCCGAAGGTGTCGTAAGACCCTTTAAGATACACTTGAGCATTCAAATGTGTCAAAATAGGTCATGGGGACTCCCTAGGATTGCTAGTATGCCTTATCACGTGTTAGGTCCCCTAGGAAGTCCTAATGACCCCTTTTGACACATTAGAATGTTCAAGCATGTCTTAATAGGTCCTATAGCCCCTTCGGAAATACTTGAGCATTCCAATCTGTCAAAAAGGGTCATGGGGACTCCCTAGGGATTCTAGTACACCTTATCACGCATTAAGAGCCCTAGGGAGTCCACATGAACTCTTTTGACAAATTACAATGCTCAAGTGTGTCTTAAGGGGTCCTAAGACACCTTAAGACACACTTAAGCATTCCAATGTGTCAAAAGGGATCATGGGGACTCCCTACGGGTCGTAGTATGCCTTATCATGTGTTAGGACTCCTGGGAAGTCACCATGACCCCTTTTGACACATTGGAATGCTCAAGTGTGTCTCAAGGTTTCCTAGGACCCCTTCAGACACACTTGAGCATTCCAATGTGTCAAAAGGGGTTAGGGGGACTCCTTAGGGGTCCTAGTACACCTTATCATGCGTTAGGGCCCCTAGAAAGTCTTGATGACCCCTTTTGACACATTGGAATGCTCAAGTGTGTCTTAAGGGGTCCTACAACCCCTTCGAACACACTTGAGCATTCCAATGTGTCAAAAGTGGCCATGGGGACTCCTTCTGGGTCCTAACTAGTGATAAGGTGTACTAGGATCCCTAGGGAGTCCCTGTGACCCCTTTTGACATAGTGGACTACCGAAGTGTGTCTTAAGGGTTCTTAGGACCCCTTCAGACACACTTGAGCATTCCAATGTGTCAAAAGGTGTCATGGGTACTCCCTATGGGTTGTAACACATGATAAGGCATAATAAGACCCTTAGGGAGTCTCCATGACCCTTTTTTACATATTTTAATGGTCAAGTGTGTCCGAAAGGGTCTTAGGACCACTTAAGACATACTTGAGCATTCCAATGTGTCAAAAGGGGTCATGGGGACTCCCTAGGGGTCCTAACATGTGATAATGTGTACTAGGACCCCAAGGGAGTCCCCATTACCCCTTTTAACAAATTTGAATGCTCAAGTGTGTCTGAAGGGGTCTTAGGACCCCTTCGGACACACTTGAGCATTCCAAACTGTCAAAAGGGGTCAAGGGTACTCCCCAGGGTTCCTAACTCATGATAAGGCATACTAGGACCCCTAGGGAGACCCCATGACCCCTTTTGACACATTGGAATGTTCAAATGTCTCTGAAGGGGTCTTAGGACCCCTTAAGATACACTTGAGCATTCCAATGTGTCAAAAGGGGTCATGGGGAATTCCTAGGGGTCCTAACGTGCGATAAGGAATACTAGGACACCTAGAGAATCCCCATGACCCCTTTTGACACTTTGGAATGCTCAAGTGTGTCTGAAGGGTTCCTAAGACCCCTTAAGACACACTTGAGTGGTCCAATATATGAAAAGGGGTCATGGGGACTCCCTAAGGGTCCTAACACATGATAAGGCATACTAGGACCCCTAGAGAGTCCCCATGACCCCTTTTGACACATTAGAATGGTCAAGTGTGTCTTAAGGGGTCTTACAACCCCTTCAGACACACTTGAGTGTTCTGAAGTGTCAAAAGGGATCATGGGGATTCCCTAGGGGTCCTAGTATGCCTTATCAGATGTTAGGACCCCTAGGAAGTCCCGAAAACCTTTTTTGACAAATTAGAATGATGAAGTGTGTTTTAAGGGGTCCTAAGACCCCTTTGGACACACTTGAGCATTCCAATGTGTCAAAAGGGGTCATGGGGACTCCCTATAGGTCCTAACATGTTATAAGGCATAGCAGGACCCCTAGAGAGTCCCCATGACCCATTTTGACACATTCTAATGCTGAAGTGTGTGTTAAGGGATCTTAGGACCCCTTGGGACACACTTGAGCATTCCAAAGTGTCCAAATGGTGCACGGGGACTCCCTAGGGGTCTGAATGCATGATAAGGGATACTATGTCCCCTAGGGAGTCCTTGTGACCCCTTCTGACACATTGGAACACTCAAGTGTGTCTTAACAGGTCGTAGGACCCCTTAAGACACACTTGAGCATTCCAATGTGTCAAAAGGGGTCACGAGGACTCCCTAGGGGTCCTGACGTGGGATAATGTGTACTAGGACCCCTAGGGAGTCTTCGTGACCCATTTTGACTCATTGGAATGCTCAAGTGTGTCTTAAGGTGTCGTAGGACCCCTTAAGACACACTTGAGCAATCCAATGTGTGAAAAGGGGTCATGGGGACTTCCTAGGTGTCCTAACACATGATAAGGCATACTAGGACCCCTAGGGAGTCCCCATGACCCCTTTTGACACTTTGGAATGCCCAAGTGTGTCTGAAGGGGTCCTAAGACCCCTTCAAACACACTTGAGCATTCCAAAGTGTTAAAAGGGGTCATGGGGACTCCCTAGGGGTCCTAGTATGGCTTATCACATGTTAGGACCCCTAGGGTGTCCCCATGATGCCTTTTGACACATTGGAACACTCAAGTGTGTCTGAAGGTGTCCTAGGACCCCTTAATACACACTTGAGCATTTCAATGTGTCAAAAGGGGTCATGGGGACTCTGTAGGGGTCCTAGTATGCCATATCATCTGTTAGGACCCCTAGGGATTCCCCATGACCCATTTTGACACTTTGGAATGCGCAAGTGTGTCTAAAGGGGTCCTTAGACCCCTTCAGACAAACTTGAGGATTCCAATGTGTCAAAAAGTGTTATGGGGACTCCCTAGGGGTCCTAGTATGCCTTATCATGTGTTAGGACTCCGAGGGAGTCCCCATGACCTCTTTGGACACATTGGAATGCTCAAGTGTGTCTGAAGGGGTCTTAAGAACCCTTAAGACACACTTGAGCATTCCAATGTGTCAAAAGAGGTCATGAAAACTCCCTAGGGGTCCTAGTATGCCTTATCATGTGTTAGGTCCCCAAGGGACTCCCCATGACTGCTTTTGACACATTGGAATGCTCAAGTGTGTCTGATGGGGTCCTAGGACCCCTTAAGACACACTTGAGCATTCCAATGTGTCAAAAAGAGTCATGGGGACTTCCTAGGGGTCCTAACACGTGATAAGGTGTACTAGGACACCTATAGAGTCCCCATGACCCCTTTTGAGACATTGGAATGCTCAAGTGTGTCTTATGCGGTCTAAGGACCCCTTAAGACACACTTGAGCATTGCAATGTGTCAAAAGGGGTCATGTGGACTCCCTAGGGGTCCTAAGACTTGACAAGGCATACTAGGACCCCTAGGGAGTCCCCATGACCTCTTTTGACACATTGGAATGCTCAAGTGTGTCCAAAGTGGTCGTAGGACCCCTTAAGACACAATTGAGCATTCCAATGTGTCAAAAGGGGTCATCGAGACTTCCTAGCGGTCCTAATGCATGATAAGGCTTACTATAACCCGTCAGGATTCCCCATGACCCCTTTTGACACATTGGAATGTTCAAGTGTGTCTTACGGGTTCTTAGGACCCCTTCGGTCACAATTGAGCATTCTGAAGTGTCAAAAGAGGTCATGGGGACTCCGTAGGGGTCCTAACGCGTGATAACGTGTACTACAACCTCTAGGGACTCCCCATGACCCTTTTTGACAGATTGGAATGCTCAAGTGTGTCTTAAGGGGTCCTAGGAAACCTTTGAAGACACTTGATCATTCCAATGTGTCAAAATGGGTCATGGGGACTCCCTAGGAGTCCTAATTTGTGATAAGGCATACTAGGACCCCTAGGGAGTCCCCATGATCCTTTTTGACACATTGGAATGCTCAAGTGTGTCTTAAGGGGTCGTAGGACCCCTTAATATATAGTTGAACATTCCAATGTGTCAAAAGGGGTCATGGGGACTCTCCATGGGTCCTAGAATGCCTTTTCAGGAGTTAGGAACCCTAGGGTGTCCCCATGACCCATTTTAAGACATTGGAATGCTCATGTGTGTCTTAAGGGGTCCTAGGACCGCTTAAGAAACACTTGAGAAATCCAATGTGTCAAAAGGGGTCATGGGGACTCCCTAGGGGACCTAACACATGATATGGCATGCTAGGACCCCTAGGGAGTCCCGATGATCCCTTTTGACACATTGGATTGCTCAAGTGTGTCTTAAGGCATCCTAGGACCCCTCCGAACACACTTGAGCATTTCAATGTGTCAAAAGGAGTCATGGGGACTCCCTAGGTGTTGTAACATGTGATAAGGCATACTGGGACCCCTAGGGTGTCCCCATGACCCCTTCTAACACATTGGAACACTGAAGTGTGTCCGAAGGGGTCTTACGATCACTTAAGATACACTTGAGCATTCCAATGTGTCGAAAGTGGTCATGGGGACTTCCTAGCTGTCCTAATGTGTGATAAGGCATACTAGGACCCCTAGGGATTCCCCATGACCCCTTTTGACACATTGGAATGCTCAAGTGTGTCTTAAGGAGTCTTAGTACATCTTTAGACACACTTGAGCATTCCAAAGTGTCAAAAGGGGTCATGGGGACTTGCTAGGTGTCCTAACACATGATAAGGCATACTAGGAACCCTAGGGAGTCCCCATGACCCCTTTCAAGACATTGGAAGGCTCAAGTGTGTCTTAATGGTTCCTAGGACACCTTCAGACACACTTGATCATTCCAATGTGTCAAAAGGGGTCATGGGCACTCCCTAGGGGTGCTAATGTGTGATAAGGCGTACTAGGACCCCTACCCATTTTGACACATTAAAATGCTCAAGTGTGTCTTAAGGGGTCGTAGGACCCCTTAAAGACACACTTGAGCATTCCAATGTTTCAAAAGGGGTCATGGGGACTCCAAGGGGTCCTAGTACACTTATCACGTGTTAGGACCCCTGGGGAGTCCCCCATGACCCCTTTTGACACATTAGAATGCTCAAGTGTGTCCTAAGAGGTACTAAGAGCTCCTTCGAACACACTTGAGCATTCCAATGTGTCAAAAGGGGGTCATGGGGACTCCCTAGGGGTCCTAGTATGCCTTATCACGTGTTAGAAGCCCTAGAGAGTCCCCATGACCCCTTTTGACATAGTGGAATGCTCAGGTGTGTCCGAAGGTGTCTTAGGACCCCTGAAGACACACTTGAGCATTCCAATCTGTCAAAAGGTGTTATGGGACTTCCTAGGGGTCCTAATGGGTGATAAGGCATATTAGGAGCCCTAGGGACTCCCCATGACTCCTTTTGACACTTTGGAATGCTCAAGTGTGTCCGAAGGGGTCCTAAGACCCCTTAAGACACACTTGAGTATTCTATTGTGTCCAAAGGGGGTCATGGGGATTCCCTAGGGGTCCTAGTATGCCTTGTCACATGTTAGGACCCTTAGGGAATCCCCATGACCCCTTTTGACACATTGGAATGCTCAAGTGTGTCGGAAGGGGTCCCTAGGACCCCCTTAACACACACTTGAGTATTCCAATGTGTCAAAAGGGGTCATGGGGACTTCCTAGGGGTTGTAACACTTGATAAGGCATACTAGGATCCCTAGGGAGTCCCCATGGCCCCTTTTGACACTTTGGAACACAAAGTGTGTCTAAAGTGGTCCTAAGACCCCTTAAGACACACTTGAGGTGTTGGCAAATGTGTCAAAAAGGGTCATGGGACTCCCTAGGGGTCCTAGTGCACCTTATCACTCGCGTTTAGGACCCCTAGGGAGTTCCCATGACCCCTTTTGACACATTGGAACACTCAAGTGTGTCTTAAAGGACCTCTTAAGACACACTTGAGTGTTCCAATGTGTCAAAAGGGGTCATGGGGACTCCCTAGGGGTCCTAGTACACTTTGTCATGTGTTATGGACCCCTAGGGAGTCCCCATGACCCCTTTTGACCCATTGGAACGCTCAAGTGTGTCTTAAGTGTTCCTACAACCCTTAAGAGACACTTGAGCATTCCAATGTGTCAAATAGGTCACTTGGCACTCCCTAGGGGTCCTAGTATGCCTTATCACGTGTTAGGACCTCGAGGGAGTCCCCATGACCCCTTTTGACACATTAGAATGCTCAAGTGTGTCCGAAGGGGTCGTAGGACCCCTTAAGACACACTTGAGCATTCCAATGTGTTAAAAGAGGTCATCGGGACTTCCTAGGGGTCCTAACACATGATTAAGGCATACTAGGACCCCCTAGGGAATCCTCCTGATCCCTTTTGACACATTAGGAACACTCAAGTGTGTCCCGGAGGGGTCCTAGGATCCCTTAAGACAGACTTGAGCTTAACAATGTGTCAAAAGGGTCATGGGGACTTCCTAGGGGTCCTAATGCATGATAAGGCATAGTAGGACCCCTAGGGAGTCCCCATGACCCTTTTGGACACATTGGAATGCTCAAGTGTGTCTTAAGGGGGTCCTTAGGACCCCCTTAAGACACACTTGAGTGTTCCAATGTGTTAAAAAAGGGGTCATGTGGACTCCCTAGGCGTCCTAACACGTGATAAGGCATACTGGACCCCTAGGGAGTCCCCACTGAGCCAAATGAGATCTTAGTGAATGTCTTCTTGCTAATACTACTCTTCCACCAGATCCAGATTTCAACACTGTTATGGATCTACAGGCTCAATCATGAGCCCACAGAATTGGCCAAGAGAAAAATGTGATTTTATATCAACTGATTACAAAATGTTCAGTGGAGGAGAAAATATTGCAATGATCAAGAAGAAAATTGGCTATGGAAAATCTTGTTATGAATTCTATTAATAATGAAACTATTAAGGAATTGCATGAATCACAAACCATGAAAATAACAGTTCAAGCTATAGAAATTTATTAACTCCGAATTTAAACATGTTATCAGCATTCATGGATGAGATTTCATTAGCATCCATGGAAGAAATTTCATTTAAAACTTCAGACACAAATCATCTAAAAAAATTCATTAACTTCAGGGGAAATCATTTAAGACAGACAAAAACAAAATTGTATTACTCAGAAATGGCAGAGAAAGAAAATGAGATAAACCAATTTATCAATTCTTGCAATCCACAGCTTCTCTTCGAGTGCAAAATGAGAATCCATGGATCCAAAATTAAGGTAAAAATTAAATTCTTCGAGGTAAGTCATGTCAGAAACGCATATAATACTGCAACGCATGATGGTTTATAGAGAATTTATGATGGACTATGCTGTGGCAAAAGCCCACAATCCCTGCCATATCTCAGAGTACTGATGAGAAGCAATGGCAAAAGTCTGAGACAGAGGCGGTGCTAGCATTGAAGCGACAATACATTCTTCATAATATCGGGGCAGAGTACCATC